>VWZG01001959.1:123863-152950 GCA_013396735.1 Grallaria varia
CCTATTTTTATAACACTACTTAATTATCATAACTAAAGCTTACATCCAACCCAGAGACCATCCACCCTTGTACCACCTTGGTGCCACCCCCAGAATCTCCCTCGGGTCTGCCCCTTGGCACGCCTTCCTAGAACTGAGTCAGGGGTCTCAGGACCCCTTACTTCTTCACCATCGTCTTCTTCACGTCACATTCCCCTGGCTGGAGGTTTTCCAAACTTCATGGGTCTTCTATCTTGTTTTGACTATAATACATATCGTTATTCCAGTCCTGGTACGTGAGGCCTGAATGAAATGTTCTAGTTGCTATCTTACCCTTAGCTCAGACATTCAGGAATGCAGTACAGAGGTAGAAACTGCTGGTTGCTGCTTCAAATATGAGAAGCTATACAGCTACATAAAATTTACAAATATACAGAAATATATACATATATATACAAACACAAAAAGTCTTAAGGCATCAAAGGCATGGACCATGGCAGCTGCCCCTGGCACCCCACAGCTCCTGGGGAAAATCCAAGTGAAGGGAGAGAAGAGCTGGGAACAGGGGAAATTATGGTCCTGCCTGCCCCGCAAGAGTCCTAGTCTGTCCATAGCTCACCTTTGGGGCACAGGGAACAGCAATGCTGGTTTGGTATTACCTGTCTATGTGTGCAGGGAGATGGGAACCACAGAACACCTGGAATTAGTGTCCTGGGAGCCCAGTTCCATGGACTGGGTGTCATCCACCTGGTCTTGAAAATATACATTACCTCGTGGACAAATTAATTTATAGCAGGACTGCACCCATCTGGCACAGGTGACCAGTCCATGGAAGTCAAACCAGTGACAATCTAAGTCAGATATTTGCAGATTTCATTTCCAGGAAACTCCAGTTCTTTTGGGCACCTCTTGCTTAAATGTTTGCCTGTTGGATGAAGTCAATGTTTCTAATGACCCAAGTTGGGAAAAAGACAACCAGCATTCCCTAAACACCTCCATCATGTCCCTATCCCTGCCCAACCAGGGGCCACTGGCCAACAGCCTGCCCTGAACAGGCTCAGAGATGGGGCTCAAGGGGTGCTGTTATGTGCCTTACTGCCCAAGTCTGAGTGATTCTGGGCATTATCCTGTGCCCATGAGTATGCCAAGCCCCAGAGCCAACAGCAGCTCCACCCAGGTGTTCTTCCTACTGAGCTTTTTGGGAGTGCAGGCGAAGGTCCTTCTCGGTCCAGCAGTGGGAGTCATCCCCACCACAGACCCCACACTGATCCTCAGCCTTGCTGTGATTTCCTTATCACAGCCCACCTTCTGCAGGAAAAAAAAATAAGCCAAGATTGGAAATTAAGAGAAAATTGTTCCCTGTGAGGGTGGGCAGGCCCTGGCACAGGTTTGCCCAGAGAAGCTGTGGTTGCCCCAGCACTGGGAGTGTCCAAGGCCAGGCTGGACAGGGCTTGGAGCAACCTGGGATAGAGGAAAGTGTCCTGCCCAGAGAACAAGATGATCCTTAAGGTCTCTCCCAGCCCAAACCATTCTGGCATTCCATGATGACTCTCTGTGGTCTCTCCCTGCACGTATTTCACACCATTTCCTTCTCCCTGCTCCCAGCAGATGGAACCACTGGCCTGTAAAAGAGATAGAAGTGTTCTGGGACAGGGATCAGCCCTGCTGCTCACTGAGTTCAGTGTGTGTTTGTGCACGGAGAGCTGGGGTGGGATTCTTAGACAAATTCCTCTCACCTGGATGCAGGACCTTCAGGATCCTCTCTTGGTCAGAGGTTACTCTAATTGTGGTTCTTTCCTGTGTCCAGCCATGGGCTCCCAACATAGCCAGATTCTGGAATTCCATCTGCAATTAAATGTGGCAAAACTGCACTTAATACAATATCAGTGTACAGCTGGACTTTCTTATCCTCCATTTACAGCACAGAGTAATTCCACAGAGTTGTTATAATGCCACAGAGTTATGCTGAAAAAGATGGCTGTTGCTTTAAATTCATCCCAGGTTAATTTTTTTTTTTTCTCAAATTTAGATGATTTGTTAAAAGGAATGATTTTAAAACTGTTCCAGAAGTGAAAAGGGGAGCATGTTAAAAAACCCAAGCAAACCATTATCATCCCTACATCCATCAAATCATTACTAATTGGAATCCTATTCTCTCCTCATCTGTCCTTAGGATACTTTCCTGGAAAACCTGATGCAGAAGCAGAGAAAGGAAAGGCTACCACTGGAGCTGCAAGAGCCACCTGGTTTCACCTGGTCCACAGAGCCTGTTCTTTTCCCAGGCTCCTGATTTCCAAGCTGTCCTTGCCTGCTCTCCAGAGAGGCTGGATCTGAACACTGGAGTTCAGCAGGCAGGAGCAGAGCCCACGAGATGCTGCTGTGTTGGGAGCACTCACAGCACCTGGGGGATTGTTAGGGGCAGCACCTGGGGAGGGAACTGCATCCCTGATCCCAGGAACAAGCTTCCCAAGGCAAAGGGATGCCTCACAGAGGGCAGAGGGGGGGCCCTGCCATGGAACACACATATCCAGGGCATCCTGCTCCAACCAGGCTCTCCCAGGCCAGGTGTGCCTGCAGGTGACACTCCTCCAGCCCTGGGGTTTTGCAGCCTGATGTTGGGCTGGGCTCTCTGCTCCATCCCTTCTGTGTCTCCTCCCTGCCTCAGAGGCAGGAGCTGCAGGAGCTCCAGGATCCCTCTTCTCCTGCGTGCACAGAACCAGCAGCTGCTGAGGAGCTCCAGCATCCGTGAGTGGGGTACCCTACCCTGGGGGAGTGGGCTGGGGGCTGCTTTGGCCCGGGGTTGGGCTGGTTCTGCCTCTCTGCTGGAGCTGGGAGCTGGGGGAAAAGCTTTCTTAGCAACAGGTCTGTCTGTGTGAGAGGAGGGATGCTGATCCCACTGCTCCTGGGGTGCCCAGATCTCATGGAGGGCACAACCCAGACTGAGTGGGAATCCTGGTGATGCCAGGATCTGCCTGCTGGCAACCACACCCTGACAAGGATCCCAAGGCTGGAATATGGATGGAAAGGGACGGGGGTGGCAGCAGGTGCCACAGACCCCAGTGGCTTTGGGGTCCCAGAACTGGGGGACACACATACAGCCCCCCCAGCAGCATGGACAGGGCAGAATGTGGCCAGGCAGGATCACAGAGGGGGGTGTGATGGGGGGAATTACCTGGAATTCTGCTGCTGGCAGGGCCAATCCACCTGAGCTGGGAGCTGGACCCCTGTGGAGAGCTCCAGGACTTGGGAAAGGAAGAGCCTGTGGCCACTCAGTGTTTCCTCAGTGAGTAAGTTTGCATCCTCTTATTTTGCTTTTCTATCAGTATCAGACACCTCCAGTAGGAGAAAAAAAGATACCTGGAGCTTTTGAAGCACCTTATTGTTATCCCTTACACCAGAACCACCCTGGGGCTGTAAAGCATCAAGTGCAGTGGGATCAGTCTGGGGGGTTTTGCTGGAGAAAGGGGGATGGAGGGTAACTCTGAGCAAAGGATTAGCAATTCCTCAGCCTGGCAGGTAGGCACCTGTAAGATGCCACCTCAGCCCAGAGAAACAGAGCTGTGTGCTGCTGCTTTTCTCCAAAGGAAAATCCTAGCAAGGGAAACTTACTTCCAGTCCTTCCTCCTTGGACAACTGCAGCACACCTGAGTCACAAGTGTCCCTTACTGAACAGAATCAGCTTCAACTGGAGTCAAACCAAGAGGTTTCCAAGCTATTCTCTCTCCATGTCAAATGCCTGACATCAATTAGAGGTCCCTGTCCATGTTATCATGTTATCCAGGAGAGGCTTAATTTACAAATGTAATGAAAAATCAAGTCAGTGAGGCAGCAGTAAATGGAAATTCAAGAGCACTAAAATGATTCAAATCTTTCCAGCAGCCCACAGAGAGAAAGAATCAGGGGTTGATTTCTAAATGAGTGTTTCAAGTCCCCATGGGGAGCAGTCAGCAGGTAGAAAGGCACAGGGAGAGCTCACTGCATATGGCCCTGTTCTACAGCCCTTCCACAACCCATTAACCCTTTGTGAAGGTGACACAGTGCAGTTAAACCCCTGTTAGAACCTCCACAGACAGTCCTGTCTCTACCTGTCTCCTGGACAGGTAGTTAACATGAAGGGTGTTCCCTCTGGACCAACCTGCCCATGGGTTGTGGCCAAGAGTTAAGGATGGCTACTCACCCCTCCTGTTTTGTACCAGGCAGGGCTTCTCTGGCTCATTGCCACTGAGCCATAATCCCATATTCCACAGCTCAGGAATGTGGGCAAGGAGTGAAATGCTGCCACCTAATTGTAAGGAGCAATAAGGAGTGATCCCTCACATGAACAATGCTGCCACCTAATTGTAAGAAGCAATAAGGAGTGATCCCTCACATGAACAATGCTGCCACCTAATTGTAAGAAGCAATAAGGAGTGATCCCCTCACCTGGGCAGATCACAGGCTGTGTTGGCTCTTGTGCCTGTGTCATAGTGAGCAGTGACCCTTCTGTGCTAAAAGAGATGGAGATCAAACAGTTCTATGGCTCGTGCTTGCTTTTCACACTGAGCAGAGACATCACCCAGTACCAAGAACCCTTGGGATATGCTGTGTTGGGTTTGGTTTGGAGTTTTCATTCTGCTCCTTGTCTCTGCAGTGATTACAGGGTCCTCTGAGCCCCCTCATTTTTGGAGGGGACATAACCTACATGCTGACAGTGCTGTCACCCCAGACCTGGTGAATTAGCTCACACCGACTGATGGGCTCCTAAAGCATTTACTTTGCCACTTTTAGCTCCACTGGGACTATCTCAGGATGGTCCCACTTGGCAGTTCCTACCCCAGCCATGATTCCACTCGTTCCCTCCCACCATCTATTCCCCCAATTACTCCTCTCCCTGTCACTGCCCCAAGCAATAGGGCTGTCACCTCCCCCTGAGCCCTCTGACAGGGAGTGATCCAGCTCAAAGGGGCAATTTGGAAAGTTTATCTCCCATTAGTGATGGATTCAGCATTGGGAAGAGCCATGCAGGGATTATGGATTGAACTAACCCCCAACACTCACTGCCAAGTGCTGCTGCCAGAGCATCTCTCCAGGGAAAACTGTGACTAGCCCAGAGAATATTCAGTGGTGTCCCTGCCTGCTTCCCCAGGATGGATGGGAAGCTGGTACTCACAGGCTGGATCTCAGGAGAGCTTCTACTGAAAGCCTCTAAAACGAGGACCTGTTTCCAAGACAAGGCAGGTAAAATCCTTTGACTCTCTAGGCTTCTCAATCAAGCAGCCACATTAAGTGTGCCTGGATGTGGAAATTGTACTTCAGCCTGATTTCGGGGAACAGTACATTGAGATTTTGGGTTAAATTTACAACAGCCTGTGACACATCATATAGAAAATGAATATATTCACAAGCTTAAAGGTTGACTAAGCATGAAGAAAAATAAGAGTATAATGACAAGGAATAGGTAAGCAGTCTCAGCTCTAATGAAGCAGGGTGGAAATGCTATATATATATATATAAATGAAAGCTATAACACTCGCTGTGAATGCCTCACCTGCCATTTTCATCTCCTGGTTTCCATTTGGGTTTGGCTTTTCAGTGAACTGTTTTATATTCCCAGGTCAAGTGGATGAGTAATCTGCAACTCAGTCTTGTTTATTACAGTCATCCTGCTGAAAGCCTTTTTCTTTATAATTATACTGGAGAGGAAAACTTTAAAGATCTTTAAAAAAACCAACCAACCACCTTGACTGACTGTTTTCTTTGGTCCCAACTCAGTCTAGGCAGATAAATGACTCTGAGAGGAGGATAAGCAGTTTAAGCCCATTCAGAAGAGCTCTGTGTACAGCTTGAAAATTGGCACATCTCCCTGGGATTGCCCATTTCAAAAAGAGAAATTGGCTTCTCAGTGTGCACTTGATGCTCTTCATGGAAGTAAATGTCAGTAAGAAAAAACTATTTCATTGCAACTGGTTATTTTTAGGATGGTTTTTCTTCCACAGCTCGCAGTAGCTGAAACCTACTGGGATATTCAGGCTTACCTGGAGATAAACCACTCTGAGGTATTTAATATAAAATATCATGGAAATTCTAATGCATGAAGAGGTAAATACAACACTTGAGGAGTAAGTTTTACTACCTTAATTCCTAAATACTCTCAGAGTTCATACTTGGCAGCCCAAGGCCTGCATGACCCAGACCCAACTTCTGATCACATGGGAAATGGACAGTAAGTGCATAATCAAGTTCAATCCTACCTTGAAGCAACTCCAAGGAGTTGATGAGAATCCAGTGAAATCCTGGCTCAGGACAAGGCTGTCCTGCCTGTGGATTGATCTGGGTGAGTGCAGGTGCTCCAAGCTGGGAGTGAGAGTTCCTGCACTGCTCCCTGTGCCATGCCAGAGCCCCAGGAACTGGGAACAGGGAATTCGGTGTGGCTGCAGCCCCCTGGTGCTCTGGGAGAGAAGGAAAGATGACCCCTGATTCCCAAGGCATGTGCAGGGGCTCCCAGTGGAACAGCATTTTAGTTGTTCGTTCAGTGGCTTTTCCTGGTTCATGCAACTTGTCTCTTCCTTATTTCTCAGCCATACACAGGGCCAAGACCTGCTCTTTCTGCCAGTGGGACTTGCCCACTTTTCAGCAGACCAGGGGTCACTTTCCAAGGTCCCCAGAACATTTCTGGAGTTGACTCACTACAGAGCTCAGAACAAGGTAAGAACAAATTTTTTTAGCACTTGGCACATGAAATTTTATTTTTTCTGTGACAACACGCTCCTGGTTTCTCATCCTTGTTCCAGCCTCAGAGGGTTCTGTGAGATGTCACCAAGACAAATCCACACCCCAAACACCCAGAGGTTGTGCAGAGATGTGAAGCAGTTTTGGCTGCTCCAGTGGATTTCCCTCCATATGCCCAACAAAAAACACAATTGCATCATTTCAAACTCACTTTGAACTGGTAGTGTAACATTGGAAAATTGACTTTCCAAATCCAGAGGTAGGATACTGTCCTGGTCAGGATGCAAGACCTTAAACTGCCTCTTAGTCAGTGGGGGATGTGACTGGGATTCCAGCAGGGAATGGAGGCTTCTGTGCTTGGAAACCCAGTGTGGAACTGGGCAGGTTTTCAACTGGGGAGACTCTCCCTTCACTGCTTTGCAGATTTTTCTCTGGTACATGGAATGACAGGAGGCCTTACCCTTATCAAATTACCTCATGGAAGCAGATTACTGTTATTTATCATTGTGTATTATTTAGGGACTGTGTTACTTTTTCCCTTTTCTTAGGCCTTGTATGTTTCTGCCTTCTGTGCCTCTCTCACTTATTTATCACCTCCTGCTTTAGCTGGCAAGGACCTTGTGAAAACACAAGGCACTGGCTTAATTTCTCCTTGCAGCTCATCCTCCTCTCCCTCATCTTGGGTCTAATAAAAACCTGTGTAGCTTTTGTATTTCCTGGGAGCTGTGGTGTTTGCACAGCAACTTCCCTGTGTCTGCCACTGCCCAAGATATCATTAGAACAACTGGGATCAGGCTACATAAAACACACAGACACAGCTCCAGTTGTGCCTCAAGGCTCTTTGCAACTCCTTGTTTGTCAGTTATGAGCAAAAACTATTCCAGAGGTCATTACTGAGAAGATTGGAAGCTGCTGCTTCACAACACCAATGTTAAAAAAGAAAACACAAAATACGTAGCCAGAAATAATGAATTAGATTAATCCTCCTGCTTTGAGTGCAATAAGGGATAATTCTGTCCTGGAATCACAAAGAACTTCTCCCTCAGGCCACCAGAGACCCTTGGAAAACCCCAACTCCAGTGGGTAAGGAAAGGGAAAGCCACCTCTGCCTCACCTGGTGGGGGACAGCACAGATCCTGCTGGGCACTGGGAATGTGGTGGGATCCAAAAACATCTTCCCTAAAGCAGCACCTCTGGAAAGCAAAGGACTGCAGAAGAAAATTAGGGGTAATTTACAACAACAACAATAATTACATTTGGGAAGAGCAGCAGAGGGAGCAACAAGAAGTGCAGTTCTCTGCCACGAGGGATGCTGAGCTTGAAACAGCATGTTTGAGTGAGGCAGCATCTCCTGGGATTCATGGAGCAGGTCTGGGATGACAGGAACAGTGCAAACTCCTCCTGTCAATGACCTGTCTTTGCATTCTGCCCATGTTCCCCATGCTGGGCATGGCTGGGTGCAAGGGCACCAGTGCTGCTGCCTCGAGGGGTGAGCAATGGTGGCATTAAAGCACTTCCCAAGGCAGCTGGCTCAGACCTGGCTGGGGAAAGAAGCTGGCACCTCACACATTTCAACAAAAACCCTTCTGATAATTTTGAAAGCATGTTGAATAAAAGCCAACCAAGATAAGCCTTTCTCCATTAGGACTGCCCCAGGGAATACCTAACTGTTCCTACATTTATTCAAACATACAAGCAGCCAGTTTTTGCTGAGACATTCCACATGATCACCTCCCTACCTGGCTATGCTGGCTTTTAATGAGAATATGTAAAACAGACCCATTAAAGCCCTGCACTGCTCTTGAATTCTAAACAGACACAAGAGCTCAGAACATGGTGGTTCTCCACTGCTGTGCTTGTTCCAAACCTGAGGCACAGCAGACTAAGATAAGGAAGCACCTGCCACCCCAAAGTAAAACACTTGCAGAAGCTTTGATGCTCATCCAAGCCCCTCAGGATGTGGACACTTGTGCTTCATTTAAATTCCATTTATAACTAAAGAACTTGAGGTGTGCTAAAGGCACCTGTACTTTTCTTTTAATTTCATGCCTTTTGACACTGATTAGTTTTGCTGTTCTTTGGCTTCCAAGTGAAGTCACCCAGCAGGAAACAACTCCAGCTCTGCTGTACCTCATGGTGTTTCCAACACAGCATGGCCCTTGGTGATTGCACACTGAGCCACACAGTTTGTGAGCAGGCAACTAGAACCAACCGTGGTCTAATACTGACTGCACACAAAAACTCATCTCACCTTCAGTGAAACAGGGCAGCATTTGAAAAGGTGCAGGCAGAAGCTCTAGGCCACTTCAGAAAGCTTTAACCCCTCTTTTTCAGTCATCAGTGATTTTCCCAGTGATCGTTGCTCAGCAGCCTTGCCATTGCCACATCACTCCAGCTGTTGAGTAAATGGATTTCTCAGGAATTCTGGTTACTTTTTTTCCCCTCAAAAAATCAACTCTGCAGGTTGTTGGTGCCTTTAGTTGACACAATGCCATAGGCTGGTTTACATCCTGTCCGGCCTTCCCCTCCCTTGGGAAAGGAAGGACATGGAGTATGGAGCCTGCAGAAGGAGGAACACCTTCAGCAGCCTCCTCATTCACTTGTAGAGGCCTCCAAGTTAAAATTCCAGGACTCTTTGTTGTTCCCCCTATCTGGGGAGACACAGAACATGAAGGGTTAAAATAAGCCACAGAGGGATGAGCACACATGAGCTTTGCATGTATTTCAGCACACAGTACACTCAAGAGCGATAATAATTTATTCATAAGGGTCAACAGCAAGCAGAGTCAAATGATCTTCTTACAAATGTCTTTTGAGGTGCATTAGAACACAAGTCAGAAAATGGACCCCAACTCCTCACTGGATTGGCCTCACACACTGAATTATAATGGGACATATAAATACCTCTACTTGGAAGACAACATCTCCTACGTGGACTTCTACCTCCACCAGCCTTCGGTGGCCACCGTCTTCATCGTCTCCTACCTCCTCATCTTCCTCCTCTGCATGGTGGGCAATGGGCTGGTGTGCTTCGTCATCCTGTGGAGCAAACACATGTGGACAGTCACCAACCTGTTCCTCCTGAACCTGGCCATCAGTGACCTGCTGGTGGGCATCTTCTGCATGCCCACCACCCTCCTGGACAACATCATCGCAGGTGGGCTGCATCACACAGGGGGCAGGCAGGGCCAGGGGTGTGCCTAGGAGGGGGCTCTGCAGGCATGTGGAGGCAGAGGGGAGGTGGACAAGCCTCTCACCCACCCACCCTCTGACTGCTGACTGCCCCATCCCTCATGTTGAGGAAGGGATCCTCCTGCTGCCAGGTGATGTGTTTAGGTAGTCTTGGTGGATGCCATGACCAGACACAGAGAACAATCCACTGTAATGCCCAATTCCCTTTCCTACCTCAAAATCTCATGTTATCAGGATGTTAAACCATAAATATTACCTTTGCTGGTTTTTGGAACATCAGGAACTCACCCAAAGGCACCTGTTGGCACACCCTTTGCCTCACTAACCACTTCTGTCTTAGTCCCAGGGTAGAAAATTCCTCTTGAGCATATAAATGCAGAGAAGCTGTGGCTGCCCCATCCCTGGAAGTGTCCAAGGCCAGGATAGATGGGGTTTGGAGCAACCTAGTGCAGTGGAAGGTGTCCCTGCCCATGGCAGGGGGATGGAACTGGATGACCTTTGAGGTCCTTCCAGCCCAAACCATTCCAGGAGTCTATTCAGGAAACAGAAGACAACAGCAAATAACTTGAAGCAGAGTCCTGCAGTGAGACAGCAGCAATTCCAACTGCCTGTTTCCCTGCAGGATGGCCCTTTGGGAGCCTGGTGTGCAAGATGAGTGGGATGGTCCAAGGAATCTCCGTTTCTGCCTCTGTCTTCACTCTGGTTGCTATTGCTGTGGACAGGTAAGACACTGCAGAGCCTGTTACCATCACTTGCCCCTCCTTCTGCCCCCTGCCCACAACGAGCCCGTTCATTAACTCACCCAACACCACAATAAATCAGATATATTTATCCCCTAAGGCTGTTAAGCCAAACCAAGCATGGCCAGGTCTGAAGAGCAGCCATAGCAATTGGCTCCTCCAGGGGTCTCTCTGAAGGATGGTGTAGAAGGTTGACCCTGGGCACATCCAAAACCAGGCAATACTGCACAGAGCTTCCCAGGATCAGCACAGGTTTCCCCCCAAAATGGGAGAAAAGCAGCAAAAAAGCTGAGGGGAAGGAGAGAAAACTTAAAAGCTTCAGACCAAAAGGGGAACAGACATTTATTTACAGAGGAGGAAAAGGGAACTTAGCACTATATGCACACAACAGGAATACCAGGCAGATACATATGTACAGGGAAAGAGAGGTAACTCAAACAGTATTATATATGTACTAGATATATATACACCCAAGGAAGGCAGATAAGGCACTGTATTACCCAAATACAGAAGCATCCAGCCCCGAGCTGTGATCCTTCTTCCCACACCACCAGAAGTGAGCCCAACAAGAGTCTGCTCTGTCCAGAGGAGAAACTGCACCGAAGAGACTGACCAACAAGAGTGTCCTAAGAGAGTGTGACCCAGAACTTCCTCCCTCACTCTTATATCCCACATGATGTGAGATAGTAGGGAGCACCTCTTAGTGGTCAAAGTATGTCACCTGACTTGTTTTCCAGGAAGGCCTAAAAAATAACAAACCTAGCCAAAGCCTAAAATTTAAACTACCACGGATGGTGATGCTGGATTATCCCAGCCTGCCTGGGAAATTGGTTTGGTGCTCAGCTGGTAAGCTGGATAGCAGAGGGGTCAATACCTGCCTTGGTTAAGTGGAGCAGCACAAGCAGCAGCTGATAGAGGATGAGATAGCTCCATCTCTGCTTTCTAAAAAAAGAAAATAATTATAATGTGTGTGCATGCCTGCCTGGGTGACAAAGCATTCCTGACATGGCTTCTCCACACCCACCCCTGGCGTCCCTGCCGCAGGTTCCGCCGCATCGTGTATCCCTTCAAGCAGAAGCTGACCATCCCCACCGCCGCCACCGTCGTTGCCATCATCTGGGTGCTGGCCATGGCCATCATGTGTCCCTCGGCAGTCCTGCTGCAGGTGCAGGAGGAGAAGCACTTCAGGGTGATGCTTGGCTCTGGCAACGACACCCGCCCCGTGTACTGGTGCCGGGAGGTCTGGCCAGAGCCAGGAATGAGGAGGATCTACACCACGGTTCTCTTTGCCAACATCTACCTGGCTCCGCTGTTGCTCATCGTCATCATGTACGCCAGGATCAGCATTGCCCTCTCCCACAGAGCCGTGCCCAGGGCTGGGAAGCGTGGCCAGGACCAGCAGCACAGCACCTGGAAGAGGAAGCACAAGGTCATCCAGATGCTCATCGTCGTGACTCTGCTCTTCGCCCTGTCCTGGCTCCCCCTGTGGACCCTGATGCTGCTCTCTGACTACACCAGCCTTTCGGATCTCCAGTTGCAGCTCATCAACATTTACATTTATCCCTTGGCTCACTGGCTGGCCTTCTTCAACAGCAGCATCAACCCCATCATCTACGGGTTCTGCAACGAGAACTTCCGGCGGGGCTTCCAGAATGTCTTCAAACTCCAGCTCTGCTCCACACAGGTCTATTCCCAGCCAGACCAAAGCAATGACCTCTTGGCAGCTGCCCACTGCCAGATGCCCCAGGGTCAAGCTTCTCAACCACCTAAGGAGGAGAGGAAGCCAGTTAAGAAAGGCAACTGGGTGGATAACCAGCAGGGTTTGATCATGGAGGACCTGGAAGAGTCCTGTCATGATGGGATCAAGTGAAACATGCTACAAACCACCTGAGTGATTTAGGCCTGGCAGAGTTTGTTGATTGTGTGTGAAGCTCATACTTGGTGAGACACCAAACTTACATACCTGAACATTTCATATCATCAAGGACACCAAATTCAGCCCTCGGTGTCACCAGCTTAAACCAGTGGCAACTCTTCTCAGTCAGCCACAAGCTGCTGCTCTTGAACTGGGCTGGAACAAGAACAGGATTAAAATCTTCTCTTTACTGGGACATAGTGAGATTCTGACTCAAACACAACTAATCTGCATACCCAAGGGGAAAAAACATCGCTTCATTTTCTCTGTGAACCTCTCAGAGCAGCCTAAGCAGGGCTGCTTGAAGGACATTTATGGAAATGTCTCATTCTGTGAGTAATCATCCTGTAATTCTCATGCACTGAAATATTGGAGGTGCAGCATGAAATGGGACCTGAACTCACCAGTCCCTGGGTCTCCTTGTGGCTGTGCACACTTGGCTTCTGCCTGCACCATCTGAACACTGAGCAGTTCCTGCCCAAAGGACAAAAAAGAGCACCTTCAGTCACATCCCATTTATTCCCTTTTCTTGTTATTATTTCTGTGATAGTTATTCTTGCTGCAGTGAGAGAAATAAATCAAAGTGGAAATTTAAGGAAGAAAAAAACAGAGCTTTTGTAATACGTTTCTTTAGGGAATTCAATTTGATTTTGAGAGCAATGTAAGTCACCTAAAAGACTGGAATTTCAACATGAGCAGGAGCAAAGACACCTGGAGGGCCCATTGGATCTGACAGACCTCAGCAGGTACAGAGGGTGACCTTGGGAGCTCCTGGAGTTGGTGAGGAATGGGATTGGTGCAAGGACCAGCACAGGATCACAGCCCACCATGGCCTGTCCCGTGGGACTCTACAGGAGCCAAATCCCAGGTAAAGTCATTCCTAAGGGCACCCTCCTTCAGATAAACACGAGTGACTTGCAGAACATGACATATTTCCAAAGTTAAGGAAAACAGACAACTTTTCAAGCTGTGCCATCCCAAATCACATCCTTTCTGAAAGTAAGGAGAACATCTGGGGAATAATGGGAAGAAAAGCTACAGGAACAGCTCTGATTTCAGGTAGTGGTTTCATAATCCATTTTATCTGGACTGAGACTTTCCATACCTGTCCACTCCTGATTCATCTCCTTTTTTCCTCAAAATGATCATTGTTTCCACTACAGATGACCTCAAGATTTAATCCCCATATTTCCCTTCCTAAGACTGATGACTTCAGTTTGCCTCAATATGTTCCTTCTCTACCCTACAGGTTATTTCAAGTTTTAGCCCCCACAATTTTCCCTACCTGTGCAGTACTTACTGCCTCAGTTTACCTCAGAATGGTCACTCTCTCTTCCCTGGAGATTATGCCAAGTTTAACCCCCAAAGTTATCCTTATCCATCCAGCACTGTTACACCTCACTTGACCTCCAGATGTTTGTTCTCTCCCTAGAGATTAACTCAGATTTCACCCCCCAAAGTTCCCCTACCCACACTCTACCAGTTTACCTCATTTTTACCTCAAAGTGTGCCTTCTTTGACCTGCAGACCGCCTTCAGTTTTACACCCAAAATGTTTAATTTTTCCCCCTATGTATCACCCAGAACATAAAACCAAAACCCACATGGATAACACCAATAACATCCCAAAAGTGCCCACTACAGATCAGGCCAGATTTTTCCTCCGAAGTAGTTATGGTTCTCTGCTTGTCCCCTATAGATTAACTCAGACTTAACCTCCTCACCTTACAACCCTTGAGCTATTGCAACATCTTTATTCCTACGTGTTTCACACATAAAAGTGATGCCAGTTTTTCTCACTATATTCTCTGCCCAAATTTAACAGAATCATGTAATTCCAGACCCTACTTAGGAGTTATTCAATCCTTTGCCATTAGACTTGAGACCAAGCAATGCTGGACAAGAAGAAATCATGAAAAGAAACAACTCAAACCTGACAAAGAAAGCTTTCAAGGCACCCTAGAACACAAATATGTTCCTGCCTTGCCAGGCCACCCCTGTTCTGTCACATGCACCTGAGCTGGGCAGGTGAGGCCAACACTCACCTTCCTCCTGGGGAAACCCCCTCGGAGCACAGGGATGCTCATCCTGGGCTGCACCTACAAAGGACATGGAAAAGAGAAAATTAAAATCCTGTTTCCTCTTAGAAATTGGGTGTCTACAACCAGAAACTCCGGACAAATTCAACAATATCACTTTCATGCACATCACACCTTTCCAGCACAGGTGAGAACAGGAAGGGGAACTACATGGACTGCAGGGAGACAGTCTGGTATTTGCACCTATTCCATAAGGATTTCCCTGCAGTTGGATGCTCTGGGCATTTCTCTTTCTCCATAAAAATGGAGGGCCACTAAAAAAAACACCAATCTCAGTCCCATATTTTGCCAGCTGCAGCCAGGACAGGGTGGCATGCAGATAGAGAGCTGGATGGGCAACAGCCAGGAGGCTACATGGACTTGGCACAGGCAGATTAACAGGCAGTGGGAGAAAAGATGACCAGGGATTGTTTTTCTTGTTTGGATGCCTCAATTCTGCAAATTTGGAAAAGACCTACTGCTGAATAAACCCAGGGCATAAGCACTACCCTTGTTTAAGTTAATTCTTCTTTGCTTAGAGACCTTAAAATCATCCTCTCCTGAGAGAAGCAGAAAACTGCACCAGGATAAGAGACTTGATCCCATTCCAGTGATGCTTCATTTCAGGGAGGGGAATAGTGCAGAGTAACTGACCACCATGTTTTTCACACACAAACCACAGACAGTGAACACCAAAAGGCACTTCATTGAGCTGAAACACAAATATGTTGAGTGGAAAGAGGTGAACACAGGAACCACCAAAACGGCATCTCAGCATTGAGGAATACAACCTTATCAAGCTGCAGAGGCACAGAAGGACATTTGGGAACAATCCTTGCTGAATGACAAGGATTCACACACCAGGGCTCAGGCTGCAGCAACAAGTCACTGCAGGCATTTCAGGCACAGAAGCAGTGGGATTTTCTGCTTTTTACTCCAGTATTTTTAATGGCTCAACAACAAGAACAACCCTGAGAACATAGTCCAGGACCAGCAGCCACCCCTGTACTGGCCAGAGACATGGGGCATTCTAGTCCAGGCTATTGGCTTAATTTGCATTCTTCTGCTGGAATTGTCATCATGTGGAAACTTTTAAATCAGTCCTAACTCTGAGCTCTCCAAGGGCTGCACTGGCCATGATGCTTTGGGCACACAGAACCTTCCAGAATGGCCCAAGCCTTCCCCTCTCACTTGCTCTTTGGGCCATGTTGGACCAGCTCCCTGTCCCTACACAAACAGCAGTAGATCTATTGGAGCCCCACCAGCCTGTTGTGCCAGCTCAGCACACAGCATAGAGAGCATTCCCAAATTCTCTTTTGGAAGCCATAACACTCCCAATTTCACTTAACCATTACTTATTTTATTCTCTGCATGACCAAGGACCCTGCAGTGTTTTCCAAGTGTCAGGCAATGACTAAAACCCAATAACCCACCAGAGAGGAATATCTGCACCCCAGGAAAATGATTACAAGACTATCACTGCCAAGCCTTGGCTTCTCACACCAGATCAAAAGGCACCAGAGTTCTCCCTGCAGGCAGACACACTCTTTTTGGCAACACCATAAGCCATATATAACTTAGTATTGGAACTCCCTTCTCTGTACAAGCTGTGACAAGCAGTGAACAAAACTTGGACCTCACAGGTGAATTAGGAACACCTGCTCATCCAACAGCAGCTCCAACAGGGATACTGAGTCACCACCTCACCAAAACTGCATTAATAAACATGCCAACACCTTGAGCAGCACCTCAGCCTGGAATTTTAAATAGAAAATAGAAAAAAAAAAATGCCTTTCAGACACTCAGGAAAAGCTCATCCCCCTTGAACCAGTTTCTGGGACTTGTTTCCAGCCTCCTGATGTTGATCTCTCAGTTCACACGTGGCTCTTGGAATCCACTCCCTGCCTCTTACCTTGCTTCCACCTTCTGTATATTTGTCTTAGGGGAATTTCCTTACCTCAAAGGGATTTCCCAGCCTCCAGGATTCCAGAGGGTACTCCATAACTGGCCCAGCTGCATAGGCAGGCACAAGAAGGTCACACAAATGATGTTGTCACAAGCCAGAGCACTTAATGCCATCACTGAAAGAGGACAAAGAACAGGAAAAACATACAGTCACACCACTTTTCCTGCTCTGTGGTTCACAAGTGGGTCCTGAAAGCTATCGCATGCTGATTTTGAGAACTTAAAAGGAAAATAACTATTGCTGTGGCACTGATGACCTGTTTTCTGACTTTCTTCCCAGCACCACAGCCCAGCAGGCTGCTATGATGAGCTGAAATATTTGTGTAGTCCAGAACCTACACACTCCTAAGGAGCTATCTTGGGTGCACAGAGCTCCCCACATACTTTTTAAACCCCATTTTTGACTCTTAACATATTTAAAGAGAGTTAAAATCACCCCAAGGGGACTTGGTGACCACAACATTAAACCAGGAGCAGCAGGAGACTCACCAGACAATGCTCACTATGGACTCACCCTTCCCCTTCCCCCTTCTGTACCATCCTCATTTCTCACACTGGCTCAGCTCTGTTCCCAGGACTCCCATCAGGAAATCAAGGGCTCTTCCCAGAAGGAAAACCCCAGGGTGATGTTTGCTACCTGCAAGCAGCCTACCTAAACACACCCTCACCTAGCAACCATTAACAGCTACCCAGATGGCCCAGTGCCTTCTCAGTAAGGTCAGCTGGGTTTTCACAGGAGGACAAACTGCTTTAACAACGTGACTGAACCATCATAAACTCTGTCCCATAGGAATAAGGACAAAAAAGGAAATACACAGAAATAAGCAAAAGAAATTACGTACATGAACAATTTGGACTAAAGAACTTTTATCAGAGTTCTCCACTAGTCAGCAGAGAAACTTTAAGTAGCAACACAGGACATGACTTCAGAGGAAATATTGCACCAATAATGCCAAAACCAGCAAAATAGTTACTGCTTATTAATTTAAAATAATGAGTTAAATCTCGTTACTTACTCAGACCAACAGCCACAGGCAAACGTCTTCCTCATCCTCAAAAAGATATACCAGAAACTTACTGCTGCTGTAAAAGGTCTACTAAATATTTATGACTAAGCTGATAACTATTCACCTAGAAGAAATACACTGAAAATATTTTGTTTACATTGTTTTTCCCAAACATTTGTTTTCATAACAACTCACCACTCCACTAGCTACACAAGAAGCCCCAACTAAAACTGCATGCCAACACAGAACGAAAAAAACCATTAACATAGCAAGAAAAACAGTCAGTTAAAAGCCATTCAGAGCAGTATCAGCTTTATAACACTTTATGATGCCAACCAAAGCAGTCCCTCTGCCATAACTTCACCTGTGATTACAAAGCACACAACATACTAAAACACAAATTAACTCCTTACATTTTTCTATCAGAAAAACTAAAACGGACTCTTACCTCGCTATGAGGAGAAGCAGCACCCACGACCCGCAACCAGCAATTAACAAAATACCGCCCGAATGCCCTCACCGGCCCTTTTGTACCCCCGCCCGGCTCGCGATTGGCGGAGGCGCCGAGGCGCTCGCAGCGCTGATTGGTCATCACGCACCGGGCCCCGCCTCCCTCCCCGCCCCTCGGAAGGCGGGGCTCGGGGGCGGGGCTGCGCATGGCGCCGGCCGGAAGCGACGGGATCGAGAGGATCGGAGGAAACCGATGGAAAAAGAGGGTCTGGATGCTTTTGGGGCGCGGCGTTGTCACCCCCCCGGTCCCGATCCGTGCGCTTGGCCTGGGAACGGGAGCAGGAGAAGGTCCCCGAGCGCTCGGCCCGCCCCGGCGGGAGGGGCGGGGCCCGGCGGCCGCTGTCCAATCAGCGCTGCGAGCGCCTCAGCGCGCCCGCCAATCGCGAGCCGGGCGGGGGTACTTAAAGGCTGGTGCCTGAGGCAGCTGTTTTAGTTGGTGGTGACTCGTCGGGGTTTGTGGTATTTGCTGTCTCTCTTGTGAGGTAAAAATACGGGTTTTTTTCATTAACTTCATAACGTATGGCAATTGGAGCGCTGTTTAGGTGTATGAGGAGCTGGAGCGTCGGCACCGGGTGGCTGAAGTTAAAGCCACGGTGGGCCTGAAAGTCTACTGCTCGTTTGACCTCCTGAGATTTGCCTTGACGTTCCAAAGCAGAGTTATGAGGTAAAAATTTCTTTAATTCAGTTTTCTATTAGTCTCCTCGTGCTTAACAAGTGTTTTTTGTTGGTTTTCTGTCAGTTTTTAGCTGTGGTCTGGGTTTCTTGTGGGGCTGTGGGGACTGTGAGGAGCTGTACCTATTACGGGGGAAGCTAATGCCTTTGGGTTGCTTCACTGTACACTATAAGCATACCATATTGACTTTCTGTAGGTAAGAGGCAGAATTATACCCCTTAAAAGGAACTGGGATGTGTTGGAGACTATAAAGAACAGAGTTTCTCCTACTAATTTGTCTAGTCATGAATCTCTTTGTTTGCAGCAGTAGCTTTATTAAGCAGTTAATAAACTAGTCAGAACTAATTGATTGATGATATGCAAACTGTTCTTTAGGACTAGGAGTACAGCAGGGACCAGAACTTGGGTTAAGTTGTATTTTAAAAGGCTATACAAATGTAAATTTTTGAGAAAGTAATTTTTTTTAAAAAGCAACAAAGATATCTCTATTTTAGTCAAATGTCTGTTCCCATAGTGGTGAATATTATGTGAGGGCCTGCTAGTGTCAAAAATGACCCATTGTTACTTCTTGAGATGGAGTGAGAGATTTTTTTGTATTTGTTGGTCTTGATGAAAAACAATTTCTAGTAGATAACAGTTTTTGCTACTTCCAATATTATTGCTGCAGTAAATTTTCAGAAATTATGCCCTGTATCACTAGTTGGTGCCTCTCTGCTGCTAATGAATAATTCTGATTAAAGCCTTTTCATCTTTGTTATCAATTCTAGTAAGTAATTTGTTTTGCTTATAACAGTTTTTCTTGCAGAAAACACCAACAGATCTTACTGAGAAGATGCAGGTGATGCACTGGAACATCTGGGTTGCCAGGTAACTGTAATGAGGTTAAACTGCAGTGAGTTCCTGCTGAGAAACTGGGGCCCTGAAACACAAGGAGCTGTGGTGCCAGACCTGGTGGCCTTGGTATATCCAACACCTGCTGAAATGTTGGTGTTGCCTATGGGAGCAGTGGGGAGGGATAGCTCCAAAAAGCTGCAATGAAACCCCATGGAGGATTTGGGAGCAGATGGGCAGTCCCTGGGCAGAGCTGCTTAGGGATGGCAGGTAAGAACTGAAACTGCTGCTTGTCAAGGTGTTTGATCATCATAATCCTGTTTGTTCCTTTTGGTGGCAGCTGTGTTTGGTCCTTCTTGCAGTTTGCAGGTACCAAACATCACCCTGGGGATTTGCTTCTGGGAAAAGCCATGCACTTCCTGATGGGAGTCCTTGGAACAGAGCTGAGCCTGTGTGAGAAATAAGGATGGTACAGAAAGAGGGATGGGAATGGTGAGTCCATAGTGATTGGTGTCTGGTGAATCTCCTGTGGTCCCTGATCTAATGCTGGACTGTTACCAAGTCCCCTTGTGATGATTTCAGCTGTTTTTAAAAGCACTGGGAGTAGGAATTTGAGTAAAAAATTTTTGTGGGGAACTTTGTGTTCCCAAGATAGTCTTTTAGGGGTACAAGCTTCAATAGTTACTTCTTGCAAGTGCCTAAAAAGCTTTTCTAGTGTTGTTGTATTAATTGAAAGCTGATGTGATTCTACAGTTGTTAGTGTATTTCTGGTGGTGTGTTGACTCAGTCCCCTTACAGGATTTGCTCTTGGATGAACAGGTGCCCCAGATTCACCTGTAAGGTCAGAGCTCTGTTCACTGGTCATCAGAGTAGATGAAA
The DNA here is from genome assembly GCA_013396735.1 of Grallaria varia. Lineage (NCBI taxonomy): Eukaryota > Metazoa > Chordata > Aves > Passeriformes > Formicariidae > Grallaria > Grallaria varia. The sequence goes on from VWZG01001959.1 coordinate 144,340, forward strand.
TTCCGGTGGTGTGCTTTAGATGGCTTTTGTTGTTCCCAAACAGACCTCCACTGCTGACAGGAGTTCTTCTGGAGCTAATTGATCTGGTGTGAGAAGCCAAGGCTTGGCAGGGATGGGCTTGGAATGGTCATCTTGTGGCACTGTGACATTAATCTCTGGCATATTATTGGAGTGTGTCATTGGCTTACAGTAACCAACTACTTAAATAGCCTTAGGGAACAAAATACTAAATGGGAAAGCTGCACTGGTGATGTTCAGACTTCAGAAAAATTTCAGTGACCCTTCCCAGGCCATGTGCACAACAGACCATGGGGCTCCCTCCAGTTGATGTACTGCTGCTTCTGAAGAGACAGTGAACTACTCTCATGTGCGCCAAACAGCAAGTGAGAGGTAAAGGCTTGGGAGGACAGTCTGAAAGGTCCTGTGTGCCCAAAGCTAAGTGCAGCGCAGGAGAACTCAGGGATAATCAAAGAAAGAACCAGTTATTATGAAACTCAACTTGGTAAAATGATTTTCAAGATTCAACAAGAAAAGCTTGGCAGAAAAGCCTTCTATGAAGCAGAGAATTAAAACAGGTGCAAGCAGAAAAGCAAATTAAAATTGATGCTGGCTTCTGGTGGTTGTGCTCATTTCAGGCATGTTTTGTGCTCAATGGAAAGGCACTTTCCTTGCCTCCTTGGAATGCGACCTGCATCCTGCTGGAAGGAGAAAATGTGGGGAGAGCAGTGGGAAGATGGTTTTGAGATGTGCCAGTGGATTCCAGTTGCTGCTGGTGTCTGTGCTTCCTGAAGTACCAAGAAAATAAACCCTGGGAAAAATGTTCTCTGATTGTGCTTGGAAGAGACAACACTGGACATGAAAGACAAGAAGCTCCCTGGGCTGTCTTGTGTGGAGTGAGAAACTGTGAAAGCTGTTTGCTGTCTGCTTGTTCCCCACCTTGCTTTGAGTTCCCTGGGACTCCAGGTCCTGACCCATTGCCTTGGCTTTTCCGAGGGCTTTGCTGAGAGGTGTTGAAATGTAGAGTTGATTTTTTCCTGTTGCTGGAGTTTATTTGGAGGATCTGTTTCAGGGCATCAGTACTGTTGTATGGATGGCCAAAAAGTTCCTGTGATAGGTCCTGAGTTCACCCCTTTACCTTACCTGTGGTGAACATAGTTTTGTTTCATCATTTCAGTGTTTATTTTGTGTGATTTGTGTGTAATAAACATAGAGGTGAGTTAGTCCAAACTTGAATTCCCTCCTTGAAGAGATGGATCAGTAGTTTGTGATCAGTGGCCTCTTCTCCCAGAGCAGTTCTCTGCTGCTCTTGAGAGGATGGTGCAAAGGCCCATGAGCAGAGGAGAAAATGGATCCTGACCAATGCAGTGTTCCCAGCCTGGTTGAATTGAGCAGCTTGTGTCAGTTCTGAGTTCCTGTGACTGAGGAATGAAGTTTAGATGTGGATTTCCAGAGTTAGTTGGGATAGGAAAAGGGGGAGAGTTGTGGGAGGGGATTTCTCCTAGGCCTGGACACCCTCAAGGCAGGGGTGATTTTTAAATGCTTGTTGTCTTTTGTTGCAGAGTGCAGGGCTAAGTTGGTGTTCCCTGAACTGGATGTGGAGTGGAGAGGTGTCTGGAGCATGGGGGAGAATAGTTTGTGCTGGTTGGTGTGTCCTTGGTATGTGGAGAAATGTGATGTTGGCCTTTTGGGGTTGTGGGAATGGAATTGCTTCAGGGGTGCCTCTGTGTCTGCAGGTGAGAGTGGATCAGGGGGTGCCAGGACCTGGCCCTGGGTGTTTGGTCGTGCCTGGAAAAGAGAAGCTGGGCCTGTGCCTCCATTGTCTGTGCTGTGTGTGGCTTTGGGTCCTGTGTGGCCCCAGCTGTGCAGCAGGTGGAGACTGAGCAGGTTTGTGGGCTGTGTGGTTCCAGCCTCCTTTTTCTTTTATCTCTGTTTCCTTTTAGAGGCCAAGTGTCCCCTAGCCCCGAGGTGTCAGTGTTGGTGTGACCTGTGAGGCATGTCCCCTGCCCCTGGCACAGTCCCCTCAGCTCCCTGGGCCATCCCCCTGCAGAAGGGTGGGAGGTGCAGAGAGCCAGGAGTGTGGAGGTGAAGGATGGAGGAGGATGCAGCCCTTGTTTTGAAGGAGGTCAAAGGGAGGTGGTGCAGGAGCTGGAATGGGTGTTTGCCTGGCAGTGAGAGAGAGGCAGCAGAGAGAATTTCAGTTCCCAGCAGCTCTGTCAGTGCTGGATGGACTCCTCAGGGGTGACAAAGGTGTTTGTGTGAGGTGTGGTGAGAGCCCAGGGTGTGCAAAGCAATGATCATTGGAGAGCTGGGCAACAGCTGGAGGAGTCTGAAGGAGAACCTGGGAACTGGAATTTGGCTTTTGGTATTGCTGCATCTGCTCTCTAATTTGCAGACATGAAACTGGAACCTGAAGGTGCCCAGGGTGAGTTGTGTGTTGTGTTCACGTGCTCAGGAACTGCTGAAATGGCCAGGTCCCAGCAGGTCCTTGTCTGTTGGTAGGACCAGCTCTGGTGCAGCCACATGTGAGCTGGGAGGTGAACATGAGGAGGCTGGAAACAGGTCCCAGAACTGGGCTAAAAAAGAATGGAGTGGACTTCTTCTGAGTGTTGGCAAAGCTTATTTGTTCTCCTTCAAAAAAACCCCAAAGGAAAGTGCTTCTGAAGGTGTTGGGATTTCTTTTGCTCTCTTTTATGAGGTGTTGACTCAGTGCCTTTGTTGGAGCTGCTGCTGGATGAACGGGTACCCCTAATTCACCTGTAAGGGCATGATTGTTTTCCCTGCTTTTGCAGGACATGGAATTCTGGTGGCCTCTGATGTTTCCCAAAGGAGCATTTCTGCCTGCAGTGAGTCTTCTGGGGCCTTCTGAGCTTGTGAGAAGCTGAAGGATTGTCAGTGGCAGGCTTAGAATGATGTTCCTGTGGTGCAGACCTTGCTCCCTGGCAGGTTATTGGGTTTTCCTTCCTGACTGGCAGTGGCCAAGCACTTCCAGGGCCTTAGTTGTTTAGGGATCCACATGTGTAATGGAAAGGAAAGCTGGGGATGTTCTGACCTTGGCAAGACTTGAGTGCCCCCTCCCTGCCATGTGCTGAGCTGGCACAACCGGCTGGTGGGGCTCCAATAGATCTACTGCTGTTTGTGTAGGGACAGGGAGCTGGTCCAACATGGCCCAAAGAGCAAGTGAGAGGGGAAGGCTTGGGCCATTCTGGAAGGTTCTGTGTGCCCAAAGCATCATGGCCAGTGCAGCCCTTGGAGAACTCAGGATTGATGAAAGCATGGCCCTGTTAACATGAAATTCAAGTGTGTAAAATGATTTTCAAGATGCAACAAGATGAGCCTGTCTTTGGCCAAAAAGCCCTTGTGCAGCCAAGAAGACTAAAAATGTGTGTAAGTATCAAAACCTCTTAAGGTGGCTGCTGTCCCCTGGTGTCCTGCTCTTTTCAGGCATGTTTTCTGCTGAATGCAAAGGCAGTTTTCTTGCCTCTGTGGAGTTGGGACCTGCATCCTGCTGGAAGGAGAAAATGTGGGGAGAGCAGTGGGAAGATGGTTTTGAGATGTGCCTTTGGATTCCAGTTCCTCTGCATGCATCTGTTCTGCCTGAAGTACAAAGAATTTTCAAGTACCTGTTTCTTGTCCTCTTAAACTTGGAAAGAGACACACTGGACATGAAATTGCAGGGATGCTTCACTGGCTGTAGTAGTTGGGGTGAGAATTTGTTGAGGCTGTTAGCTCTCTGCTTGTTCCCCATCTTCCTCTCGTGACAATCTGGAGTCCCAGGGAACTATGCCACCTTGACTTTGCCTGTGTCTTTCCTGAAGGTTTTTCTGAATGTGAAAATGAGCTTTTTCTGTAGCTGGTGTTAATTTGGAGGGGTTTTTTTCTTTGAGGGAATTTGATTGTATAGACTCATTTTTCAAGTTGTCGTGCCAGGATAATTGCAGTGTAAGGAGACTGATGGAGTCAATAATCTGGACTAGGATGCCCCAGGCCTCTGCCAAGTGCAGGGGTTGCTGCATGATTTTTTTCTGCACAGAGCTGGTCCTGTACTGCCTGCTCAGGGCTTCTTCCTTGCTCTTCAGTAATGAAAAAGAGTGCAGTAAGAGACTGAAAATCCCACTGCTGCTGTGGTGACTCCCTGAGCAGGGCTTGCTGTGCAGACTGATCCCTGATGGGTGAATCCTCTCCAGTCAGCAAGGGATGGCTCCCCTGTGTCATCCCCTACCACCATTACTTGATAAGGTTTTATTCTGAGATACTGCTTTGATGCTTCTGTGTGCGCCTCTTTCCAGTGCCTGCTACGAACACATTTGTATATTCCAGCTCAATAAAGTCCCTTTCAGTGTTTGTGTGGGGTTCTTGTGTGCAATAAACATATACTGGTCAGTTACTCTGAACAATTCACCTGCCTAAACTCATCTATCCCTGGGTTGTGATCAGTTCTCTCTTCTGCTGGAGCCTTTCTCCTGCTCAGGAGAGAGGATGGTCCCAAGGCCTGTGTGTAAAGGAAAGAAATTTGTCATGATCATGGTATTGTTCATGTCCTGAGTCCATTCACCAATGGGTATTTTTTAAGTTCACATAACTGAGCAATCTAAGCAAAAAAATCCCTGATCATGTCTCCCCTCCCACATCATCTCATATCATGCTGCATGTGCCAAGTCCATGTACCTACTTGGATGTTACCTGTCCACTTCTTCATCTCTATTCCACCTTGTCCTGGTTGCAGCTGATAAAAGAGGGGACTGAAGTTTGTGTAGGACCCATCCATTTTTATGAAGAAACAGAAATGCCCAGAGCATCCAACTGTAGCCAGGTCCTTATGGAATAGGTGCAGATATCAGACTGTCTCTCCCTGTATTCCCTATAGTTCTTCTTTGTCTTCTCACCTGTGCTGGAGAGGTGTGATGTGCATGACCCGTGGTTACCCTGTGAAAGAGATATTACTAAGTTAGTCCAGAGTTACTGGGTGTAGACACACAATTTCTAACAGGCAAAACTGTTTTAATTTTGCTTTTTCAGTGTCCATTGTAGGTGCAGCCCAGGATGAGCATCCCTGTGCTCAGACAGTGTATCCCCAGGTGGAAGGTGATGGTTGCCCTCACCTGCCTGGCTCAGGTGACAGAATTGGAGTGGCCCAAAATTAGGCAGAGGAAAAAAAGAAAAAAACCAAGAAAAAATTGGCATCTTTTTTAAGTATAAAGCAAGTAGGAATAAAAATGCTCTTTTCCTGCCTGTTTGGGATTAACTCGCTGGGAAGTGATGTTTTAACACTCCAGTCTGGTCCTACAACTGTCTGATGGAAAATGGTAGAGATGGAAAGGGGAATGCCCAAGTGAATTTGAGATAACAGAGCTGTGGGATTTGGCTGTGCTGAGAGGGATGGGTTTTCTGAGAATGGATGTGAGGATTCAGGACCCTGGGGAGCTGAGCTCTGAGTGTTTGTAGCTCTGCTCTGTTTATAGACTTTATCAATATTTCCCCAGAATTCTGGGTGGAGCAGTGATGGTTGTCAGTACTAGCCATAAACAATGTCACCAAACTGCTGAACCCTTAGTGGACTTATAAAATGCTTCAACAGAAATCTAAGTCAGTAATTTTTTACAGAGGAAAAATTATTAGTAGTTGCTTATGCCATGTGAGAAATTTCCTTTGGAATTATCCCCCAGAGTGCATCAATGCAGAACATTTATTTTGACTTTTTTTTCCTGATTTGCAAGTTTCTCACTGGCTTCAATTAATTTAGTATGCACCTCTTATACAAGCATCATGTTTTTACCTTAAATTTTGTTTTCCCTTTGTTTGTTTAGGGTTTTTTTCTCCCCTAAGTGAATCAGTCCTTCCGTGAACAGTCTGTGTTGTTCTACACAACTGCTTTGAATGAGGGTCAGAGAAAGAAGGGAAATTACTTTTTATTATCTTGAATTTTTCCAGACAGAAAAGGGATGTTATCTTGCCCTTCCCAAAACCACTCCAGGCACATGGGGGTAGCTCAGTGATGGCACATTTCTCTGAGCAGTAACAACTTTTGGGAGGTTTAAGTATTTAATAACAACTTTGTTGTCTCTTGATTGCAAAGGTTCAGTCCTTCAGTCCCAGGTTGATGAGGAGAAGAAGAAACTTTTCTTATTAATGAAAAACCTTCTGTTATTCTTGGTGCAGTCTTTTAATTCTGTTGTGATTTCCCGTCTGGCACCTTTCTAACAAAACCTGTTAGAAATTTAGATTTAGGATTAAAATTTGAGGCTGTTCACCACAAAATCTTGTGAAGCTTAAAAGACAGGGGTGATGGCTGATCTCATCAGAGGTTATTTATTCGTGTTGTGCCAGATTTCTCTCAGCTCTGGGCAGGAAACCCCTGGGACCACACTGAAGGTCAGAATTAGGGCTGTGTCTCCAGTTGTGTCTCTGGGCTGTCTGGGGGCATTTGCTGGGAATGTGCTCTAAATGCATCATCGCTGGGACTATCCCTTTGTTCCAGAGCTGCAGGATGGAGCAGCAGGGGCAGTTTGGACTTGTGAACTTCAGGCTTGGATTGGAAGGGTCACTGAGAAGAATAATGACAATTTCATCAGACTGGTGCTTTCATAGCCCATAACTTGAAAAGTAAACAAAGCCCTTTTTTATTCTTCTTTTTGGTAATGGAATTGCTCCTCTGTGTGTGTGCTGAGCTCTGACTGCAGAGGACTATCAGGGCTTAACTGCTCTGATTTCATGTTCTTCTCACTGGGAAATTGATAATCATTATCAATTAAATTGCAGAAATATTTTCTGAAGCCCTTTCCTTTTTTTTTCTGCCTTTTACTGCTACATCTTCTCTTCCTGCCCTTGAACTGACAGCAATTCCCTGATGTCATTTCACCTGCCCAGATTCCTTGCAGGTCCTAGCTGGGAAAACCTGGGATCACTTAGAGGGGGCAGGGGTGGCATTTTTAGCTGAAATAGCTCGGAGGGGACACAACAGTGATTTTGAAGGAATACATGAGGTGATTTAAGGAGTCCAAGCAGATAATTGCATATTTTGGGGCTAAGAAAAGCTAGTACAGGAAGGAAAATTTTGGAGGTAAGACTTAATGTAGCCTGTTAGAAGAGAATGAGTGTTTAAAGGTAAGCTGAGGAATCAGTGGTGGGCAGGTAGGGGAATTTTTTAGGGATAAAATCTGAGGTAATTTTTAGCAGACTGAGTGTACATCAGGAGGTGAACTGAGAGAATTAGTTGGGGACCTGTATGGAAAGTTTTGGGGGTAAAACTTGAGATAATCTCCAGGGTAGAGAATTAACATTTTGAGGTAAAAAATGAGGCGACCAGTAGTGGAGCCGTTGGGAAAATTTTGGGGGTAGAATCTGAGGTAATCTCTAGGGGAAAGAATTACCATTTTGAGGTAAACTGAGGCAATCAGGAGTGGAAAGGTAGGGAAAAATTTTGGGGCTAAAAGTTGAAATAAACTGTAGGGCAGAGAATGAACATTTTAAAGTAAAAATGAGGTAATTGATAGTGGGCATTTAGGGAGAATTGGGGGGGGCAAAACCTAATTTAACATATAAGGGACAGTAAGTACTTTAGAGAAAAATATCTGACATAAAGCGTAGGGGAGAGAATGAACATTTTGGGGATGAGATAAATGTAATCTGTGGGTATTTATTTTTAACCTAGAGGTAGCATATAGGGGACAAAATGGACATTTTGGGCATAAAACCTGAGTTAATCTGTAGGTGAAAGAACAAATGTTCTGAGGTAAACTGAGGCCATGAGTAGTGCACAGCCAGGGAAAGTTTTGCAGGTAATATCTAAATCTCTGGAGCAGGGAATGAGCATTTTGAGGTAAACTCAGCTAATCAGTAGTGGACATGTAGGAAAAACTCGGGGCAAAGCTAGGGGTAATGTACATGGTAGAAAATAAGGATTTTGAGGTAAAAAATAGGTAATTAGTAGTTTGTAGGTTAGGGAAATTTTTGAGGGTAAATCTGAGGTAATCTACATGGCTGAAAATAAATATTTTGAGGTGAAAATGAGCTATTCAGTAGTGGACAGGTAGGGAAAACTTCTGGAGTGAACTTGAGGTAGTTTATAGTGCAGGGAATGAACATTTTGAGATAAACTGAGGCAATCAGTAGTGAACAGGTGGGGAAACTTTTGGGGTTAAAATCAAAGGGTTTCTCTAGGGCAGAGAATTACCACCTTAAAGTAAACTCAGATAATCAATTGTGGACACGTAGGGAAAACTTTGGGGGCAAAAGCAGAAATATTCTGCATGGCAGAGAATGAACATCTTGAGGTAAACTGAGGTACTCAGTTGTGGACTCATAGGGAAAATGCTGGGGGTAAAACTTGAGCCAACCCCCGGGGCAGAAAATAGGTATTTTGAGATAAAAATAAGACAGTCAGTTGTGGGCAGGCAGGGAGAATTTTTGGAGTAAAACTTGAAATAATTTGGAGGGGAAAGAGTGAACAATATGAGGTAAAAGGTGGTAACAGCAATGGACATCTAGGGAGAATTTGGGGGGCAAACCTGCGATCATGTGTACCCATCCCCACCTTGTCTCAGCCCTGCCTGCCACACTCCCTTCAGCCCATTGCTGTAAAGGACTTGCAGAGAGGAGTGAGAGCTGCAGATAT
>VWZG01001961.1:5293-109451 GCA_013396735.1 Grallaria varia
GGCAAAGGCAGTGTTGCCCGAGTTCTTCCTTAAATCTTGAAGGCAAACACCCATTGCAAAACAGGGCCGATACAAATAAAACAGTCAAGGATTTCTAGAGCGCTTTAACGTAAGAGGCTCCCTAGTGCTTGACGGTAATTTATCGAGAGCATTTCTCATGAGACGACTGCTGCCTTCTAAGTCGATTAACTTGAGCGTGTTAATATTCNAAACATATGTAATTAAGAGCGTGGGATGGCAGGGACCTCAGTGGAACAATAATTACTAAAGATGCTCGTTTTAGCTAAAACTGTATCTATATTTTAGGGACAAAAAAAAAAAAAAACGGAGTAGTGTTCAGATTTCCAGCACCGCATCGTTGCCTTTGAGCTCTGCGCGACCCCCTTTTTATGAATGGTGGGTTGTGTTCGATTGAGGGTCGGCTCGGCTCGCTCTCGCTGCTGCCGCGCCGCGCTGCGGGCAGAGGGCGCTGCTGGGCGCGGCGCCGTCAATGCGGAGAGGCGAGTCCTGCTCGCGAAGGCGCGGCTCGGGCTGGGCTGAGCGCGGCTCCTCGGCTGCGCTGCACAAAAGCGACGTGATCGCGGCGAGGTGACTCCCAGTTTAAACAAAATTGCCCTTCTGTATCGGTTTCCAGTGCAAAGGTTAGATTGCTAAACGTGGACTTGAAACAAAACGCTGCGGAGTACCTCACGCTTGTTGTAGGCAATGTATCTTTTGCAGATAAGTTTAATGGCTTTTCAACAACTTTCTTTTTTTTTTTTTTTTGGTATGAACTAGCTATTTGAATAGATTGTTTCTCGTCGTTGTTAGGCAACTTTCAAAGATGCTTGAAATTTAAATTCTTCTAGTGGTACTTCTCTACATTCTTAAGAACTGCATTTCTAAGGTCTCAATGGCTGAATAAAGGCTTGCCAGCTTACAGCATCTTTTCTCTGTGCTTGTCTTTGCATCTTTTTAACAGAACGTTATTTACTAAATATACTTCTGAAGCCATCTTTGTCTCTGACAATCTGTGAGAAGCTATTTCCAGTAAAAGTGAGGAGGCTCAACTTTTTAGCAGAAATAAGTTGTATTTAGAGTTAGAGGTTATAAAAGGTTTAGAGCCATTCCAAGCATAGCATAAACATGCTTACAAGCTTCTCATGGATCTTGGAGTGCATGCAATCATGCTTGAACCTGCGAGAGGGGACACCCTGAGGAGTCTTTTCTTCTCTTCCCAGGAGTGCTACTTTAGCAGTTGGTTCAAGCAAGATTGCACAGATAATTCATTCCAAAGAAGCAAGACAGAAGAGAGTAAGGGTCGTATTTGATGCTGTTTTGAGTCTTGGATAGCAACAGGCAGTTTCAGAGGTCCAGTCCACCTTTTTTTGTCCTTGGGAACTGAAGATTTTGATGACCTGTCATTTTGGATCTTTCCATTTGGTGGGAATAGAAGCATATTATTGTATCTTCTAGTAGAATGTTACCTCTAAATAAGATGATATTGGTTCTCGCTTAATGTGAACTACTTTACTAATTAGCCTAGGTGGCTTCTTATTCTAAGGCTTTCAATTTTATTGTCCCTTTTAAGTGCTAAAGACTCTCATCTCTAGTGGTCACATTAGTTTCGGTCTGTATTTATCCTGGACGAGCTGCACACAGATCTAATAAGGATTGTGAATGCCCTGTGGTCCCACAGTTCTGCAGCCTCAAGTGAGGAGCAGTGGGCTGGGTGAATGGGAGCAGCTCTTTCAGCCTCCCATGACACTGATGTTTGTCCTCTGTGTTGAATGTGACATCTTGCGCTTCTGTGCTTTTACTTCATCTCAGTAAAACCACCAGGAACTGGTTACAGGAACTGGCCTGGTCTCCTGACTTATTGTTGCGCCTGTAGTGCAGGAGTGAAGCAGATGTACATTTGTATGCTTGTTTCCTGCTGTGTAGACATTGAAGGGCCTTAACTGGCACTCCACAATTGTCATCTTCCTGCCACCTTTGCAAAGCCATGTAAAATTCCCAGTGTGATGCTTCCCATACTGCTGTGCAGGGGCTTCAGATATGAAATTCTCTGGTACTTCAGGTTCCTTACTTTTGAACAGGTTGCATGGTTTGAGCATGAGCCTTTTTGCCATCTCAGCTGTTCTGCAGAGTCCTTATTGTCATTTCTCTATGTCCCTAGAGCAAATGCTACCTTCTCAGTGTACAACCTATTTTAATGTTGCTTCTAGCCAAAATGAGTAAAATATTACTGGGTGTCTTCCTGCCTCAATTTCTGTTCTATTTCTGAGCAGTAAGGATCTCTGAGAGAGCTTCTGAATGAATTCTCTTTGAGTCTTACCTCTTTGCACCTGAATTCCTTTTTCCCAGATAGCCTGCAAATGTTTAAAAATCCTACCTACATTGGCTTTCCCATGCCTGTGTTGGAAGGGGAGGAAGTAAATATACTGCACAGGTCGTGGGGAGGCAGAACATTACTGCTTCAAACGAGAAGCAGAGTCGTCAAGTTTTCCTACTTCTGTCTTTCTTGGGTGGTACGAGACATGATGAGAACTCATGAAGAGGGGAAGGTCTTTGCTCTGTCTTGATCTGTTAACACACTGTAAGAGCAAAGGTGTAAACTTGGAAACATGATGCACATGGGCAAATTCCTCCTTAGCCCTAAACACTGGCCATGACCCATAAATGGATGGTCCAAAGCAGTAGATAAGGGATATTATATGTCCCCTTCCTGCATTAAGCAAAGGAGTCAAATTCTGCATTGCAGCAGGTTGGGTTTATGGATTTATTAATAAATTTTGTCCATGACCGCACATTCAAAATACAAGATGTATTTTTTTTAGACCCCTTGTATGTCTTCCTTTTCCATAGGCCCCTGGAGACAAGGCAAACAAAAGTAGTTTATTGGGTAGTTCTGACTTTGGGATCAACTCTGGATTTTTTGGAAGGGAGCAGGTATAACTAGAATTTATAAGGGGGTCAGAGCAAAACTTACCTGTAAGCTTGAATCTGTTGCATGGAGGTCCATATGGCTATTGTAGAACATAGAGTCCACACATCCAAAGGGCTGGAAAATCCCTATTTTAAAAATAATTTTTAAAAGCCCTAGCATTTCAGGAACTCTTCTTGTTTTTCAGAATTTTTAGCTGTTGAAACAGTCACATTGCAGAAATGGGTCTTAACAGTTGTCTGTTAGACACAAGAATGTCTAAAAAGATCTCCAAGAAAAGAAACAGCTTTGGGAAGGATTAGGTGTATTAGCTTTGTGGGCTTTTCAAAGTCTTCACAAAAATTCAGCAAGAAAACCAAGCTGCTTTGTATTTCAATAGAAGTTCCAGAGATCAGAAAATCTCCATACAGTGTTGTGTAACTTTCTTGTCATGTATAGTGCAGGGCAGGTGTATTTGCTGATGGATGTGTAGATACAGATTTTCTCTTTACATGTAAAATCTTTCTCTTTCTTGAAAGATAGTCACCCTTTTTGAAGTTTTAAGTGGGTAATATGCTGGCACAGAGAATGGGAAGGTGACAATGCAGGGTTATTAGGTATCTTGAAACACGTTTTAGTATGGCTAGGGCTCTTAAAGGTTCTGGGAGAGCCCTTGCAGCTATTGCATCACTTGCCAAAAATAGCATCTATACTGCATAAGGCAGCCTGTCTGCAGTGTGGATATTCTTGAGAAATTAGTGCTTCTTGTGAATGATGTTCAGTCATTTTTGCTTCTTAGCTAAGCAGATTTTTAATCTAAATTGTGGTAGACAATGAAGTAAAAGTCTTTATTTTCTGTCTCTGGGGGTAGGGTGAGTTTGAAAATAGCATTGTCCACAGTTCTGTCTGCAGCATGAGTCTAAAAATATATTTTTAAGCTTACTGAAATTACAGTTTAAAGGCACTGATAAATATGTTCTTAAATTGTAATTGTCAGGGGAAGGGAAGAAAAAAATTGCTTTGTGCAGCAGAAGGTAGTCTGATATTCTCATCAATCACTTAAAATTTGGCAGTGGTTTTTTTTTTTTTAAATTGCAGTTATACAAGGCAAGTGAAGTATAATGCTAATAAAAATTCCTACTAAAAAAACACCACAAAACCCAAATCCCTTCTCTTGAAGGTAGAAGGTATGTTCTACAGTGGTTTTTTTTTCCTTCTCTTATGAAATTTTAGTCAAGATATACCAGCAAAGGAGTGTTTGTATTCCAGTGGTGTTGCTGAACCAGACAGGTCTGCAGCACAGCATTTTATTTTTAGACTCTAGGTTGCCGTTTTTATCCTGTAAAAATATTCATCAGCATCTGGGTGACAGGCCATCAGTTTTTATAAATGTGTCAGACCATGTTTTTTCCACCTCTTTCTATTTCTCCTTTTATGTCCTGTTGTATACATTTCTTTTTTTTGGGGGGAAAGGGAGAGGGGGAATGAGGGATTTTAATTCATGCACTAGATTTTCCAATTCGCAGATCTTTAGCGTCACACAGTTCATTCATCTCCTGTACTCGGCTGCTTACGCAGCTTTGCTTTTTGTCTGCAATGGGTGAGCAGCTCCGATGCACAGAGCGAGGGCATGGGAAGGGGCGAAATGGATTTGCTGCTGGACTGATCACCTTGGCTGCCCTCTCTCTGCTGGCCCCAAAGTACCCCAGTGTGGCAGTGCTATTGACAAATAGTTCTGTGTATGGTTTCAGGGTGTTTCTCAGGTATAAAATTGCTTCCCAGAGAAACTAGTCAAGATCTATTTGCAATGAATTTATATTGGCCAGCTGACTTCTAACAGTGGGGGATCTCTTCTGGTGTGGGATATTGAGAAGTGCATGGTTTGAAGCAACACAGTTTTAGGGTGGTGAGGTAGCTCTCGCTAATTGTGAATCTACAGCACAAATTTCATGGCAGGAGTGACATATTACAGTTGCTTTCTAGGGTGCTGGACTTCTGAACCTCCACGGTGTTGCTGTCCTGTATGTGTGTAGAAAGCTTTAGGCTTTCGGGAAGAATTGCTCCTCATGTCCTTGAAGAGCCGTCAATGTTGGGGAAGAACTGTTGTCATCAGAGCAATTGGTACTACTACTGGCCCTTTCATTTTTCCCTTGAACCCAAACATGGGAATCATGCTGTAGCAGTGATAGGACCTGGCTTTTGAGTGACTCTTTGCTGCTTTTGCTGGTGTTGGAGAAGAGTTGTTGCTTGTGGGAGGTGGCAGTCAGGAACAGCTTGCTGCTGGAGCTGAGTTAGCTCATGGCTAAGGGGGACTCACCTAGGAGGAGGATGGGTTTCATAGTGGTCAGACTCCATACTGAATGATGTGATCTCAAATGCTAAAAGAGTACTGAGAGAAACAAGTGTAAAGGGTGCAAGTAGTCTATTAGTAGTTGAAGGTCTGAGTCAATTCTGTTCTGATTAGTTTTATTTATAATTTTAAAATTTTTTTAAGTCTTTGGAGCACTGGTACCCGAGATGACTTGTTTTTACAGGGCCAAACTTAAGTGTTATGGTAAGTAATAGTGAGTCAAAAATATAAGAGCAATAAAATTATTAGATTGGTTGGTTACTGATACTTTTGGGATTAGAAGTGGAGATTCAGTGTGCTTAAACTGTATATACACACATGCTAAACCTGCTTTAAGGCGAGGGGAAATGGTTTGGGTTTTGGTCTTATTTGGAGAGGCATTGTAGGTTGAGACTTTCCTAAGGAGGCTTCTTAGGTACAAATGTGCATACTTATGTATGGGAAGATAATACACAGAGCTTGTGGGGTGACTTGATTAGAAGCCTCCTTAAATGTGTGCAGTTAACAAGTTGCATATCAAAGTTAGACTTTATCAGTCATATCAAAGATACACTTTATCAGTCATATTTCTGCTGCATGAAATAATACAACACTCCCTTCTGCACATCTAAGTAGCTGTCATGATTTATATAATTGCTTCCTAAAAATGGCACATTGTAATTTTTGTGTGTTAGAATTTCTAAACCTTTAACTAAGTGGCTTTGTGGAAGACAGTACAGTGGCAGGTGGTATTCTAGCAAAAATTAAGTAACCCACTTGTTCCATTTTTTTAAATCTATTTTGACTATAATGAGTTTGAAACCGCATTGTAAATAAGAGGTTAAAGATTGGAGACTAGACCTAAAATGGGTTACTATCATTAAGGGTAATGATATCCAGGTTGGATGAATGTTACAGGAAAAAACAGGTGAGACAGCAACATGTTAGTGACTGCATGAAGCGAGCACAGGCCTGGCATGGGTGTTCTGAGCCAAAGTGAAAAGGTTTGTCCATATGTGAGGCTGCTCTTGAGCTGCTTTGTGTGTGCCTTAGTCAGGAAGGTTCAGTGGTGGCTAAGTTCATCCATGCAGACCTAGATTAGTTAGCAAGCCCTGTTCCGTCTAAGAAAATGCCGAGGAGTGCAGAGCAGGTGTATGATTCCAACACGGCCATCCTGCACCTGGCTGGGTGCAACAGGTAGGGTGAGCCCAGCCTGGGGACTTGGGACTGTCTTGGCTCTCTGCTTTCCTTCTTGGAGACTGTTCTGCAAGGAGGTTTGTTGGTTGGGTGGGGGACTGGGTGAATGTAGCATTCCTCAGCCGTTCTGTAGGCTGAAAGACTCCACATGGAGGCACCCAGTGGTTCTGTGGAGCTACTTCGGTCTGGATGGGCTCATCAGTGGAAAGCTGGCCGGCTGTGTTATGTGAGATTATATTCCTGAGAGTCTCCATAGCTCTTTCAGGGACCACCTGCCTGTCTTTTCCAAAGAGTGGTTTATCTTGGGCAGTGATCCTTGTTGCAGACTTAGATGTTACAAATGCTTATTATCTTTGGCAAAAGGCAGAGTGCTAATGAAGGTGGTGAAGGAATGTCCAAGCAGTTCTGTGGCTTGGGATTCACTGGGGCTGGAAATGAAGCAAAAGAAGTCAGTTTCTGCAGTGTCAGTTTTCTTAGCCTTTCTGTGCTTCCCAGTTTGTCTATTTTTGGCATGTTGTTGACGCAGTGAAATTCTACTCCATAACTTGCATTTGGGAGGAAGATTTTAATTCTGGAAGCAGGAAAGGAGCATGGTTTTTCTAATGGATGGAATATATTTAGATAATTTTGGTATTTTAAATGTACTTAATGTTTTAATTATTTGCTATCTGCAAACCTGTAGTCCAAGGAGATTCTGATAGAGGCTTCCATCAAAGGGTTTCCTAAATATCTAGTCTTAAAAATTTTGTTCTATCCAGTGGATTTCCCTGTTTAATTAATTAAGCAGTGACCAGTGTCATAGCTTGCCATGATCAAGAAGTGATGGAGAAAGCACCAAATCCCAAATTAGCAGATGAGTTTCTCAAAAAACAGAAGCAGATGATACTGTCCTATGCAGGATGTAGTTCAGCTGGGTAGCTCCTTGTTACAGTCCTTATTAGATGCTAAATGTTTACAAGAATTAAAAAAAATTTGCTCAAAAAGATCTTAATAGATTTTTCTTCTGTGAATTTATCCAAAATCACCAGCTGTAGTCCACCAAATTGCAGAGCTGGAAAGTGGATATAGGAAGAGCATCCTGGAGAGATACCACAATGTGACTGACTTCTGAAATTCTCCCCTCAGTACCTATTGCTGACCACTACCAGTGACAAGTCTGGGGTTAATGGGATCTCTGTTCTGTGCTGGAAGATCTATTCTTGTGATAAAATGGTTACACTATAAGAGAGCTTGTGGGGTTTTTTTTTCCCTCCTCTTAGTCTTTTATTATAAATAGTTGGATGTGTGCAAAGGGAAGGAACAAGTGAATGATAGCATGGGGCTACATGGGGTTTTTATTAATGACCTGATGCATTTGATGTGCCTTGCTCATACTGACTGTTGCATTATGCTTGAAATATACCCAAACATTCATTTAAAAATTTCTTCAAGACTCTGTGTTTTGTATAACTAAATAGTTCAGGTCCTAGTCATGAAACTCTGAAAGGTCAGCCAACATTTCAAAAGTATAGAAAAAAGGTTGTGTTTAGCGCTGGAAGAATTTCATGCCCACAGTCTGATCTTTAAAAGCCTTTACAAGGTGCTGTTGCTTTTTTTCATGCCACAAATGTTTCTGGAGACGATGTCCTCACTGTGAAGTCATCTCAATCACCTCCCTATTGAGTTATGCCAGCAGGATAAGGGTTTCCAGAAGGAGCCCCTTCCTGGTTCAGTTCCTCTTCATGTCTCTGTTCTGTTAGTACCACTGTACATTTGTCTCATATAATTTGTGTTTTATATCTCTAGCTTCAGTTGCCCTCTCTTTCATGAAGAAGTGAGCAGAGACTAAAGAAGTCAAATTGTCTCTTGAGGTGGAGGGGGGGGGGAGAATTTCTCTGATGCCCTCTGACAACCTGAGGAAGCCTAGAAGTCTGCAGTTAGCAGAATGTATCAAAAATAATGAACAAACTACAGTCAGGCTCATTTTGTTTCTCATATTCCTTCTGATCCATTAAATGGATAGTAATGAGCAGATTCTTGTTGCAAGTTTGTAGCTCTGTTTCCAAAGTTAGCTTTAGCTTGTCCTGCATCTCAGAGCTCCTCCAACAGGTCAGGTTCCTTACCCTTACTGTGCTCTTCAGAGCCAGAAACTGTTTTTTTTTCACCCCTGTCTATATACATTAATTTCCAGTCTTATATGTGACCGACTTAGTTTCTTCCCAATTTTAGGCCAAACTTTTCCTTTTCTGGTGATTTTACTATGTGAACTTATAAAGAGCAAACAAACCCCTTTTAAACTCATCTCCCAGAACAGGTAACTCTTAATCATCTTAGCAGCTTTTTTCCCCTCCGCTGTTCCCATTTAAATTACTTACTGTATTATTGTTTTCTATTACTATGGGAAGCACCTCAGTGGTTATATGAATTGTCTTTATAGCTGCATCAGAATGGCAGTTTACAGACCATTTTATATGCAGCCACTGCACCCCAGGTAGCTCTTTTTCATTGCTTACAATGGTCACCTCAGCTCTAAACAAAGTTAATCTCAAGTGCATATCTTGACATCTGGTACCACTATGTCACTGTGTAAGATCTGGCAATATTATGTTTTTATTCCTGTGGTCTGTAGACCCATCTTATTCTCTGTAGTCCTTCTCAGTAGCTAGCGTATCTGTGAAGTTTATAAAGCACTCTCTTCTTTGTGAGGTGGTCACTAGCAGAAATGCTCAACAGGATTTGTGCTGAGATCAGTTCCTGAGAAGTGTAACTAATAATTTGTTTATATCCTGAAAAAGTTCCTTTGTTTTGGTGTGAACTGCTGTAGATGCCTCCCCAGGTAGCTCCTGATGATATTCTAAGATTCTTATAATTGGTACCAGTCACCTTCACAGTTGTAGTTCCTTATGATCGTCATATAAAATTGTTTTCTTTTGCTTCATAGGTCTGGAGCATTATTCTTGTCTGAACTGGTCACACCTTATAGAAGTTTGACACAGTTTGCCTTTTAATTAAAAATGGATCTAGTGCTGCTGCATTTTTTTATGAATCTCCACTTTTCCTATGCTCATGATTATTCCGACACCTTGCATAGCTTTGACTTGAATATGCCCATAGGTTACCAAGATCACTTATCTTCTTCTGTTTGCAAGAGTTGATTCTTTTGTTGTCACATCACTGACTTGAATTTGTTTTTCTGTCTGCTACAAAAGCATAGTGAAAAAAGAAAAAAATCTCAGATTTCTGCTAGTGACTTATGTAGTCTTCTTTCAGCTCCAAACCCAGGGGCCCTTTTACTGGCTGTTTAGTTCCTTCTCAGAAGAGTGACTTACCTAGGCATGTTTTCAGTGGCAAACACACTGAAAGCCTTCAGATTGTGCCAGTCCTCAGCTATCTGATCTTCAAAATGTTTGTGTTGTATTTACCCTCTCCTGGAGACAGGAAGGACTAAAAATGGTGATTTGAATGACCTCTATGCATGTGGGTTTTTGGCCTGATTGTGCTTGCCATGACAATCAGCATGTCACGTGTTTCACAATGATGAACAAATGAGAGATGTTTTTGTCAAACATTAGTACTATGCAGTAACTCTAACTGTAGTGTCTTACAGAGCACAAGGCAGCTGTAGTCTTGGCAAATGCTTAACTCAACTTGAATGGACTCGAGCACATG
The DNA here is from genome assembly GCA_013396735.1 of Grallaria varia. Lineage (NCBI taxonomy): Eukaryota > Metazoa > Chordata > Aves > Passeriformes > Formicariidae > Grallaria > Grallaria varia. The sequence continues at coordinate 15,373 of VWZG01001961.1, forward strand.
ATCTGAACAGCTTCCTTGCCATTGCAGAAGTTAAGTTCAGGACACTCTTGGTTCCACCTGACACTTTCTGGATCAAAAGCCTTGAAAGCAGCAAAGGACAGGGTGGGAGCTTTGGAACAGAATGATTGAATTCTCTCTCTCCTCCCAGACTCCCATGTCTATAACATGGCAGCCTCTGACTAACAGGGGAAAAAGATCTCATGGCAAAGATTTGAATGTAGGCACATAAAGGACAGCCAGCCTGGAATTAGGAGAGCTCCCATAGAGGCAACTGGAACTGGTATTGCTTAAGCATTGCCTGTGACTTTCATGAGCTCTTCAGTATGCTGTTCTGGTTGGGTTTTCTAGATTGCTTCTAGCTCTCAAATCTAAAGAATCTTGAGAGTGCACTGCCCAAAACTCTTTCTTGCTGTAGTTGTGGATGAAATTGGGAACTTGTCAGTGCTGTGATATTTATAGAATATTTTTCTACCCACAATCCTAGCTCCTAGACACAAGCTGTTACCAAGTAAGTGTTTGGTTCTGGGAACTGAACCTTTTTCTGTAGCCTGCCTTTTCAAAGCCTGACAATTAGGTGCTAGCTCCTTTGTGCAGAAAAAACCACCGTTTATATGAAAAAAAACAACCAAAACCCAGAATTTCTAGGATTCCAGCTCAGGGTACAGCTCTTTCTGATGAGGCTTCCTATTTCGGCAGTTAAATTGAGAATAGATGTGAAGTTTGTCTTATTTTTTGCACTGAGTTTTCTGTTTTTATTTAATAAAAATGCAGGGAGTTGCTGCTGTCTTATTAACTTGCAGCCGGCATGCTTATCTTCTTTGTTCTTTGCTAAATATGAGCTGGCATGTGTTAGACTGCGTTAGCGTTCACTCCTTGGGACTTCAGTGGTTTCTAAATTTGGCATTGCTAAGCCGGTGCCCTGTTTGCTTGAATCAATTGGGGCTGCTATTTTTAGCAACAAAAGGGAATTGAAATAGCAATATTCTTTCCGTGTAATAGATCCCCAAGAGGAATACTGATGCAAGCTCTCTGTCATCCTGTATTCTCCCCCTCGCCAAAAGCACTCAGACGAAAGGCAGCTGTCATGGTTTGCGGCTGTATTAATCTTTAATCAATCGAGTGTTTTCTGCATTCAGGTGTTCAGGGAAAAAAAGGGTCACGACTCAGATCTGCCTAGAATAACTAAGCACTCATGCATGGTCTGTGCAGTCAGAATTTGTGGGTAACGACAGGGATAGACAGAGCAGCTAAAAATAGCACATGCTTCCAGTGTTTCTCCAGTCTATTTTTGATGCTTGATTTTGATAAGGTTGATTGGACTCTTACTAAAAATAGCCATTCCTAGCAAGCTGAGGACAAAAAGTAGAATATTTTTAACCAGCACAGACTAAAGTACTTTTGTTGGCTGGAGATAATCTAGAAGCTTGGTGTTGGTCAAATGCCAGTGATTTATATAAATCTGTAATAAACGAAGCACTGCTTGATGCCAAGCAGGGATAGTCTTTTCTCCCCTTGCCAGCTTTTATTTTCCCCAGGAGCTGTCATATTCTTAATATAGCCTCCATGTTTCGTAGCAGAAGAATCTCGAGTCTTCAGTTATTTGCCTTGTACTTTTAAACCTATGCTAATGTTAGCTGTGCTGTGAAGTTTCTCTCAACTGTATTGCTTTAACAAGATATATAGGGTCCTAGTTTATTCTTTATTTTGATGTGTGCTAGAACTGGATACTGTGCTGTGACAGACCCTTGCTCATATCTGGGTTCAGCCTTGTAGGACAGGGATGGCTCTTCTGTGTGAATGGAGGGTGCAGCAGAGACTAGCTCTGCAGTGGCCATTTTGACAACAAATTTGAACCTCTCTCAGGGCATCAGAAATGTTCCTAAGCTAACCTCCTTGACATCTGTTAGCTGACTGGTAGAGGTATTCCCGAATTGCTGGACCCACATCTGTCTAGGGAGAATAACATTGATAGTGACCTGAGGTGGTGATGTGCATGAGCACATCTGCAGTACTCTCAAAGATTGCCTAAAAACTTGGGCTATTCTGAATGAAAACAGGAAGATGGCTAAATCAAAATGAATTTGTAGTTTGAAGAGACTCGTAGAGAACATGCATAATAGTTGTTAACTTCATTGTGCAGGTAATCAAGGCAGTGCAAGGAGTATGCCTGCTGCTGTTTGCTAGAAACAATATGGACGAAAGTATTTTATGCTTTATCTGCATTAGGCATCTCAAAAGTTTATTTTGCTGTGGAAAACATGTGTTTGTATCTGTAGGCAGGCTTGATCTCCTTAAGCGTTTTTTTCCACTGTAGTCTAACCTTGAGTTGGAGAGTCACGAATCTATAATCTTGTTTCAGAGTGATTGCTCTGCAGAACTGCAGTAGAATTTTCTATGCTTGCTGTTGCTCCTTCTCCCTGTGTCAGTGCTGGTCCTTGCTCCTGTCATGAGAGGAGATGATTTCTGCATGTCTGCCTCATGCTTTACTGCACCATTCTTTGCTTTTGTTTTAAGATGCCCCGGCTACATAAAAACCAGGTAAAAATGTTCTTTCTGGGCCTTGAATATTGACTTCAGTTCCAAAACAGACCACCATAAGCTGCTGGGTGCAGCTTTTACCTGGCTCTTTTTTAACAGCAGGGAGTGTTTACCCAGTACCCCTCTTAGGAGGTGACCTCTTACTTGGTAGCACAGTGGTTGCTACTTCTTACAAGCAGAAAGAACATGTGAACTTCTCACACCATTGGTGGTACTTTATCCCTCATGTTTAGCCAAGAGCTGTGGGATTTCTGGAGGATGCAGGTGCTATTGGAAACATTTGCATCTTTACCCCTCTGTAAGCTTTCTCCAGAAGAATCTACACTTTTATTCCCTAAAGTCATGTACCACTGATCATATTAATCTTCTAGATTAAAGTCACTGGGTGGTTACATGTGTTCCATTGGCTTGGTCTGTGGCTTTTTTAATAACAGGAAAGCCATTCCCCCTTTTTAGTGCAAGATGGCACATCTCACTGACTGGTGAGGTTTTTTTAACTTTGCCCTGTGTTTGTCAAGGTTTGCCCTGAGTTTGATACTGGACAGGAAATGCTGCCAATGCTTACGAACAGCATCAAGTCTGTTGTATGTGTCACAAAAGCTGTGAAGTACTAGGAGGTGGGGGTGGCTTAGATGGTATTAAGGTCTAGAGCGTTAGTGAGTTGTGTCTGTCAATAACTATTCCAGTAGTAGAGGCTGTGGTGGTTGCCTGTATAGTTGTATCTTAGATTGAAGAGATCACTGCAAGAGGTCAAAGATGTGTAAGTAAACTTAAAAGTGGGAGTGGAAAACTGTGGGTGGTTTTTTGTGTTGTTTTTTTTTTTTTTTTTTTTTTTTTGNTTTTTTCCTTCTCTCCCCACACCATATAGGAAGCAAAATTCTGGCACAGTCATTAGGGCAAAGACATTATACTGTCCTAAGGAAAAGATTTTGATGTTTTATGGAGATGATTACATGATACATTTTTTTGGCAGTAGTATGCTAAATACAACTGCTGATCTGAATTCTTGTGTTGGTGACTTGTATATATACAACAGTAGTTGAAATATCTGCAGCCTACAGCTTATGCTACTGTGGTGTACACTAGTGGCTTGCATGAGTGATTTTAGGTGTTTTATCAGCTTTCCAACTTGTTGCCTACCATTTTGAACAGTGTAGGATCAGTTGGAATACAAGACTGTTCATGCAAAACTGAAGTGAAAGCTGGGACTGGAGTATGAAACCATGCATACATCTGTCATCCATTATAACAATGATCATACCAGTCTTATCCAAAAAGTCATTGCGTAAAAGAGCAAGAGTTGTTCTGTTTAGTGCACTGGACTCACTAGGTCCAGGCTGTGTGGACTATGTGGCCTCCTGCTCACAGCAAGAGCTTTTAGGCAGGTTTTTTGGAACTGAGAAAAGATGATGTAGTTTTGTCTGTGTCAGCTCTCTACTTGTACATATACATATACTTTTCAAAAAAGCAAATCTTGAGATGGTAACCTCTTTCAGGTGCTGTCTACTTATTTTGCAAAGTGCCTGATGTCTAGAGCTGCTGAAGTCTGGCTGGTGGTAACTTCCCAGGGTAGAACATCTCCAGCCCAGTGCAAGTACATGTATTGACTTATTAAGAAAGCTGTTTTTCAGAGAATGTCATGTTGCTGGATACCTTTCCTCATTTTTCATCCCCTGACTTCCAGGACTGTAGAGGAAAAGGTGAAGATGGGTGTTCAGTTATTTATCTAAAACCAGATGATGCTTCAGAACAAGCTTCCATTCAAACATTTACTCACACACGAGCTGCCTGGGCACTCTTCTTGCTTCTTTTCTGGAGACAGCAGATGGCTGAAGTGGGAAGCTACTACAGTTTGTCTAACTACTGAGTAAATGTGTATAATCACACTTAGAAGCTGGTGCAGCTTTCTTGTACAGACAATAACTTATTCCTATCCTACTTGCTTTGCTGTCTTTAAGCTCTGCCAACTGCAGTCTGTAACTTTTGTTGGAAGGCAGTTGTATAAGAAACAGAATTCAAAAGCTTAATTTACACTTGGAGTTAAACTAGCTTCGGCACATCAAATTGATGGTAGAAATTTAGTTAAATTGACACAGCTTTGGAGTGGTTAAAACTGCAACATTTGGCTTCAGTATGGAAACTAGAGATGAATGTAATCAATATGAAGAATATAACTGACATGCTAAGTACAAGCTTTAGGTAATCCAAAATGTGGAGGAAGATAAGGTGGCTGAATATTGACTTCTGTGAAGGTGGTCCAGTCAATTGCCTTTAGCCCACCTGTTTTCCATGCTTTTACAGCATAGGGTCTTAAGTTTTGCTTTCTGCTCTGGCAGATGTCTGTCAGGGCAGCCCTTCTGACCCACCAAAATGGTCACTAGGATCCCATAAATGGGCAGTAACCAGAGCTGCCTGGCTGAACTGGGGGCTACCCAGTTAGAAGCAGGGCAGGTCTATGTTTCCAATCGCGGTCCAGCGGTGTTGACCTTGACTGCCTCTGCACCAGTGCAGCTGCTGATGGGAAATGGTTAGCCTAGAACAGGAGAAAGCTGAGACAGGTGGCTTCTCTTGAAGTGCCTTAGGAAAAGATATGTGGCCTGAAAAAAAAATGGGTTTTAGGTTATACATTGGAAAGCAGTCCTTGTACTTTGTCTGTTCTTCAAGATGGTGTGCGAGCAGAAAACAGTTATCCTTCTCCACGTGGAACCACTAATAAAATGATGGCATGATGGTGTTAGTGTCATCTTGTGAGGAATTCCCTTATTGCTAAGAAAAACTAGCTGCATGCTTTATTCTGGTGCCTGTGCCTTTATATGCAGCAGAGGCAAACAGTAATGTATATCAGCTAGTAGTCTGTTTCTGTAGGTGGTAGCTTAAGCACCTTTTTTTTCCTGGTGGGCTTTTGTAATTTTATCTGCATCAGGTTTCTTATATTCTGTTCTGGAGGGTACTTTAACCTCTGGACTACAGGTTCTTTTAGTCTGAAGTAGGTCCGATAAAGGGGGACAAACCATCCTGTTACTCATTCTTCAGCAGCAATCCTTGATCTTCAGATTGTCTTGTGCACCAGCTGTTTCTATTACCATTTACTTAAGCAATGGATTCAATACATTAATAAATATCTTTGAAACTACTTGTACTTTACTAAGCCTTTAAAGGGCCACAGGTACTTTTTGGAGTCCCTGCCGGATGGAGCATATATTGCATTCTTGGCTGCAGTTGCTAGAAGTGGAACAACTTGCAGTGTCAGAAACAGGATTTTAAAACGCCGAGCTTGTTAACTGGGAAGAAAACCATTAAGTTCATAAATTCTGAATGGGAAGGAGGTGAAAATCCATAAGCGTTATAGGAGATGGCTCTTTAGGTGCTTCACTAACTATAGTGAAGGAAACAACCCATTTCACCAAGTCACTGAAGTTTAATGTTTTCCAGATTGGGTCAGCTTAGAACTTACTCAGCTACTGCTGTGAGCCTGGTATGTGTTTTTACTGTGTTCCTGTTTGTTTCATTGTTTTGCTGAAGCAATAATGACTGGTGTGATAATGCATAATGTGAAACCAGGATCAGCAAGGCTGAAACTGAAGTTCGTTAGTCCTTGAACTAAAGGGATGGTGCTGTCCTGTAGGACTGTGGTGCTGTCTCGTGAATGGGTAATGATATTGGTATGAGTTTGGTTGTAGGAAGTGGATTCCTGGGAATGTATTCTAGATTTCTTCCCTAAGATCTGCTTTTTATTGGTCATTTGGACCCTTGTTTCACATTTGTTTCTGTAACAAAACTGTTACACTCCCCTGTTGGTGGCTGGACAGGAAGTGGCAAACCAAGGTGACACAGACATTTAGTGCCAGTGAACTTTACTGAGAAAACTGACAGTGCAGCAGCTAGAGCTCTGTTTATGAGCTGGAGCATCCCGTATGTTCAGTGTGCATATCCTTACCATGCCGGAGCTATGGCATCTTGCAAATAAACCTTGAAACCAGGGAAGGGATAAACATATGTGTATGTACCTTCATCTGTTGTCATCTGTAAATATCGCTTAAATCAGGAATATGACTGGATCTTTCCTTCTTAGCCTGTTATTGAACTGTTGGCTGGCCATTCAAGCTCAAATCAGACCTTCACTGGCAGTTTAATCACTTGCTATTACATCCACTTATTTGTAGCTAGCAGGCACGGAAACTGACATGGTTACAGCATTTCCTTGCTGTTATTACTCAAACAGAAATGTTTGGGCTGCTGTTTGCATGCCAATTGTTATAGGTGGTCTGCAAGTAGTTATTAATCAAATCATCTGCAAACACATCCCCTTCCAGTGTCCCAAAGGAAAGCTATTGCCGAATCCCAGTGCCAGATGACACCTCTGTCTGCTATGAGTTTCACTCAGGTAGAGTTCGACCTAAGAATTGTCGGTTCACTCTTCTGAAACATTGAACAAGCCCAATTATTTGGCCATGCCTAGATTCAACATAAGCAGTGGAAGCACAAACCAAGCTGTTCTGATCTGATAGGAGGACAAATTGAAAAATGCATATGTTTTGTGGCTACATGGAGAGTGAGGGCAGAGACAGGTGAATGAGGTGAGACAGGAGAGCTAAATGAGTAAGGATGTTGAGGTGTAGGCATTGAGTATGGTGAGAAGAAAAAGCTGAGAGAAAAAGGAAGTGGTGCTGAAGGTAATTCCTTAAAAAGTAGTTGGAAAAGCAGTTTCTGGATGGAGGAATTGCTATTTACTGAGATGATCAGCTACTAGTGTGGTGAGAGCCCTGGAATAATCTGTCAAACTAATGGCATGTTGAGTCACTCAGAGCTTCTTAGCTTGTGGAAAAGAATCCTAGAAAGATTTGAAGCTTGACACAGATTCAGTCACCCACGGGTGAAAAAGTTTAAGCTCTAGAAGCCCAGCTTGCAAGTGGTGGCTGGATCAGTCACTCATACTTGCTGCCAGTGAGCACAGTGGTCATAGGGATCTGAAATCTGCTGGAGAAACACTAACAGAGACCTGTTGCCTATGTCCTAAAATCTGATACCTTTTATTTTACTGTATACTTTAAGTTGACATCTATATTAATAGTCATAAATGAGCTCTTTTTAGGTTAAATGACTTGGAAATCTCTCATATTCTGCAAAGCTTCTGAAGAAGTGTATTGGGACAGAGGACTGGCATGAGAAGGAGTGCTGAATCTGATTCTTGTGTGTTGAGCTTCTAACACCATCTCTTTCTCTCCTTTCTTACCTATGTATGGTAGTTTTAAGTTTTAGGCTTTGGCTAGGTTTGTTGTTTTTTAGGCCTTCCTGGGAAACGAGTCAGGTGACATACATTGACAAATCAGAGGTATTCCCTACTATCTCACATCACGTGGGATATAAGGGTGAGGGAGGAAGAGCTGGGACACACTGTCTTTGGACACTTGTCCTTTGGTCAGTCTCTTTGGTGCAGTCTCTTCTCCTGTGGCTGGGTCAGTCTCTTGTCAGGCAGGTGGTGGGGGAGAAGGATCACAGCTCGGGGCTGGACGCTTCTGTATTTGGGTAATGCAGTGCCTTATCTGTCTTCCCTGGGTGCATATATATATAGTACCTATATAGTACCATTTGAGTTACCCCTCTTTCCCTGTATTTGCCTGGTTTTCGTGTAGTGTGCATATAGTACTAAGTTTCCTTTTCCTCCTCTGTAAATATATATATCTCTCTGTTCCCCTCACGGTCTGAAGCTTTTAAGTTTTCTCTCCTTCCCCTCAGCTTTTTTGCCATTTTTTTTCCCCTTTGGTGAGGGGAGGCGTGTGTTGGTCTTGGGAAGTTCTGTGCGGTGTTGCTTTGTTTTGGGTTTGCCCAGGGTCAAACTTCCGCACTATGGAAGGGTTTTAGTGCGAGTTCTCCAAGGGATTTAATAAAAGTTGTACACCTATTCCAGAGACTTCAGCGTGTTTGTCTGGAATGAGTCCTTTAATAGCTTACTAATGAACACAGCCACTGCAGTTTCTGTGAAGCAACTAATGTACATTTGTCTCTTCTTTTTTTTTTCCCAGTGGTCACAGGAGCTACTGATGGGATTGGAAAAGCCTATGCAGAAGAGGTAAGAATTCTTACCTCTTGGAAGTCTGTCTTGACCCTTGGCAAGATGTCATGCTGTCTCAACTCTGTCAAGCAGCAGGTCATGTCACCTCTCCTTATCTTAACATAGATGTCTGTGGAGGAAGAGGTCTTCTGCTTTACCTCCCCCTGGTAACCATCCAAAAGTTGTATCCTTTTTGTTAATTTCTTTTATTTGTGAATTATATTTTCAGGCCTTATCTTGCATTTCAGTTTTTATTTTGAACTTTTTTAGTTGTTAAAATAATTCATTTTCTCAACCCTTGGCACTTCTTTTTTGGTATTTCCAGGCACTGACTAAATGGCGTTTCTACCTGCCAGCAGTATGTTCCAATTATTTCCTCTAGTTCATGAAGTGTCTGAAGCTGGGTTTTACCTTTATCTCTTTTACTGTACTTTTGCTCTTGATGGTGTGGGCTTCAAATATGGTACTGGAATGTATTGGTTAAGACAGAAAGTGCCTGTTAGTATGGGGCAATTTAGCCTATAAGCCCAGAGAACATCATGACAAATAGTGCTGACTACAACAATTTATAGCAAAAATAACTTTCAACTCAGCACTGGTATCAAAGTGAGCCTGTTCGTACTCATTTTTGTCTTCTCTGAAATACTAGCATGACTTTGTGTGAGATCAGCTGTGAGAGATTCCCTTTTTCTTGAGGTTTTTTTGTTTGTTTGTTTTTTGTTTTGTTTCACAAAGTCCCTAGGGAAAGTGGCATTCCTCTTCATGGGTAGTCCTTGTCCTTCAGGTTTCCCATCATTCCTCTGTGCCCTGCATGCCCAGCCCCCAAATTCCTTACTTTGCAGAAAGTAGTACCTCATCCCACTGATTCAGGAAAGGGGAGTTGGCTGCAAAAGAAATTAAGCCTGGTTCCAATAGCACCTGATACTGGCATATTGCTGACAGCTCATACATGCCATATATCTGTTATATGACACTGAAACAAAAGATGAAACTCTTAAATTTAACTGCCTAGGGCAAGTGGAAGGATCACTGTGCCCACCGCACTATCAGGAGGAAGTCCTCTTGTGTGGGAGACACCCTTCAACATCACAGGAGATTAGTTTCAAGATCTATATGTTACGTTACCGGGTGAATAAAACTGCAGCTTGCTTTATGTTCTCCTGATGTCTCTAAGAACTAGGTTGCTTTTCAACATAATGTGTGCTGCTGGCAGACCCTTGCATTTGAACTCTCACTAAGAAAGCTATCACAAGTATGAGATACTTGAGGAAACATTGCCTGTTACAGCTGCTTTGCTGTGGCTGCTGTAGGCACAGAGCACCCCAAAGGGTAAAAATACTCATTCTTTGGCTACAGAATAAAACACACTTTTCACGACTTGTATTTATTATTGTTACTTATCTACTTAGAATTAAGCACAAATCCGTCCTTTGACAGCTTAGATGGATGAAGAATACTTGATGAAGTCAAGTGTGAACGCAGGGTGAAATGTGGAATACCTGAAAAGACTTTTCAATCTTTAACTCTAGAGGTATCTTCAGAAGATGGCTAGCAGAGGCTTGACTTTATTAGAAATTCCCTTCTGGTTGCTATAAATTCCACTGGCATACAGGTGCTTGGACCCTGATGGCTGTGATTATAATCATGCAGAAAACTTCCTTCTCCTTGGAGGAATTTGTGAGAATTGTAACTGTATTGAGAATTGCCTCTTTGAAATTTTGATGTGGTCTCACTAGAAAGTGACAGAAGAGTGTTACGAGTTTGTGGATTTTGGAGTTATACTCTGCTCTATAGGTTACTTTTCTTTTCCAAGCAACGAACTGTGTTTACGCTGTTGCAGTATTAAGATCTTTATTCTTTGGTCAGTGCTGATATTCTTATGGTCACTAACCCACCCCTTTGTGAAAGGTTTTGTTTTTTTAAGGATGTGGTCAGGAGTCACTTATTTGTTGCCCCTCTGTCATTGTCTGCTGTTTGCTTTTGAAAATCATTAGTTAAAATTAGTCTTAGATGTAATGCTAGTGATAACCTAGAGGTTGCAATCCCATTACACTGTGTAGTATGCTGCTATGCACATCTCTTTAGTATCACATTTTTAGATTGTCTTGCTATGCCTACTTTAGCAAGAGCTTTAACTTTTCTTTGGGCTGCTAATGCCATTCTTTTCCACCCTGGAGAGAAAGGGCTTTAACAGCTGCTGTTTTGCTACCGAATTGGAAAGTGCGGTAGTCACTAACATGGCATTTAAGGAAATCAAATGCCTATGTTCACTGGTTCCATTAGAATGATGACTCTTGCTTGCACCAATCCTTAGGCTACAAGAGTATATTTCCAACATCTGCTGCTCTGGGTGACTTGTCATGTTTAGTTTTGAGGTCTTCTCATTCAGCCTTTTCAGGACCCTAAGGTCATTGGCCAAAGAGACAAGTATAATGGCAGATTACCTGCACAGCAAATGGGTTTTCCTTGATTCTTATATTAAAATGTAATTAGTAACTGGGCTCTCAGAGATCATTATCTCTCTTTGGGTAATTGTGGTTCCTTTCAACCAACTAAGTCTCTACCAGTGAAGTCAGAGTGCTCTATGGAGACTGATCTTGTTCCATCAAACTGCTTAACTGAACTTGCTGTTGAGTGCTGTATCTTTTCCAAGATGGATTACTTCTCTTAGGGGTATTTGTTCCTATTTACAGGGTCTTACCTTGGCTGTTTTATGTGCTCTGTACTTAGACCTCCACTTGCAAATGGGTTTCCATTTCCAAATTTCAGAGGCGCTTCTCAAAGAGCATCCCTTTAGTATGAACATGACAGTGGTTTCTCTGAAGCTTGCTCTTGTCATGAAAGTTCTCTGAATGTGGTGAGTTTCCACTGACTGTATGGATTGGTATCACTTTGTGTCCTTGTCTTTGGAGGCAAGTACAGCTGGGTACTTTCCCATAAAACTCAAGTACCTGCTAAAACAATCTTAGAGCCAGAGCTCATGACAGCTGAAAGGGAGCAAACTGCGTGTCAGCAGTCTGGAGCTTGCACCCATGAGGAAGGTCTCTGGGGCTTTTTAGTCTCATGGGACCACAGTTATTTTGGATTCTGCAGAGATTACTGTCAGATTGTCCTAACAGATTAGGTAATCAAAGCCTCACTGCCTTTATCCTGTGCAAAGAGAGCGCTGTTATGCCCTTCTTCCCAGTGCCTTCCAAGCCTACGGTTGGCTTTAGGAAAAATTTGTTCCAGTGAGGCAGGTGCTTCTCTGCAGATGGATGCATTCATCCCTTTTAGACAGTCATCCTTGTAATGCCATATCATTTCCTCGAGTAGAAAGCTTAAGTTACCTGTAAGCCCGAACTTAGCAACTGTTTGTTAGTGGTTCCTCTTGTGTCTTTGGTTTTACCACACTCTGTGTTCATGGGATGTAGTATGAGATTTTTACTGCTTGGGGATCACACGTTGGAGTAAAGTACGGAGTTCACTAATGAACTTTGCCATACCTCTCTCTGAAAGAAATGCTGCTGGGTTGGATACTTCTGCTAGAAAGGTAGATGAGATTAAGTCACTTCAGGTTGTTGCTGTCCTGTGCTGTATTGTTGTGAGGCATTTGGATCTGCTTGTGATTTTTTTTGTTTGGTTGGGTCATTTCTTTGTTCGGTTGTTTTTTCTTTGTTTTGGTTTTTGTTTTTCTTTGGGGTTTTGTTTGTTTGTTTGCTTTAGGTTCCACCAAAGAGCCATTCTCATCCGCTTCCTAAGGGAGTGAAGGAGGTTTAGTTTTACTGGAGTAATGAGAACACATCTGTTTTTTATATATAGATGTTAAGTGTCCGAAAGGCAGTGTCACTGTGAATTGTGGATATATTGTCTCTACTTTTCACTGGAACAGGGACTTACAGTAGTCACAGACTTTTTTGTTTTCATTGGAGAGTAATTCGGATATGTAACTGTCTTTCTGCAGACCCTTTCAATTGAGTTGTTAGATCTCATTTTGAACTTGCAGCGGTAGGTCTGATTTATGTCCAGGGTATGCTCTGTCCACAACTTAGGTTCCACAGATAGCTTCCCTAAAAAAGCTGCAGGAGTAATTTAACCTTTATACCTATGATTAGTGCAAAGGAAAAGTGGAGCCTTACTAAAGGAAGTAAGTATTGAGTTGCAACATGGGTGTTCAGTTGACCATAGATATCTTAACTTGGCATGTTAAACTTCATTATGGGTAATAATGTCTTTTCTCTGACTTGCAGAGGTGTCGTAAAAGTTTTCTGAAATATCCACTCTTGGTTTTCTAAGTGTGACTGTCCACCTGAGTTAGATTTGGTGTGAAGGGAATTAGGTGAGAAATAGCACAGAATTATTTGGCCTGGTTTCCCCCTTCATGTCTCTATTTAAAATTGTATTTTTTTCAGACTTGCTGGTCATATATTCTTGTGATATTTGATGAATTTTGTAATTCCTTAAATTAGGATACTAAGTTGGAAGTGATTTACAACTATTCTAATGACCCCTGTTTTGTTTTGTTGCAGTTAGCAAAACGTGGAATGAAGATGGTTCTAATCAGTAGGTCTAAAGAAAAACTGGACCAGGTTTCGAGCGAAATAAGTGAGTTGAAAACTTCTTTCCTAAACTTCACAGCCATGCTTATAAAGAAATGCAATTGCATGTGAATTTCATAAATGCTAATATATATACAGCTCTGATTTTTAATAAGGTTTGCTCTTGTGCACAGTGCAAATGTTACAGATACAAGTGGTAAAGGCCTTGCAGATTAATTTTACTGGTGTTCGCACTTCTGAGAATGATAGGGCTTAACTGTGGAATAAATACTCCAAAATCTATTAGTCTTCCATAAGAACAGCTTAGCAGGCCAGACCTAAATACTACCTATCCACACAGTAGTTGTCTAAAATCATAATAAGGCAAGAAACATGTAGCCATTATTTTATCTGAATATTCCCTCAGCTTAAAGCAACTTTATTTTCACAGGCTTCAGCTGTAAAGGTGGTTTCTTTGTAACTCAAAAGTTGTTGAAAACATGTTCCTTATGTTACTTGTTGTCTTACCAAGTACACAAATTTATTGTGGGTAACTTCCCCCTCCTCCCTTTTTTATTTTGTTTGAATAAAGTACTCAAAGATTAGATTAGAGAGTTGTAAGGTCTTTTGAGGTGATGATTGTTCATAGTCATAAGAATATAGGGAATGAGTTAATGTGTTTAAGAACCTGTATTATGGATTGTTTCTTTGGTAAGTGTGTCGTATATGGCTGTAATGCAAAAATAAGGGAGCAACTTGAGTATTCCAATCACAAATGTAAAATGGATCTTTGTACAGGATCAGTTAGGAGTAAGCTTCCTCAAGTCTCATGTTGACAAATGGTTTTCCAATCAGACCAAAATATAATCTAGCACACAAGCATTCCTCTTCTAATCTATATCTCTTTTATTAAGGCATATTTCATGCAAGGTTATTAGTTTGTGCGGAGTATGTCAAGATAAAATGAGAAATGTAGCCATGTGAAAAGGTTTTGATAAGTAGGAGTGGGAGTTGTGTACTGTAGAGCAGGTTTCTCATCATAATGATGTTGAGTAAAGAAACCTTTAAGATGATGCTTCTGTGTTACCCTCGTCTTGCTTAGGCTTTCCTAAAATGGTTTGTGTACATTATGGAGATAACTGTTAAACACTGCTCTCTTTCCAAGGTCATAAATGTATTATTTTGGCTTAAGTTTGTTAAAACTTTCAGTGAAATTTTTAGTACTTTGCTGTAAATCATAATCTTGTAAGTCAAGTCTCAACACACTGTCCTGTACTAAGCTGTAAGGGGCTGCTGGGTGAATGTAAGGGTGACTGAAAAACTCAAGGACTTCAACTTGCTTCATGGTAGCAGTTGTGTTAGTTCACTGAAAGACAGGGCATACAGTTTTGTTGATATAAATGCCACTGACTGATTTTTTTAGTAAAAAAAATTCTTCATTTTTATGTCTATGTTTAGGTTGTAGAGAGCATTCCTTCTTAGAGTGAAGTTATCAAATTCTCTCTTCTACTGATTTGAAAGTAATTGGCATTGTTCATCAGTATCCTGAATTTAAGGATGTTGCTGCAGTGTCTGGACCTACTTGTGATGCTTAGTCAATACAGTCACAGGGTAAATGCAACAGTATAGATGTCACTGCTCGGGTAACCTGTGTAACTACTGATGCTTACTGCAAATACATAAAGAAGCTACAACAAGATGGTCTTTTTGGTGTTTCACTGCAGTCAGTAGCTGGATGGTAGTTTGCTGCATATGTGAGCATTTGCAGCCACGTTTCTTACAATGCTATATAAAGTTGTTTTGCTAAGTAAAGCTGTAATTGATAGAAGTTTCTACAAATACCTTGTTCTGGAATCAAACACCTATGCATGAAGTGAAGAGCTTCCTGAAAGAGGTCATAACCTCTTCTGTAACAGTCTGGAAATGTCTTCCTCCCTGGGAATTAAGAATATGCTGACAAGACAAATAAATCTACTGCTTTGAGCTTTGACCCTTACAGGATAGCTGCTGGGGAAGTTTTTCAGGTTAAAAAAATAGGTACATGTACCTATGTGAACCATCCTGTAATACATAATTACTGTTAGGCTTCATCCAAACATTTTTCTGCTTCCTTTCCTAAACCGTTTTGAAATGAGATGACTCATGTTGGTTTTTTGGAACACTTCTTTTGACAACACTCAGCTAGTGAAAAGTATGCCTTGTTCATTGTGACATATGCTGAAGGATTAGGATAGTCTGCATAATCAAGCAAGCCTGAGTTGCACTTTCAGATCCTTCTAGGTTTTAACTGGACAGAATTTTCTTGTATTGCCTCACGTGGCCTCTGCAGTCTGTTCAGATGTTGTCATATATAAGGTGGGTGACTTTTTTTAGTGCTAAGACTATAACTACTTGAGTGCTTCCCTTGCAGGCTCCTAAGGTAGCTTTAAACTTCTCTATGGTAGTCCCATAATTGTTCTTCAAATTCTCCTGAGTAATGACTGTTAATCACTTTAAGGAAGAGTGGCTGTTTAACTAATTCCAGTTCTTTGAATTGTGTGATTCTGTGCATGTTTTCCTGTTTCTTTCTTGTTTTCGCTGATCAGAGTCCTGCTTTATGCTATTAATGGATAGATGCACTCTGCCACAAAGGAGAAAACTTTGGACATTCTGGTGTGTTTGTTCTATTTCAGAAGACTCTTCTTTCAATCTTAGGACGTACTTCTGTTAGGAGTGATATCTATGTACAAAATGCAAGTTGCATAACCACCATCGTAAGGGAAGTACTGATACATCTTCTCTGCATGTTAAATGCCAGCTGACCTGGATCTGATTTTTTTTTTATGTGCATATGCACATTAAACTGGCTGAACTGATGTTACAGGAGCACCAGATGTTCTGAGCTTGCGGCTCAGTTTGAGCAACAAAAATTTAGTGGGTTAATTACAAGTAGTTAAAGACAGAAGACTTTTCAATGTGTCTTCAAGCATGTTTTAAAGTTAAATTTTTTTGCGGAATACTTAAGTGTTGTAGGATTTGCCATGAAAGAGAAATTTGGCTTTCTGTTCCCTAAGAAAGAGAGTGCAGGCCACAGATAGAGGAAATTCAAATTTTTTTTTTCTTCTTCAGTCATCATGGACCCCACCATTGCATGGAATTTCCTAAGTTTTATGGAAACATATTGGATCTCTTAATCAAGTTGTCAAGCACAAGCACAGACTATTAAGGGCACTGTACAAAATGCTTGATCTAGTTTAGTTCTTGCTGCGTCACTGTTTCAGCACCTTTTTAAAGTGTTCATTGTATTACATCGTTAAATAATTCCAGAGGTTCAGGGAGGATCAGAAAGAAAACTCTGTGAATGGAGACAATTGTTCGAATGCCACATAACGAGGCTGCTCCTTGATTTGCTGTATTTAATAATGAGTATGGTCCAAGACATCTCAGGTGCTCTGTGCCAGCAGTTGGTCCCAGAGCCATGAATTTGCAGGCAGAAAAGCTTCAGTTGCTGCACTGCTGCTGATAGGTTTGCTCTGAGCAGACTTGAGAACTGCTTTGCTGTAGAAACTCCTTTACGTAGGAGCTGCAATATGAAGAATGTAGTGCAAACCAGACAAGCAGAGAAAACACTTTAAAGAGAGCTTGTCTATAGGAAAATTGTCAAAAGAATTTGGGATTTCTGTACATTGTTACCCAGTGCCTTCACAGGACAGGTCATGGAGTTGTGCATGAGCTGTGAGAGTCAGGAAAAAACAGCTGTAGCTTAGTAGCGTTCCTACTTCAAGCCTAAGTATCTACTTGTAGGTGAGTGCATATAAAAACAGCATGGGAGATTCTGAATTTGTCATCAGTTACTATATGTTGAAAACTTTTTTTTTTTTTAAAAGAATTTCCCGTTTTCTGCTTTAAGTTGGTGGTTTAGTATTACATACACCCAGGTAATAAAATCAGCTCCAAATAAATTCTTTGAATTGAGAAAAATCAATCTTCCAATGTATTCTCACAAATGGCCATTTAATTGGAACACATTGCCTTTTAAGCCTTTCATACGCTTTGAGAACTAGTGTCCAAAACTATGAATCTGCTACGTGTCTTTCTGTAAGAAAATACAGGTTTCTGCAATTAAAATCTGTGTAGCTGACTGTTTCCTGACCTCAGTGTGGAGTATACCTGAAGTTGCTTTGTCCTGGTAGTTTCATCTTTAACTGCTCTCTAACACTAAGATCTGGGGTAGATTATAAACTGATAGCTGTCATGCTTATACTTGTGGTCTGTTGTCTTCTTACTAATCTAGTATGATTTTTGAGTACGAGAATGGGATGTGGTGCCATAACCAGAAATGTTCCTGCTCAGTTTCCGAGGCAGATGGGGTTTTACAGGTTTCTTCTGCTTTCTTGATAACAAGGCAGTGGGCAGCATTCTGAAACAGACCTGATGCTGACTGCTGTGCTTGTGCCTCAGCCCTTACTGTGACCTACTACCACAAATGGGCAATGCTCCCCGGTGACAAATCTGAGCCCTGCAGATGCTCAGCTGCAGCTGTCTTGGAGCACTTTGCTCCTGAATCTCTGTCCTGTCACTTACATTTCTTCCCTGCTGCGCCCCAGTAAATCCTCCTCACATTTTGGAGTTGGCAGGTAAGAGTATTTGCATCTAATAGAGGAGGTTGAAATGCAGGCAAACTGTGAGGAAGGGGACAGCATCTTCTTACTTTTCTTGCACAGAAATGACGAGGTTCACTTGCCTGAGCTTAACTTGAAGACTAACGAAATCTGGCAGTTATTTTGACCTTTTGTGATCTATTTCAAGGTAAATTAATGTGTTTGCAGCCTTCTATCATGAGTCAGGTGCAGCTTGACATACTTGAAATCCCCATATATTTCTTGAACTTGACAAAATGGCTTCAAATATTTGGAACTTGTTTTAACGCACTGAAGTCACCTTTCACTTAAAGTTGTAGTACGAGGGTCTTTCATTCAAAATGAGCTCTTTAATTTCATCGCTGAAGAAAGTTTCCCTTGAATGAGGTGAAGAAAGTTCTCTGGTTGCACCTTGTGTGACTAAAGGAGCAGTTGACAGACATTGCAGAAAGCTGACAGAGGATGCAAGACTGATTAGTTTATATTAATTCGTCAATAATTTAAACAGATGAACCCTGATAGAGCAGTTGGAAAGGGAGCTTATTTTTAATTTTTTTTTCTTTAAGAAAAATTCTGCTTTTTGGGTTTTGATTGGGGTTTTTTTTTCCTCCTTAGTCCTTCTTTATCATCTTTTCTTGAATTTTCTCGTTGAAATTTTGTCTGGATTAATTTAAAAAAATTGAGCAGAATGCTTAGAGTGAAACACTTGACAGATGTCTTGCACCTACAGGATGCAGTTCTAGAACTACTTCACCTCTTATGAGAATTTTGAGGCAGCAGCATGGCAGGACAAGCCACAAGTAAAATGTTCTGCAGATGATTCGTGTCATCCTTGCCAAAGGACTTTGTTTATGTATCTACTGTCAGCATATGGAATAACAGACCACTTATCATAGTTGGTTTTAAGGTTGAAAACTAGTTTAAGGAAGTTCAGTTGGAGTCATGGGTCCCACATGGCCCAAGTGAGCTGGCAAGTTCTAGCAGATGATGCATTTTCACACCTGGCAAGACTGTTAGCCTCTTCCAGAAAGAAGGTGCTTGCTGTGAACCTCACTACCAAAGTGTTCTATGCAGTATTTATTGATAGTTTGTAAACCCATAAAGTCCAGGAAAAGAAAAGTGTAAAGGTTTTTTAAATGTGAATTAGGTGCATTGGGTTTCCTTTTCTGAACGTGAACTACAGCAGTAGCTTCCACACCTCATAGTCTGTATATTGTGCCTGTAGGTTCAGGGCTTAGTCTGGGACCTAATGGTATCTTGAGTCTTAATGTTAGGTAATGGGATAAATGGGCGGATGGACTTACTTGGTACATTTGAAACCCAGACTTGAACAACCAGGAATTGCCATCCCCACAAACATTCAGGGTCACTGCTGCCTCTGCCTGGCAGTAGTAGGGTGGGGGAATAGGTTGCATTTGCTGTAATACACAGCAACTGATGCCTGTCTCTGCTAACAACCTATTTGTAACATCACCTTTTATGGATGCCAAAAACAAGAGCCCTTGTGCTAGTTTCTGAGCCATTAAACACCTTCTGTTAACACAATAGTGCCAATATACTGCTTATCACTTTCAGCGTAAAATAAGCAGAATATTACATGAAGAAGTAAGTATCAGACTGTTTTCACATTGGGCTGGGTGAAAGTGTTTTGCAAATCTGTTTTAAGGCAAGGGGTGGAAGCTATTGCCAAGAGACTTGAAATTAGGCCTTTTAAGTGGCTCTTTGGGGAATAATCTCTCTCTGGCACAGGAAAGGACTGGATGATGCAAACAGTGCTGTCCTCCTTCTGCAACTTCATTCTCTGAATGTATATTTTAGTCTCATGTCACTTTTTTAGCAGGTTAAGTTCCATTACATCAAGTCTTTTTTATCTGTCAAAGCAATAAAAATCCCTGATAGACTTCTCTGCTGAGGAAGTGGTGATAATCTCTTTTGTTTTTCCAGGAATATATGTTGGTGAGGGAAATAATGCTAGTTAGTAGCTTTTCATAGAGAAAAGAAACTCAGTTAATTTGTTTTGCACAACAACTTCTTAAAAAACCCCAAAAAAACTTAAATGTGAGAAAGAAACAATTTTCAAAATGGTGTTAACTAGTGGATAAAAGTAGTCCTGCTGTGTAACTCCTTAAGCACATGCTTCCAGTGCCGAGTTGGGTACTACAAATACTTTGGGCATTAGGTGTGGAGTAATTAACAATGTGCTTTCCCTTACAAGTAGCACTTTGGAGATCCCAGAAAACTCTGCTTTTAAGTGTCTGTCTTTAGTCTATAATAAAGATTTTACTGTGGATACTGAATTGGAGACATAAACAATAATGCTGAATTAGCCTAGTGTTATAGTTTTAGAATTTGTCAGAATTTTTCTTTCCCTACCAACATAGACTTTGGGAGCTGACACCCTCCTTAACAAAGACCCGGCTAATGATCTGAATTCCAACCTGATGGCTGGGAGGAGATTTTTTTGTTTTTTGTTTTTTTTTAATTCTTCTTCGGTGGTTTTGGAGAGGGAAGCACCTTAGAGGGGTCTCCTGTGGGTTTGGCTTCTTCCCTGCCTCCCGCTCCTAGCCCGGTGTGCCCTGTGCTCCAGAGGGACAGACAGCCTTTCATCGCTTTGGAGTTGCTGCAGGTTTCCTGAGGCACCGACGGCACCAATGTGGGAGCCCCCGGGCCCCTCTGCCAACCCCCCGGGCCAGCCAGAACAAAGGAGGACACGCTGCCCACAGGAGAAGGTTCACTCTGTCCCTTCAGAGGCTCATTTCTTTAGAGGTTTTGGTTACAGAGTTATTTGTGTTGTTCTGGTGTTTTGGATCTATCTATCTATATATACCTANGGTGTTAATCCATAGCGTGACGCCTTTCAATCTCTAAGTGACCCATAAATTCTGCTTACAAAGTGTTTTCCCTGGTCATTCTGAAATTCATTCTCTTGAATCTGAAAAAAAATACCTGAAAAAAAAGTGTTGTGGCATTTTTTTTGTTTTGTTTCTTAATTACTATTCTAATAATTACATGGCTGGAGAATTTAGACTTGAATTTTTCGTTACTTCTTGCAAATTAATGTTTACATGTATATACATAATAAGTGTACACACTGTCACAGTCGGGCAATAATAATGACACTAAGGAAAAGGAAATGTTACAGGAAGTACTGGAAATAGTCCATATACCCTTACTAAAATGAGTTAGTAAATTAAAAATAGCTCTTTTAGTGCTGTGTGAAAACCAGTACCTCAATGAATATCAAAAGAAAGTCTTGGAAGGGGTTGAAAATAACTTACAGAAAAGAGGAGAGAAGTAAGGGGAGTTTGCGGTGCTGCCTGCCACACAATAGCAACCTTCCCACGGTTCAGGTTGCACTTACCTTGGAAACAGCTTGGGATTGCGTCCTACACAAACTCCTTGTGCAGCTTCAGCCACAGTGGCTATTTTGAGGCTGTGATGAGGAAACCCACACGAGGGTGAAGCGGTGCTATTCTGGGAAAGCATGACTCCTGATGGCACGAGGATGGCCACATGTGCAGTGCCTCTTGGTGTCTCTCGTGCCCGGCCCCGCTGCGGCGTGCTGGGTGCGGGGGTGTGCGTGGGGAGCGTCAGAGCTCTGCTTGCCTTGCTGCCTGAAATAACGCCGGCATTTGGAAACATTGCCATGATTTGACTGTGCAGCCCCCCTGGCTGTCAGCCGCTGCAGCTGTTTTTCACAGGCTGCTTGATTCTGTGTTTTTAGTTAGCTTTGTAATTAGAACAAGCTTGATTTAGGAAAGCTTACAATTTTGAGCATAATATTTGGGTGAATGGGCTTATTGATTGATCCTGCGTGTTGCTCAGAATGTTTTTCTGACTTGGTTAGTATGTCTCAGAAATTGTAATTTATTTTGATGTAGTGGGAGCCAGAGGGGAGCAAATGGAGGCAAGTATTAATAAAGTGTTTTTTTCTTTCTGTGTTCTGTAGTAACAGTACTGCATGTGCACATAAAACACTTACATGCTCCTGTGGCTCAAGGATTTGTGGACTTTGGCTTGGAGAGCCATCTTCTGCTGTGTGGACTTTGAAAGCTGACAAGGGAGGAAGTGACTTGTGTATGTGTATATTGAAACTTGAAGTTGTTTAACAGAATTGTAACGTTTTGAATAAAGTATGTAATTTTTTTACCTGTTCTATAGCTCTATGTGATTGGATTTTTAAAAATATTCACTATTTTTTAAGGAAGCTGTATCTATGAGATTATATGTGCAACTAAGTGCGATATATAAGGAACTTCCTGGAGTCTTGCATGTGTACTTGAATGAAAGGAACCTGAGCCCATTCCTTAGTGTTTGACCAAATGTGCATACACATATGCTTTTAAAAATATATTAAAACATAGCAAATACTGCTAATTTGTAGGTAGGGATCTTATGCTATATGGAAGTAGCATAGCATTCCTCTGCAACAGAGCTTCCTTTTAGCTATTCCTTAGGTTACCAGTACTCAGATTCAGAGTTTTACACCCTTAACAAGAGCTAGCCTTTTTTATTCTTTTTATCTCAAGCTGATTTTACCATGCTTCTGTATGGTGAGTATATCACTGTGTAATAACACTCTGCTATCAACAGTCTGAAAGTATTTGGTCCTTCTGGTAAGCAGATTCCGTTCATCCATGACCCTGTGAGTTACTTCTGTAAACTCTGAAAGTCATAAACTGCCAAAATGAATGGCTCTCCCTTAAAACCAACCAAAGACTTTATAAAGAGATCAGCTGATGCTCTGTAGTCTTAAATTCCTCTTCATCTCTGTCCTCCATAGATACAGTGCTAAAAAGCAGGTTTTCATATCTTGCTTGTCTCTCAGCCTCTTACCCTATATTGAAAGGTTACAAACTCTTATTTCTGGAGACTGAGTGCTGGATTAGGGTGAATTTTGCCACTGCAGTGATACTGGAAAGATGGCATCTTTACTTATGGGTGTAGTTGAGTCTCCTTACTTTAACAAAATTTTCCTCTTATCTATGAAGAATGGAGCTATTTTTCTACTGCTTTGCTTGGATCTCTGGTCATCCTGAAGCTAAAGACCAAGTGAGACTTCCTTTATGTTTTTACAAGCAGTTGCATTGTAGCATATCACTGTGATGACAATATTTTTATGAGGCTTTGAGTGTAAGGTGATGAGATGCTTCAGTTCTAGCAGAGTTTTTGATGTATTTTCCTTGATCTTGACAGAACCGTTCCCAGTACCTACTTACAATGTGGGCTTTGTATCCTGAACCTCTCTGTTGAAAAGTTGACTGGACTTGTCTTGGTGTTCTTTGTGCAAATTCAAGCTGCTGTAGCAAACTGCTTTGAAACAGGTGGTTCAAGAACAAATGTTATTTTATTAAAGATGTCAGTCTTGTAGTTTTCCGGTTTCCGAGGAAGGCTGTACGACGGACCCCATGAACACTGACTCTGTTTCTCTCAGGTAAACTGAGCTGCTTCTCCTGACCACCAAACTACTGTGCGTTTGCTGTTGCATCAAAATACACAAAGCTTGCCCCTTTGGGGGAAATGTTCTTTCAAGCCTGGTTCATCTGTGTCTGAAAACTTCTTCAATATTTTCTTAGCCTGTGAACGAAAATTTCAGTTTAGGGAGTATACTTATTTGAATTATTTGCAAGCATCCCCCCCCCAAAAAGAAAAAAGTAAAAAGTTTTGAAAATTATCTCCTAACCATTGTAGAGTTCTTTAGTTATCATTATTTAGAGTGTAACCCGTTGTAGTTTCTAACTTTCTAACTTTTTTCTTTTTTAAATTCCAACATGATCCTTTTTTTGTGTGTGTTCTAGGTAATGTGGTGCTATTTTGCATGTAAATCTTTTTAGTAACAAAGGTGTGCCCTACTTCACCTGATAGTTTAGGTTAGCATTTTCCGTGCATAGCAAGACACTGGATACGTTTCCTGTAAGTCAGACATATCTGGCCTTTGGAATTAATTAAGCTTTTGCTTTACCTAGTGAGGTTGTAACTACCCATCTTAGATGAGAAATCAGGATAAGTGTTGTGTTGTCTTGGTCATTCCTCAGGATGGTACTGGTGTATTTGTGCTTTCTGCCACTGAGCTATCCTTTGTCTTCAGTTTTCTGCTTCCTCAGTTTTTGCCTGCTTGCTGAAGTGCATGATTTCCAGCTCCACCACCAGTCTGTTTTCCTTGAGTGTTACTCCTTGCCTTCCCCCTACTCCCCCAGCAGCAGTGCTGCAGTATCTTTCGCTTAGGATCCTGTTGGCTACAAACGTAACTTCATTTCACATCTGGAGGTACTGCTTCCAACCTAAGGTAGAAATGGAGGTCTCCTCTGGGCCTTCTTAAAGAGCAGATTAAACCTTTGTTCTTGCATTTGTAAGTAAGCATCTATGTCATATCTATATAAGAATAGATGTTCTTTTCCTGTGAACTATTGATGAATTAATCTGTGAATGCATGAATATAGTTTTAATAAACATCTTGAAACTGGCAATTTCGTTTCTGATTTTAAAATATCAATCTCTCTGTTAAAGCTTGCTTGCGCAAGATTCCATGGACACTTGACAGTGGAATGACTATTTACATGTCTATGCTTTTTTTGAATAAGTAGCACCTTAACCAAGGTTTGAGACACTATTTGGAGTCCTCTTCTGAGGATGCCGAGGGCAGTGTGTCCTTCAAGGGATTATATATGAAAGTGTTTGTGCTTCTGATGGTGCGAAGAACGTAGTTAAATAGTGCATCCGTTTCCAGACTGTCTCATCCTGTATTGTGCAGGAATGTGTAGAATGGGAACATGCCTCAGAAAGTCAGTGGTTCTTTACAATCAGTGCAAAAATGGGCACTTTTTTCAGCCATATTATGTTCCCCTTCCACTGTGTATTTTGTGTACTGCCTTTGTTTGCATGATGACTGTATTGGACTGTGACTCTGTGTTCTTGAACTGCTGTCTGGATCTTAGAATGCTAAGAATCTAGCCCAGTATCTTCTGCTAAAATTTGTTTTGTCTTTTTTCCTTGTACAACCTTTATACCACCTTGCTCTATCACCATTGCAACTGTTGGTTCAGTCAGCCTTCCTACAGCTGTGAAAGTTTTGTCAATGCTTTGTTCATGATCAACAACTTGTTTCTCAAATGATGGTGTGATTGCAGAAGATCATGTCTGATTTTATTGGTTTATCCGGATACTGTTGTGCACAGTTGGTGTCTTGCTAAATTGCCAGAGGTTTTAGCTAAGGTCATACAGACCCTGCAAATTAATGGGACGTGCATGTTTAGATTAAAACTTGATTTGTAGACTCAGTACTGATCTTACCTGAGTTTTTTAGTAAATGAGATGATTAAAACACCGATGTGTCAGAGGTAAGAATTGTGTGAAGATCTGCTGAATTTCCTTTCCCATCTTATGGGTAGGTGATGACTGACTGGGGTACAACTGTTGACAGCATGGTGTTGTAATATTCAGTCCCCCACTAAGCATTTGAAGTACCAGTTCCAAAGACAAAACAGTAGATCTTTTTAAAATATCATCAGGAATGCTGGACATGCTGGCAGGTAATATCAGCTCTTTCAGATCCTCTATGACTGCAAAAACTGGCTTTCACTCCCTGTGGCTCTCGAGTACCTCATGGTCCTCAAGCTGAAAGCTCTATTAAGGAGTTTCAGGTTTTCCCTTGGACAGCAATAGCCCAGACACTGCTAGATATCCTGGATTTAGGACATAGCCTGCTTGCTTATTTCTCTATTACTCTACATCTGAGTCTTGTTGGCAGATAAAACATGAATGTGCTCTACTCTCTTTTCTAGCCCATCTGTCTGAGAGCATCTTAATCCTTAAGATCAATGAAATTCCCATTTACATTTTCTCATACAGAGCAGAGCACACCTGTTCTCCTCTGCACCTTATACTCTGACTACTAGACCGAGTTTACACAGAAGTGACTTAAATGTTATTTTCATTGTCATTTGACATGGAACCGTTTTAGTCTTTTCTCTGAGGTAGTGGATCATCCCACCAATTGCACGTTCTGGGTATGCAGAAGTTACAGGATGCCTGAAATGGGGAGGGAGGGTTTGGTCAGCAGGTGGCATCTGCGGGGGAAGACAGCCTTACATGTTTACAGTGAGCTACAAAAAGACCTTGTCCTCTAGCCCTACCGGTAGGCAATCTTCTACTTTTCACACTTTTTTATACACTGTACTATGTACCCTCTGCCCACAAAGGGTGCTGCAGGTTTTTGTAGGTGTGTCTTGCTTACATCTTAGGTAATGGCTCTTTGCTAATTTTCTAAAGGCTAGAAGAAGGGTCTTACATGAACAGTAGTGCAAGAACTTTTTATTCTTGTTTTTATTTAGAGTATTAAGTCCCTGTGGTGATTTGAAAAGGCTTTGAAGATAGATTGGTAGCAATCCTAATGAAGAGTGTTTAGTATAAAAAGGTCAGTAGCAATTAAGCGAATTTGTGAGAGTGGTGTTTGGATCCTTTAAGCGACTTGCATTTCATGAAGCATCTGAGTTGCAGTGAAGACGGCTGGAGATGCCACAAAACAGTTAAAAATGACACGTGTGTAAAGTGTGTGACTTGGGTTTTGCCCACCCAGTACATTTGTATGTATTAGGTGTGCCTCTGATGTTGCCCTTATTTCTGTGTCCTGTAAAAAACCAGATGTGTGCACTAAACATTATAACAGCTGTGTTCAAAAATAGACCATTTCTACCCCTCAACCCTCCCCCCCCCACCAAATGTTGAACTTGATTTTCTTCTGACGCGATCACAAGACTGCTGCTGCAGTAGGGGCTTAATGCTATTTACGTCGTCATTTGACATAGCAACATTTCTCAGGGGATTTTTAAACAATGCATCTGTTCAGGAGAGATGAAGAGGTTGAGGATGGTGAGAGGGAAAAGGAGTAGAAATAATTTCATCTGCCATTAGGGATATTGTGGGGGGGAGGGGAGGCAGCCAGCAAACCAGGGAGTTCAGTAGATTCATGATTCTGCATGAATGGACGGCAGGATCATGGGAGTTGCAGCTTTCCCTTGAATGGGAAGGAGCATCATGGGAATCTGGCTGCTTCTAATCTTTTTTGTGAATGATTCTTTTCCTTTAACATGGCACTGTATTTATGAATGGCTCTGGGGGGCAAAGTGCTGTAAAATCCTTCTTGAGCTGTATACAGGTCCCTTAAGCAACACTAGAGTGGGAGTCGGGTGCAGCAAAACAGAGATGCTGCGATGTTACGCTACTGTTCTGCTCGTTTGAAGTCTGAAAGGACATTGTACTGGTTTTAATTCAGTGTAATTTAGCTTGATTGAAGCAGAGTTGCTTTTTATATAAAGTATTTTTACCACTTGCTTTCTTCTGTTTCAAAATGTAGTTGGCTACGTGTATTTCTTCTGTTCTATTAAGGATGGAGATGACAGCGTATCAGAAACGTTTTGGAATGATCTGATTTGAAGGACTGCTCTCATTCACGTACACATTCCCTTTTTGATATATGGTCAAAAAAACTAAAGACTGAAAAAGTTTTATGGGGCCAGAAGTGTGAATGGAAACAGAGGGCAATATAGAATTGTTTTGCCTGGTCTGAAGCAACTCATTTGCCATTCAGCGGAAGCTGGAAAAAAAAGTGTTCTTGTCAAGCTGTACTTAAACACTGTTGTGTTACATGCATTTTCAGATTTCTTCATTTTTGTTATTCTGTGCAAAGCTGTATAATTTCCTTTCTTGCCACCTTTGTTGTCCCTTACAAACAAAATGTGCTGAATCATCTGAGAGTTTGTTCTCACCAAAAGTAGCTTAATGTCACAAACTTCTTGCACAGGTTATGTTAAAATTCAAGGATTCCTGTTGCAGAGGTGAAAATGTTCATGTGTAATATTAGCTACTTAAAATAATGTTTTGTAAAACCTAATAACTGATACAGTCTTAATATCTGAATGGTAATTCAACTACTTCAAACTTAATCTTTTAAAACTGTCTTTTTTTTCTAGAGGAGAAGTACAAAGTGGAAACAAAAGTCATTGCAGCAGACTTTGGAGAGAGAGAAGATATTTATAGTAGAATCAAAGCAGGATTGGAAGGCCTGGAGATTGGTGTTTTAGGTTTGTATCTCCTCTTTCTAAATCTTTCATATTGGTGTTTTGTCTTGGCATGCCTACTAACTTTTTCCCATATTGAAGTTTATTGAAACTAACTCCCAAAAGCTATTGTGTTTTACTAAAGCTATTTTGCTGCATGCTGCATGTTTTCTACCTTGCTATTGATACACTGCATGATATGGTGCTTGCATGAGTGCCTGCTTCCTAGGAATTGTGATGCTTATTGAGTGTTTTTGATGTGTTATTCTGTGATTGTTAAAGGCCCGTTAGCTTATGACTGCATGCACTGTGACTTGAACACTTGAGGTTGTGGAGCCTGGAGAAGGCTCCAAGGAGACCTCATTGCAGCTGTTCAGTACTTAAGGGAGGCTTATAAGAAAGATGGGGACACTTTTTAACAGGGCCTGTTGCAATAGGACAAGGAGTAATGGCTTTAACTGAAAGAGGGCACATTTAGATTAGGTATAAGGAAAAAAGGGTGATGAAGCATTGGAACAGGTTGCCCAGAGAGGTGGTGGATGCCCCATCCCTGGAACATCCAAGGGCAGGCTGGATGAGGCTCTGAGCAACTTGATCTGGTTGAGGATGGCAGAGGGATTGGACTAGAAGACCTTTAAAGGTCCCTTCCAACCCAAATGATTCTGTGACCTAATGCCATCTTGGAACCTAGGCAAGCTTCAGATACTTAACTTAGGAGATTTTCAAGTTAGGAGTAGAGCCCGGTGGGAGAACCATTAACTCTTGATTCAATTTCAACAGCTCTGTAATTATTACAATATAACATCAAGTAACTATCTCCTGCTTCAAAAGTTTCAAGCGTGTTCTGGTCATGATGTTATGCTGCAGTTCTTTGATCAGTAGCAATTCAATATGCCTTGGTATGGTTTGTTATCTTGCAGGGGTGTAGGTGGTGTGGGAGTCCTTGAATGGGCAACATGGTCCCTCCAGTTGCTTGTCAAATATAGAAGTGATGTCAAAAAGGTGTTTTACCACAAGCTAAGAAGAGTTTAAACATAACAGCAATTTACCTGAATCTTTTTTGAACAATGGGGTAAAGACAGTGCTTATCAGTTTCCCTTTTTTCCCCCTTGGAAGTACATATACCTGTGCGTATCCTGTATTTTTGTGTATCCTGTGTATTACTTGATATAGGGATGAGAACCTGTGATGGTTAAACACATGAAAAGTCACATGGCTCAGACATCTACTAATATATGTCTTCTGATAAAATACTTCTCACTGCAAAACTCATTTTACTAACCTGAAGTGAATTAATTGGAGCTAGAACTGTGGGTTATTTTAAGCCCACTTCAAAACAAATTTGTTATTCTCATGATGATGATGATATACCATATGAAGTTTACTGCTAATAGATGAATCTTGTTGTACAATGTTTGAAAATAACACTCAGCAAAAGTGTATATAAAAATGCAATTAAAAAATAACATTAAAGGATAAACCTAGAATGTTCCTTGCTACTTCTGAGTACGTACTCATGACATCCAGTATTCAATTGCAATAAAAATTGAAAGCCATTGTAGTAACTTCAACTGCCAAGGATATGTTTTGTCCAAAGAGTAGTTTTGGTAAAGCTGTGAATGCCATGTTTCTTGTTTCTGAAGGAAGTAAGTTCGAAAGAAACTTTGAAGAGTAAAATTAATGTATGTCCTAATCTGTCCTGTCTAAGTCCACTCAGCGAATGTAAGGCTTGCAAGCTGCCTGTCACAGAGCAATTGCTGCAGAATAGTAGACCATTTAAATGTCTCAAAACACCAGCAAACCTTTTACTGTGTGAGGTACATATCCATGCTAGAAGGGTTTTTATAATTTCTTAGGCTGTGATTAGGTTATGGTGATGTACAAAATCATGAAAATCTGACTTTTTATAGTCTTGCACAAATTGGGCACTAAAGCAGTGTGTGTCTCAAATTTCATATAAGCTTATTACAGGAAAACAAGCGTGTTCCTCAAACAGAGCCTAGTTCTTGCTGTTATTTGCATGAGCACCTTGACTAAAAACATGGTAAAAATAGCAACTAAATGCTCTGGAGTTGTGTGTTCTCTAGCTGAGTTCCTCCGCTTTTTTTTTTCTTGCAGCCATTGTCAGTGCAGGTTTACAAAATCCTCTCTTCTAACTAATCACTAGCAGTTTTAGTAGATCTTGTGCTTGAGATTGCCAAATTACATGATACTTAGGTCTTTTCCCCAGATATAACTGTATCAATAGAAACCACTGGGCAATGTAATTTTTCAACACAGGTGCTGGTTACTCCAGAAAGAGCGTCTGAATATTTTTATGGCAATTAATTTGGTGCTTCAGTGCCTTGTATTTTAAAATCTGTAGCATTTGTTGAAAAGCCAGAATACAGCTTTTTGTTGAGCTGCATTTTTCATGTGTGTCTGAGGGAAAGCATGGATTTAAATGAGAACAGCCACAAGGGATGAGTTCTCAGGTTCCAGCATATTTTCTTCTTTCAAGTCTCATCTGGAACAGTAGGTATGAGAAGCAAGTGTTGGTAGCACAGCGCAGTTGCCAGTGATCGATGCTGATTATTTTTTAACCTTGTACTTGGAGACACAGGAGTCTCCACACGTACTGCTCAAGAACGAGCTTCTAATTATGTAGTTGCAGAGAATCTAACTAAAGTAGTTACAGATTGAAATCCTTGTAAACTTCTTATTTGGAAGCTTCTTCTCACCCACGTATAAAGGCTAAAAGAGTTTGCATAATGTTTTGCTGTGTGTTCAAAACAGCGTCTGTCAGTGACTTCGAACATGTGCTAGCTGCAGCAATATGCTAAACAAGCAGAGATGGGAAATCTTCCTTTTGCCATTCTTAAATAGCTGTAATTCTTGAAAGGAGTTTGAACTGGACAGTGTCTTACCCTGTGGGTATCTGTTTTTTTCTGTTTAAACTATGGTGGTACAAACCAAACCCAGAGGTTTTTTTTTAAAGGGCTGTTACGAACTTGCAGCTGAGGTGATTGCTGAAAGTGGAAGGGTGCATATCTGGGACCCAGTCTGCAGTAAGGGGTGTGAATTTTGTGTGACTCTCTGTAGCATAATCTAAATTTGGAGAGAATTACCAAGGTTAGGCCCATTAACCCTGCCACATTTCGTAGCCAAAATCCTTTCCAGAGAAATGAACTGAAAAATAGTTTATTTTAGGATGAAAAGAAGGGAAAAATCTGGTTCACTCTAGCAATAACAAGATTGGGTCTTCTTCCTTTTTAAAACTTCTCACTCTTTCTAAATATAGCAAATGTCTACTGGGAGTTTGCCAACTCCCTGTTCCCCTCAATTTCTCATCTCAGTTTTTTTAAAGGTTGTCTAAAAGTTCAAAATTTGAAGCAAACACAACATGACTAATGAATAAATGCACGAAGATCTAGACCAAAAGAGCTGTCACTTGAGTGAATCTCTGAATGAAGTTGGTGCACTTGCCCAGAATCTCTCCTGCCTTTTTCCTGCACACCCTGCATGCCTATTGATACTTCAAGCAGATGCTAAAACAATAGCTTTGGGCATGGGTGTTGGGGCTATTTTATTTAATAGAAAAGGCATCAGTGCCTTTGGACGATGTTTTTTGCCCCAGTGCAGGCTCCTGCCTGGAGGTGCACAGTGCTGTTGAGCATACATAGCACTTTGGGATTCTCTGGGGTGTAAGACACTATATGAATGTAAAATGTTGCCACAGCAACCACATGTCACGCGATTCACTTGCGTAAGATGAACAACAGATACTTAGGAAGAGGAGATCCCATTTGCTTGCTGCTTTTTGTCTCCATACCGATGTACTTGATGGAGTTGGAGGCTGCACAACAGCACTGTTTTCGAAGAGAACGAGAAGTTTTCCGCTGCTTGGGTTGCGATTTAAGAACGGGTTTTGGTTTCACCTCCAAGAATAAAACCGTGCCAGCCCGAACTACTGAAAAAAACCCCTCCGAGGTTTAAGTAACTCGCACCTTCTCGGTGCATTCTAAACGCCGCAGGCGGGGAAACATTTTGCAGGTGTGGGGGTGACGGGGAGGGTGAATCTCGGCTCAACGAGGCCGCCGGAGCGGAGCGGGTCCCCCCCGCAAGGCGGCGGGTCCCGCCGTGCGGGCGCGGGCAGCGCCCGTCCCGCTGCCGGGCTCCTGCTGCCACCTACCGACGGGCCCGCGCACTGCGCCGGCCGCTCCCCTCGGCGGGGGTTTTGTGTCTTGCGCTTCACTTCTCGTCCGTGTTTATCCAAAATGAAAAAGACGTGAAAGAGTTTCACCCGCTGTCCTGCCGGGCGCTGGGAGCTGCTCTGTGCCCCGCAGAGCCCCTGTGTCCTCGCAGGTATGCGCTGGTGCTTCGCATCCCATCCCAGGCAGAGGGTGGGTGCAAGGTGCTAAATATGCCAGTTTTTAAACAACTGGAGACTTGACGTTTAAAATGGCCTGCCAGGGCGCTCTCGCATTCCACTGGTGTGTGTACAAGTATATTTGCCGTTAAGGAAACTTTGCTAAAGCAGTTAGAATGTCTTAAATGCAACATTTTAAGAGTATTGTTTGAAAATTGTCATTAATCAGGTGGCATCCAAGTGATCTCATTCATGCTTTTGTTTCAGTCAACAATGTGGGAATGTCCTATTTGTACCCCGAATATTTTATTGATGTTCCGGAGCTGGATAAGGTAAGGCTTTTATGGTACCTTCCTACTATTCTACTGTTGTAAGCAGGTATGGCAAAAGTATATAGGTTTGGTAAAGGAAACCACATAATGAGGTTTTCTGATTAAGTGCTGAAAAAGGTTTGAGATTTATGTAAGCAGCATAACACAAATCAGATGATGGCAGTCTCGGTTTTTGGGTGGTGTTCTTTACATAACCTTCCCTGCTGCTTCATTTCTATTTCAGACAGATGCTCTGGGATTGCCATCTGAGTTCTGCTCCTGTTCATCGTCTCATCTGGCTGTTGTTCATGAGCTGCTTCAGCTTGTGGGTGGGGGGCTTCCTAGGTGTCTGAAGGGAAGAAGGCAACTTTGTGGATGAAACCTGTGTATACCATTGCACTTAGGAAACTTAACTATTGACTGTTTTAAGATAGTTCATAATGTAGGGACAGTCTTGGTTGTATTGGATACATTGAAAACTCTGATTATTAACAATTTCACTGGTGCATGATTTTGTTTCCAAAACCCCTGTCGATCACTATGTCCACTGTGGTTTTGTGTTTTCTGCTTAATCACCTTAAAATAAGTTTCATACTATTCAGGAAAGAAAAAAATCCCATCTTTTAAACTGATGAAAAACTTCAAGTCACTAAAACATTTCTATGAAGTGGTGAAGAGCAAAATACAGTAGTTCATTTCTGAACATATCTAAACATTTATTAAAGTTCATAAATATTGCAATTACAGTTAGGAAATATGGTGTCAGTGTGATACATCTGCGTTGTTCTTTGAGTCCCTGATCAGAGATGAATCCTGACTAAGAGCAGTTCACAGACTTTACTTTGAAAGCCCGTCACTGTTCCTGATACTTAAGCAGGAAGTTAGGGATTAAAGGTGGATAATTTATCCCAGCACTTAGACCCAGAGGGTGTGAATATACTGCTCAAATAACCTCAAACAAGCAAACTGCAAAACTTTGTCTTCTTACAGGAAATCGACAAAATGATCAACATTAACATCATATCTGTTTGTAAGGTAAGTGCCCTGTTACCAACACTTGTTCCTGGTATCTTAATTCAAAACCAGAAAACAGATTCAGTTATTTGAGGGAATTACTTTCACCTATTAGAGTGCAGGTTTACTTTTGATCTTGGAGAAACCCAGGGATTGTGATTGTCATATCTGGTTGTTCTGATTGTTGTGTGAAATACAATTTGTTACAAAGATGCCTATAAGCTATTTGGAAGAGCAAGGTATGTATGCAAGACAGCACTTAATGCTTCTTCACGATTGTTCTTCTAGTCCTTCTTGTAAATCGTTCATTCTTCTCCCCCTGCATCTGTTTTTCCTGGGGTGTGCAGCCCTTATCTCAGCACACCTAAGGTTTTTTTTCACTGTAGTGAGAAAGCACTTACATATTTTCTGCTAAATATGTGAGCAAGAGAGAAAGCCAAACTCACAGAAGCATGCATCAACTTTACTTCAGAAGTTACCTTCCTTTTTGATACTTAAGGTTTTATTGAGAAGAAATCAACTTCAGGCTAAATCACACGTCTGTTCTCTTGTTTATTAACATCAGGCCCATTCAAAAATGAGATTTTCATCCTAGTATATCAAAGCTTGAAAGGGAGGGAGGGAATAGCAACTGCTTACATGACACGGGGAATTGCTTAGTATATTACCAGCGAGTGCTGATGAACCTCCTTGTGACTTTTCGCTGCTAAATCTTTTTATACATAAAACTTGTACCTTCATTAGCTGAGGGTTAACCTTTTGCCTCAAAGCTAAAATATTAAATGTTTCAAAGTTGGGTTCAAAGACTTTACTTTCTTGCAGCTCTTCTAATTAGGTCAAGTGCTAAATTCATCTAATACAGTGCTTTTGGGGAGTCTAAACTGTAAGCAGTTTGTTTCCATGTGAGGAGGCACAGCACCTCTTAAAACAATGCTTTAATAAGCTGCTCACACTTTATTAAAACATAAGCAAACAATGACAATGAAGCCATTGCATGACTGAATGGGAATTCGTAATGTCAGCTTACTGGTGTGAACTCTTACTTTAGTGTGTGTTTTACTTGACAGACACCTTAGAACTACTTGGTGAAAAATTAGAAATGCTGCAACAGTGAGTCTTTAGGAACCTTTCACTTTGAAAATGACTGTGAGCCTGACAAGTACAGGTTTTTTACTTGACCGAGCAGGATTGTGGCCCATGGTGTCTTGCTGCACCCTGCAGGATTTCATCAGAGAAACCAGTTATTAATGGGCACCTTTTGAAAGTTTTTTCTTATGAAAGTCATTTAGCAGACCTTTTTTTATGTAAACAGATGCCTGCATCGGGTGTGTACATCTGAACAAGTATTGTGATACGTAGACATCTTGGAGATTAGTGTAATCAGAAGAATGCCTCTGCTGAGGTGTGAGATCTCTGCTGTGCCAGCAGAGGGAGTGCACTATTCAGTGATAAAAGAATTTGGGGTGTCAGTCTTCATGGGAGCATTTTGTTAAGAGTAGAAAAGTTACAAATGAACTACTTTAATATCTATTTCTGAAGATGATGGTGTAGAGAATAATAGTTTAACTCAGTGTATGCCTAAAGTTCCGGAGATGCAGCCAGACTATATTGTTTTCCAGAGTAAATTAATGCTGGTTTATGGCTTCAGTTATAATGTTTATGATCAGTGTTGGCCAACAATTTAACAAAATTGTCATAGAAGTTTCTTGTAAAATTTGCATCCTCTCAGCCTCTTTACATTCTAATGTGGCTGTCTTTGCATGTGTAAAAACTTCCTAAAGATCTACTTGCTGTGTGCTAATAGTGTTTTTCCTTCTGTTTAAAAACTTTTTTTGAGCTTGAACAACTCCTGCTACTGGGTATAATCAGAGTTTGAGCATAAGATTCCAAGCTTGAAAGTGTTTCCTGCTGCATGAGCCTGTTGTGTAATTAAACAGTAGGCTTGCCAGATGCTTACTGTTTTGGGAAGAAGAACACATTAGAGATACGTACCATCTGTAAGACGTTTTTTCAGGAGAACCCATAGAACAAGAGAATCATGGTATGAAAAATTTAAGTCTGTGTATCTTTTCACTTAGTTCAGTGTTTTAGGTTGATGTCATCTCTTGTCGAGGAGTATAAGTGCTTTTTAAAAACAATCATCATATTCTCCCTCCTTGCATGATTAGAAACATGAAGTTTGTCATGGAAGAGAGTACTGAGTTCTTAAGCAAGGAGATGAAGGTCCACTAAAATGTGAGGATACAGGAGAGGCAGATGAGGTTTTGCTAGTACCCAATCAGACTCTGCTCACAGTATCTCCAGATCCCCATCAGAGGTGTCATATAATCTGTACTGTTGTGTTCTGGAGCATCCACTGCCTGCCTTTTGGAGTAAACTCTCTCAGTGCCTAAAAGATAATGATAGCCATGGCCTCCCAGTAACCTGCACCGTGTGCCATCAGCAACACCTGTTGGACAGCATAACTTTTCTGGCATCATGTCAGATAACTCCAGTTTTGGCTGAAATACTCCTTAGGCTTGAAGTGGGAAAGTAAGATATTCAGCACAGTTTGATTCTGCAGAAATGTTTAAGTCTGTTTTGTTGCCTCAAGTGTAGGCAATTTTGGAGGGTAATTCTCATCCCTTAACTTTTCGTTTTCTTCATTGGTCAGCTCATTGAATCTCCTAGGGAATATGCAGTGTGTAAGAAGGGGTGAACTGAGAGGTAAGACCCCATCTTCACCTCAGAGGAAAAATTATCTGCCTAATTGGTCCTGCTGTTTAATGCTTTTCCCAACTGTAAAGTATCTACTATGGAATTTTGCCAGGTGTTTGAGAACTTGTTTCTTGTCAGAGCTTTTAAACACATGTCTTTCCCAAATCCTATTCCATGCTGCTTGTCCCCCATCATGTCTTGGAGCACTGTTGGGTTAGGTCACCCATGAATCCCACAGTTGTGCAATTTTGGGGCTCCCTAAGTCTGGCTTGAAGTGTTGATTACTGTGGTCTGCCTTTAAAGCACCCTGTACATCGCTGAACACACAAGCTATGAAAAACTGCTTAAAAGATGTTGGAAATCTCACATATTTTAACATACTGGTTAAAAAAACTTGGCCAAATACCACCCTGTCCCCCAACCACAGTAGATTCTTTTTAAGCAGTCTGGGTAATACCACCGTTTTATGGTGATGTGCAATGCAGGAGTTATTCTGGTCTTCATACAATATACAAAACAAGAAGTGTTAAGGCTCTTCATGATGCCATAAATAGAAGGAAGAATTTTCATTTGTGGTATTTTCTCAAAAGAGCTTGAGACTTAGTATAGTCATATACAAGGATTGAGTTGACAGATTAATTGGGAAGAAGACAAGGTAGTATCTGTAGTTTCGTGGTTCCTGTCATAACCTTATCTCAAGCTTCTGGAGCGTTTTAAATAGCTAAACTTTTATTTAGTGATTGTTGGTGGCAGTTCATGTAATGTGGATTTGTTGGGTATCTCGTTGCATTTTGAGACACAAACTAAACATTTCTGGCATTGAGTAAATTATCAGTTCAAAATCCTTGGTTTTTCTCACTAACCAGCCAGTTAAAAAAAATGAAAATTGGAGTTGTTCTATATGGTTCTAGTCATAGTTCTTTGTATCGACTGCATCATCTTGTGTGAGTTCATCTTTGTGTGCTACTGCCTTTAGTTTCACTTGGGAAACCAATTCAACTTGATTGGCTATTGGATTAATGTCCTGAAAACCAAGGGTGCTAGACTTGCTGTCGAGGGGGAAAAAATGGATAGGTAATGAGCATAGAGAACAGTTTCACATACTTCAGGGAGCCCTTGTTTCTCCTTTGGAAGCTGCAAGAGATACTTGGTACGTAAGGAACTGCAAGTTTGTTATTTCTGTTTGCAGTATCGCAATATCCTGATTGCTTTGGGAGTGAGGCATAAACTTGTGTTCTCTTCAAAAATGAGCAGGACTAAATAGTTGAGGGAGTACTGGTTTAGTGGTTGATTAAGCAAGAGGCTGAATTGGTTTGCAAGTTATTATATTGTGGGAGAATGTAAATTTTAGGCTTACAGGGCAGGCTTTGGTTGGAAATTAGAGTTAACAGAGGAAGGGAGAGAGTAAATTATATATATGTACATCTCTTGGTGTCTGCAGTAATCTTCATGTTGATCACCTTACTCATATTTTTACTGAGTGTCAGTACAAAAGGCTAATAGGCCTACAACATCAAGGATTTTTATCATCATATTTGAGATGCTTATAATTTTCTTTAGAATTCAAAATACATAAATGCTTCATGTTGAACTGAGAATCTGTTGTCAGCTGCCCTCTTAATGGAGGAGGAGTGAGAGGTGAATTATACCAGGTTGTGAATCCCAGGCAGGACATGGGTATAACTACTACGAAGTTTGAAACTGTGAGTTTAGGAAAGAAAGCAACAACAAAACCCACAACCAATATAAAATTGAAAGGAGGAGAAGCTAGTGTATTTGAGAAAGATGGCAAATATTCTTTTGCAGACCCGTATGTAGAAAGAGGCAGACCCTGAGGATCAATAGTCCTGAAGGGCAGTAGGAAATGGCATCTCTCTCTCTCTCCAGTGTGTGTTCACATGGGATAGCGAAGCCTTCCTGTAAAAGTACCTTACCAGAAATCAGATGGTAGTTGCTTGTCCCCTGCTAGAACCCTATATGGATTTTTGTATTTGCTTTGTATTGTAGAGGGTCACAGTGAGTAAGGCATAATTCTGAGGGCAGTGGCAGTACTGACTTGTGAGAAGAGATCACTCTGTGTGTGTATTCCAGTTTAGTCAAGAGGTATTTACATTTATATTCAAAGTCTCAATCAAAGGTGGGGACAATGATTTTGCCAAGTAGATAGCAGAAGTTTATAACAGAGAGGGACAGTTGCCAATACTTGGAAAAGGAGTAAATGTTCTGTGAAGGCGGCCATGAATATCATTCAGATGGTCCAGAGGGAGAAATTCAGTGCTGTGGTTTCCCACCTTGATGACTTTGAACCTGAGAGTGTGATACGCAGAAAGCCAGATCAAGGGAAATGTAGCTGTGATAAACATTTTTCAGCAATAGTCAGAGAAGCACTGGGGATGTTTCTTCAAAGTACAAGTACCTTGGGGAAATCCAGGAACTCCTGGAGTTCTGTAGCAGTCTGTAGATTTGGGGTTGACACAAATGCGTATTTCACCTCTGGAAAGAGAAGGATCAGCCTTATTATTTGAGTAATCTTTTTTCCATCTAAAGGGCAAGGGGTGAAGGATGCCTGTTTTCAGAGCTTTCCCTTTTCAACTGCACTCTAAAAGTTGTGGATCTAAACAGGGAAAACTTTAGCTTCTAAAACTATTGCTCGAGGGAAAGTCACTGATAATGAACAAGGCTTGAAGAATATTATGTTCATAGTTCCCTGTATGTGTCCAGTGCCCCTGACACATCCACATGGATTACTCTGTTAATTTCTGTTAATGTCACATTTATTTACTAGTTTTCACAAATATAACCCATTCTTGTTTGGCTTGGGATACGAGCTGCATTAAAAAAATCATCATGTAAGAGAGACGCATTAAAAAAACTTAGTAGATGCTGAGAATAGGTCTTGTGATCAAGTTAACTACCAGTGCATGGGTACAGTTCCTTAGTTCTTGCAGTGTAAGGTCTGCAGGCAATGGTAGCATAGGCAGGGTGCCAGTTAGCTCTTTGTTAAACAGCTTTGTGAACATGTGGGAATCCTCTGTCCAGGCACTCTGAATTATCTTAGAGTAGCAATGATATTTTTGTATGTGAGTGGGGGGCACTACGGGGAATGTCTGGTCTTAAAGTTACGTTTCTTTGAGTTGTTAAAATGTCACCCCAAATTTGTGAATGAGGGAAGCTTCTTGGCTGCATAACAAAGCAGAAAACTTGACCAAGTTCTCTAGCTTCATCGGTTGTTGTATTTGCATATCCTTAATTACAGATCATTATATCTTTTCGAAGTGGAAAGAATGACTTGCAATCATAACATACTGATTTGTCTCTATATATACAACTGTGGTATTAGATTTCTGGCTTTGTATAACAGTTGTGTGGCCCATAAGGTACAAAGAATGACTAAGTATTTACTTCAGCTTTTCCTGCTGTATTTTGGTAGTCTGAGTGAATAGCTCTTGAGAGATATTAAAAATTTTACACATTATTATTCTTTCCCTAAGCTCTGCTTCTGAGCTATTGCTTGAATTGGAGTGAGAAAAGACCATGCGGTCACTAAGAACAGGAGGTTTTCTTCGGAAGAAGAAACTCTGGAAATACGTGGTTATAACTTTTAACTATTTGTTAGTCCTCTAATAGCAGCTTTTAAATGTAGCACCTGGTTTAGAACATACATTTAGCCATAAAAGTCTAGGCATTTTTGTAGTTGCAAGTAGGAATCTTTCCTTTGTTGGACTAAACATGGTGTTAGTTTTTCCAAAATTAGCAGTTAGAAGACAGGTTTGGTGAGGAAGAGTGGAATAGTACAACCAGTGCTTGCCACGAATTTAATAAATGCATTTGCAGATAAAAGGACATCAAGAAATGATAGCTACCTACAAAAGATTATTGAAATGGTCTGTTATCAATCTCTGCCTGAAGTTAGCCATTAACTTTGAGCATCCTGGAAATTGAGATCTGGATGGTTAGGTATGAAAGAAGTTAACTTACAAATGAAAACCAAAGGAACTATACCCCAAACTCGGTGTGTATATGTGAAATAAATGAAAAACAAACTGCAACAACTACTGCTTCATAGTTATGTGCTAAACATTTTTACCAGACTGTATAAAATATCAAGAGAGTAACAATTCCTGATGTTGAGGAGACTCCTGAACGAATTTCTCAGATGCTCATATGCACACACACTCATGCTCACTCTGCTCTAATACAAATTTTCAGACAGAAAAAACAGTTTGTTGTGGATATTCTGGCAGTTTTTACATAGCCTAGTGTATAACTACTTGTCTAGAATTACCTGAGTCTTCAGAGTCTTGGGAACCTTCACATTTTCGACAGTAGCACTTGTGTTCCTCTGGAAAGTAGTATTCCTTCAGAAAAATGGTTATATGAAGGAAGCCTAAGAATATTCAGTAACTCAATGGAACTATTTTCAGGGTAGTTCCCAATCTCTCCGTCAGGTTTCCTGACCTTTCTTTCCTCCTTTATTAGATTGCCTTCAGAGAAACAAACACTACCAAAGAGTCCTCTGACATCCTGCATGCTAATTCCTATAGACTCAGACCTGCAGTGCTTTGCAATTTATGAAATACGTGCCATTACAGAATCAGCTGTCTCTAAGCAAGACCTAGCTAGAATTTGGATTCTTTATCTGGGAGATATATATTCAGTTCTAGATATTTGTGCTGAACTGCCTATTTCATAATGGCATATCTGAGATTATCACTATTGAAGACGAGAATGTTGACCACTGGCTCTTTTGGATAAGGATCGTGCACTGCAAGCGCATACGGACACCATCGTTAGTGGTAAAACTACATTGCTGCTATTCATTGTTTCAATTAATGCTGGAAATATTTTACGTGTGTTTCCAGTGTATAAAATTGCCAGAATTGAATATGGCTGCAGAATACCCTGCCAGCATTTTTGCAATAGTGTGCTTTGAGTGTGGACTTGGCTCGGTCAGGTGAGACTGACTCAGAGAGCTGCCTTCTGTTATCTTCCTCTTTAAAAAAAAACAGTGTTTTTTTTCTGTACATAAAGTTACTGAATATTCAGATATATCTCCCTTCACACATCACAAGATGTAAAAATACTGGTAGGAAAAACAGTTCTTGCCCTATTTCAGATTTTTTTAAATTCCCTTGAAATATTAATTTTAATGAAACAAATGGAAGTAATGTTGAGTATGAAATCCAGATTTGCCATCAGTATTTTTCTGTGGATGGGGGAAAAAATGGATTGCCTGTCTGGCTGAACTTCAGAAACAAACCATTTAACACAGTTGGTGGTGCAAGACTTCATAGTTTATTTTGTCAAAGTCCACCAATTATTGTAGTACGTTTTTCTGTGCTCTCATTTGGGTATCAATAGTAACTAGCAGGTTGTGATAAACTGTTAGAGTTGCTTGATGGGTTGCAATTTGGATTTAGACCACAAGTGTATCTGTGTGGATTTAGGACAGAAGTTTCAAAAGTGGGGTCCCCTCTGCATTACAAGGTGAGATCATGTACTGTTTTTTCAGACCTTTTATGGGTTGACAAAGGGCAGGCAATTTCAGACCACATCCATGTGCCAATTTATGGAGATGATATGCTGCATTACACTGCCCTGAGATGCAAAAAACAGTATGCTGCTTTTTACCAAGCAACCTGTGGAAAAGATCATAAAACTTGCATCAGATAAAAGATCTTCCAGTCTTGAACTAGTCTTAAAATCAGCCCAAATCA
Source organism: Grallaria varia (assembly GCA_013396735.1). Lineage (NCBI taxonomy): Eukaryota > Metazoa > Chordata > Aves > Passeriformes > Formicariidae > Grallaria > Grallaria varia. The sequence goes on from VWZG01001961.1 coordinate 57,241, forward strand.
TTTTCTATCCTTTAACATTAAAATAAGTAGTTGTTTCTACATCTCTTTTGAAGCACTGGTGCATGAAAAAGCTCATATATGCTTAAACTTAATGCTAGAGGGTTTTTTGAAGTTGCATTGGGTCTATTTGCTTGGTGATTCTTATCAGCTCTGAATACTTAGTCTGACTTGTAGGGCACTACACTTAAGTATATCAACAGCTGACTTGATGAAAGTAAGGTCTGTTCAACTCCTGCCTGTACAGTCCCTTATCAAAACCCATTCAGTGTGGCTGATGGCAGAATCTGTTCGAAGTAGAAATGCCAATAAAATGCAAAACACAGCTCTTCTCTACCATTTTGTTTGTGTGTCAACTGCAATCAACTGAGATTGTTTTCTTTTGTGGTTTTTCTCCTTTATTCCTGAAAGGATATGTTTTATAATTTAAAAATGAAAACAAACAAAAAAACCTCAAATCCAGATTGAGTCATATGTAAGTGATAGTAAAATGAATAGCTTGCTACAATGAGATTTGTTTCTCTGTGATGGAAGTGCTTACAGGTGTTTTGTGTGCCTGTATATACTGATTTCTGGTGTGTGTGTGTTTGTTTTCCTCCCGTATTATTCAAATATTCAGTCTTTCAAGCTATCAAGGTCATTTAGTATCTGTGGGCATACCATTATGTTTTGGTGCATGCTAGTTTAATGTTTTATTATCCCCTCACTGTGTTCTCAAAAACTTTATTAGAATACCTTTTGGTTGTCATAAGTGGTGGCAATTTATATTTTTTGTCTGCTCTGTCTGGTGTTAGTGAGGCAATGTTAAAAGGGGCAGGGTAGTATTTGGCACAGACTGAACTTTTACATTTTTTCTTAAAGGCAGAGTTTTGGATTTAAAATGTATTAAAATGTACTTTAGGATAGTAGTAACTAGTAATAGAAAAATTAGCTATTTTACACTAATAAAAAACTGTTTTGGAGTGTCCTTCAACCATCTTGTGGATAGATTGCTTGGAGTCATAATGGTGCAGGAGCTTCCAGAGCAGTGAGGAGGTTTGCCAGGCTACTTTCTGCATGGGGGTGTAGGTTTTTCAGTGTGAAAACGTCTGTGTAATCAGCAAAAAAATGTTTTGGGGTCCTAAGTAGGACCTGTGGGTAGTGTAGGAAACTTATATTCAGTAGTTCTCTCCAGCACTCTTGGTGCTCCATAATTTATTTTTATTTTAAACTCAGCAGTTCAGTAAGCCTAGCTAAAATGCGTTGGATTATTATTTTGAATCTTGGCATTGGTGGTAAAATTTAGTCAGTCTTGAGGAAGACAGGTGCTTTTTGTGAGGAGAGAAAGATGGTACATGTACTGGTAGTACTGCAGCATTTTAGTGTTCTTTAGAGGCCATGAATGCAGAGTGGTGAAGATACTTGTTTTATTTACTCTTATGCTACTAGCTGGATGGTTTAGCCAGATTCAGTGCACACACTACTTGACAGAGCCAAGTTATCCAGGTAGAATAAAAATAAACTGCCTACGCAAAGTATGGTCTCTGCTTCCCCAAGCCGAGGTTGGGGTGGAGGGGGTGGCAGCTGCTTCTGGGAGGTAGGGAGGCTTCCCTCGGTCTCTGGCTGTCTGGTGTCTGCATTCTCAGCCATCACGAATGTTTTCCTTTTGCAGATGACACGATTGGTGCTGCCCGGCATGCTGGAAAGGTGAGTCACACTAACACTATCCAGACAAAGTCATCATTATTTATAGGGGAGAATCCTTTCTTGAAAAATTCATTACTGTGACTAATCAGCCTAGTCTCCATGTTTTAATGGCAGAGTAATGCAGGGTGAGTCACGCCGATGGTGCATGAATCATCAGACGGTGGAAGCCTTTTCCACTCGATTCCCTTTTTATTTTTCCTCTCCCTTCTCCACTGTTGTGGTGATTCCTTTTAGAACAGAATTAAAAAGCTGTCTGACTCATCAGCACTAACTCAACAACCTGCTCTTCTGAGGGGGTGGTTACAGTTCCTGGGAATAACCTTCTTAAGGCTATTTCTCTAAGTCATTGTAAGTAAAATGGATGCAAAGAATATGTTCTCATTATACAGTAGGAGGTATATTGAGGAAAGTCTGTGATCACTTGGAAAAGTAGAATTGGAGACCAGCTCTTTAAAATAATACACCACTGTCTCCACAGAAGAGGTGTACTGACTGGCTAGTCACCTCCCAGGTGAAATGAAAAGTTTCCATTTAGTCTCTCCAGGCTATTTTCTGACTGCTGTTGACTGTCCTGGCTGTTGGCCTTCTCTGTTGCAGTGCTGACCCTGGCTTGCTGGGGGTTGAGGTCAGGTTTGAGCTATGTTTGCAATAGTGGGGAAAGCTCTGTAGAACCATGCAAACAAATACGGCAGGAGCAGCATATACATGGGGCGAACCTCCAAATCTGGCAAAGGTGAAGAAAAAAATTGGTGTATTTTGTATCATCCTACTATCTGGGAGTCCTCATTGCAGATCAGGATTCAGTTATTCAAGAGTTGCGCAGATGCACAGCACGTGTTTCACATTTAAAACAAAGCTTCTTCCTGGGTACAAACTGTAAGAACGAGAGGTCAGTATGGGAGTCTGCGTCTAGCATGTCAAGGTGACGGTGAGCTTACATTTTTAGTTAAATAATAAAGATATGAATCAGTTTTTCATCTAAAGAGACTCGAATTAGAAATGCAGACCCAAGACTGAGATCTGGGGCAGGAGTGTAATGTTTCCCAATGAAGCTGGAGCAGAGGATGAGGATTATAGTTACAGTGGTGATAGCTCCTTGGGGTTTGTAAGTCAGAAGTTAGTCCATGTCCTTGTACTATTATTGATAGATAAAGGACTTGCCCTCTGAAGGTTCTAACTATGACCAAACCCATTGTTTTCAAAGGGATTTGATGTTGTTTCCTTGTTAGGTTCTGGAACTTAAAAGATCTGACAGTTTCTTGCCTCAGTTTTTTTGTCGGTTAAAGAAATGTTGCAGGTATCCATTTGGCAGAGTTAATCTTTTCAGCTTTCAGACCAGAATGATGTACGCTCTACTTATAGAATATCCTGTGTACATATGAACCCAGGTAAGATGATTTGAATGAAAGGCAGCAAACTAGGATCCTGCTGACTGCCCTTGAGCACACCATATCATCTTCACTCTCACTTCTCCTAACTGCATGGGTACCTCAGGGATCCCAAGGGTAGATGTTCAAGAATACTGAAAAGAAAAGGTTAATAGTGGTTAAAAAAAAAAATTAATGAAGTACACATCTTGAACTTTTTCCTGTGTATCAGGAGCCACTTTAAACTACTGCTCTATTTGGATGAAGGCCTTGGTTTCTGTCCCAGGGAAAAATATTTGAAAAAGCTTCCATTTTCTGTTTGATTTTTTGTGAAGTTGGTTGGGTTTGCAGTGCACAGAAGCAATGTCTGCAGCTGCCAACTCCTGCACAGTCATAGCCCACAGGCCATTAATACGGCTAAGAGGCTGTAGCCACAGGAGGGCATGGATGTCCAACAAATCCAAGGGCATGAATGAATTGTAGCTTACTTAGCTGCTCTATAGGTCAGCCTTACATTTCTCACATGAGACCACAGGCTTCCTAGAGCTCCAGGCTCTAAGAATAAAAGTAGACTAAGAATCTCATTGTTATTCCTCACTTGTTCAAGGAGGAGGATAGCATGTTGAGTAGATAAAGGTGACGTAGCATGTTATAGCATCTTGTGGCTATCTATAGTGCATACTTTTATGTATTTGAATGTTGGTTTTATGGCAACATATCACAAGATAAATGCAAAAATGGAGCAGACTTTGCATGCTTTGCATACAGGTCTGATAAGAGAAAATAAAACTACATCTTGGTGTGTCTTTTACTTTCTAGTTATAATGACCGCAGCAGCGTTAGGTGAGTGCCACTTCTGGTAATGGCGTTTAGATTTTCTGCTGCTCTCCTGTGCTCTGAACACTTGAAGTGACAATTTATAATCTGCAGCTTCCTATTACACTTAAATGAGCAGTTCCTCTGTAAATTTTCAGGCTACTGTCTAAGGTGGGAGATTCATAGAACTGAAAATCAAAGCATAATGTCTTTGGGAACAAAAAAGCCACCGTCACCAAAAATCAGTTGACTGTTTCTAGACAAATACCAAACTATGGTATTTATTGCCAGGGAAGTAGCAAGTGCATAATTACATTACAGAAGAAGCTTGCTCTTTCCACTTGGCATGCAGCTGGAGCAGGCGCTGGTTGCCACAGCAACAGGGAGATGGCTAAATATAGCCTTCCCAGTGCTGGACCACTTAAGGTAGAACGATGGGGAGGTGTGAGGGTGTGGGCCTGGCTCTCTTCATATTACCCAACTTTTTTTTTTTTTTTTTCTTTCATTAAATGCACACTCATGGAGCCCAAATTTATTTTTGCCACACTGATGCTCAAGCAATTCTTCAGATCCCTCTCTAAAAACATTTCTTCTGCAATTCCTGTAAGCAACAAAATTGTAATTGGACTAATTGGAAGTGTTCCCCTATACACATGCTTCTCAGTTTCATTTTATCTGGAGGTTTTAAGTTATGGGCTTTTAAGGCTAGGACTTTTTTCTTTGAAAAGTTAAAACACAAACCATAAAACACCCAGTGGCATTGACTGCTTCAAAGAGACCAATACATGGAGCTTCTGCAAGGGTCTCCTATCTGCTATTGATTTTTTGTGTTTCCAGGAGGCTTTTCTTCACAGGGTCAAACCATTAATTCACTTCATCTAGGTGATGGTCAGAACTCCTACCAGAAAGTTGCAGTCTAGCCAGACACTACAAGTCTGAATGCTAGCCTTTCTTTTAAAGGTTCAGTTTTTTATAAGCATGAGGCTTGTGTTTATCCATGTCAATGCTTATCCTTCTTTGAATCCCGTTAAGATTTTGTGCTTAATTAAGTTTTGTGGCAAGTAGCCCCATCATCTGAATATGGGAAGAGGACTTTCTTTTATGGGATCTGAATTTCAGTCTTTCATATAAATAAATGTCATCTTGCTTTTGAATTCTGAGAGGATAAATCAAGATCTTGATCTTTTTTTCATACATTAGTTTGTATACTCTTATAATGGCTGCTCTTAATAGTCTTAAATAAGTAAATCGATGTATTAGGGTAGTTCGTTTTTTTTTTTTTTTCTTCTCTTCTATAAATCATAGGTTCTTAATATTTCTGTCCTGTATTTGGAGAGATAAAAGTGTTCTGTAGACTGTAATACAAGATTTCAGTGGTGGTGAAGGATCTGTCCCTGCCATTCCCATTCTGTTCTTTGTCTAGTTTTGGTGACTGCTGCACAGAAAATAACTTGTTCAAATTTTTTATGGAGGGGATAGTTGATCTGGAGTCCTGCAAGGTTTGTGATTCACATTATTTTCTTTAGTATGCATTCTTCGTTATTGATCCACTGTTAATATTGATTTTTTTATTTTTTTCATCTGCCATTCTGTAGTCTGTTCACATAGCAGCCTGAGCTCTTAAAAAGTTCCTTATAGTGTTCTCCAATCTGGTAATCTCTTAAAAACGGCATAAATACTCATTTCACTGCTAATCTCCATTTGAGCTCATGAATAAATATCACAATGACCACCTGTTTTTATATGAAAAACTTCTAGTATCCACTGTTAACCTTTTGCTGTCTTGAAAATTTCGTGATTAAGTTGTGGTCTTATGTTTCCATGCTATATATTTTGATCCACATTACTAGTTAATTTCACCAACCAAGACTTGCAGGGAACTCCTGAAAAATACAATGAACTTTGGTGAAGGTGTTTGAAATCCGGAATGATGGAAATTATTCTTTTCTGTCACATTTGCCATCTCATTCCTAGAGGCAAATCAATCACTGATGCAATTCAGACTTACATCCTGGCAGAAGCCATGTTGCTTTGAATCTATTGCCATGATTTCCAAAGCATTTATTTTGTTTAATTTTCAATGGTCACTTAAATTACTTTTTGTTTTTAAGATGGTTACTTAAATAATTGTGGCAACAGTGGTGTAGGGTATACCTAGGTGAACAAGTATGAGAAGCTCACATGTAAATCTGCAGGAATTGATCTGTGTGGTGCCTACCTGCATGAATGTTCTCACTGCATGAAACACAGCATACTTAGTATGTCAGGTAAAATGACTTGAATTTACAACAGGGTAGGAAGAAGCAGAGATGTATCTTTAACTATGTTGGACTGTCTCATAGCACCTTCTAACAGTGTAATTGCCCTAATTTTCATGAAACTTTTGAAATTAATACTTTTTTCTACCTAGCACTAAATATGTCAGTTTCTGAAGGTAAAACTAGTCTCAGAAATAGACTTGGTCTAAATTAGTCTGTTTTGGGAAATGCAGGAGTCTTTCTGTCCTACCTGCACATGCATAAGAACTGCTTGGCAGAGCAGGTGGTAGCTAATTTTTTGTATCTTTAACAAAATATTGTTGTGTAATACCTTCAATGTTACTGTAATACAGTTGTAAAACAACCCTTACTTTCTGTGTTCATCCACTGAGTATCTTTCGTAATTATTAAAACACTTCTATATTTGAGCAGTAGATTCAGATGCTTCCTATCTTGAAGATCCATCATGAAGTAACATTTAGAAGATGAAAGGAGTTATCAAAGAGTAAATTGTACAACAAACCTGTGTTGCCACTTCTGCCACCCTAACCCAAGATTTAGAAGTTCTTCTTGAACTTGTGCCAGTTTGACTCAATGGTTTTGTGTAGTTTAGCCCAGTGTGTGTGTGTGTATTAATATAGTTTTTATTCTCTCTCTGTATTGACCTTGAAGTTGTTCCTGATTCATACCAGCTGCTTGGATACTTCTTATGCGTGAAATAAATTTCAATTTAGGATTTGGTTTGAGTTTTTAAACTTATCTTAATCTCAATTGCATCCTAAAAAGTTTTTTTTTAGGCTTGCTGTAATTTTCTGAAACATGAAAGATGTTTCCTTTATTTCGTGGTACTAGTCTTTGCTTCCTTTCAGATCAAAAGGGATAATCCTGAATATCTCATCAGCTTCTGGGATGCATCCAACTCCACTATTGACTCTTTACTCTGCAACCAAGGTAAGTGTTCTTTTCCACACTGAAATCAAGTGTCAGCACGTCCAGGAATAAATGTTTTGGTGTCCATCTAGTGGTGCTTTCATGAACTAAAAGTACAGTGTTTCTATCTTGAATTTTTCCAATAGTGGAAGCTGGAAGGTTGAGAGAAGACTGAGTGCAAGGATTTACTGTTATGGAAATGACTGTTTTATTTATTTCCTCATGCATTACATTTTCACAAGGAAAAGGATGCTAGTGTACCAAGCAAGGTTAGTGTAAGGTTGAGAAAGGACATTGACTAAGTTTAATACATTTTATTGTTTTGATTTTGAAACTTTTTTCCCCCATATTTTGAGGATTCTATGATCAACATTTAATCTTAAATCTGTCTGCTCTGGTTTCTCTTTGTGTCACTGGGACAGTTTCATCTTTTTGCAGCTGGTCTTATTTTTTTTCCCAAAGATAATTACAGGGAATTCTGAAACTTCCCCCTAAAATATCTCCAGTGAATGCCGTAAAGACAGTATGGGTACACAGAATGGAATTGAGGAATATGTGGTAAAACTGAATGCAAGAGACATTTACATTGATATTAAAGCAATATGGCACTACAGATTTTTCAGGCACACCTGGTAATTACCTTAAATACTTCAAGGGTTTCAGAGTCTAAGCAAAACCTTGACAGGATGAAGAAACCTTCGGTAGTGTCATTCATGTCATAACAGACCTGTGTTTCTTCAAGACTCTCAGTAATGTCTTCATGTTCTCAGAAAGGAATTGATGCATACTATTTTATTCATGCTAAAGGATGGGATATTTAAGTTTAGAAGCCTGAGGTGGTTTTAGCTGATAAAATTTCTTCTTGAAATAGGCTTGTCCTGAGAGGACAGTTCTTTGTTTTAGTACAAATGGTCGCTTTTGTTGTGGTGGTGCCTTCAGTTTTATGGAATGAACTGAGCACCTGGTTTTAATGATAATACACCTTACACTGCTTTAATTAGGGTTTTTTTTCAGTGGGAAGCTCAAATATTTCTTTCCCTCCCCCAAAAAACCTAAACTACAGGTCGAGTAATCTGCCTATTGTCAGCACTGCTCATCTTCTACCACAGCAAGATTAGTAAGCATGAAAGTGACTCCCCTAATGTAGCTATAGAAAGACTGTATCTGCAGTTTCTAGGGTTTTTTTTTTAAACTCATCTATATAGAGAGGGATTAAAGCATAGTATCCTTCAGGTCTAAGTCAATGACTTTTGAGTAATTAGCAGGAACAGACGTGATCCAACTCTTTAACCTTCCTGTGGAGAATTCCCTAATTTACAATGAAATGAGATACTTTTAAAGGAATCATACATATCTACCAGTGTTAATGCTAATGAGAAGTGAAATATGTTTGTATCTTCTCCCCACCACAAGCTCTTTAGTGTTTGGGTTTGTTATTGGATGTTTGGAAATCCAAGGAAAAGAAATTTTCGCACATTCAATGCTTATCTATTTATTCAGGGAATGTTTACTTAGAGAGCATTCTTAAGACTTCAAGTTCAAGGTTGTTGGGGGAGCTGAGCATCTGGAGGTAGAAAACCCAAATTGTCTTGAAAGAAATGCTTCAAGAAGAAAAACTCCAAAGCTTATTTGTGTACTATTTTTTTTCTTCTCATATAAAATGAGCATTCTCTTTATTGCAAGCTTTTTCTAACCAGTAGAGACAAGTCTTTTATACTGTGTGTGCTTAGTTGGAGCAATAACTAATTTCAGGACTTTTGTCTTGGAGGAATAGTTAGAAATTCGAATGATCAAAGCACTTCTATAAACATAATATAGTTCTTTTTAATAGATTATCATTATGCTGTGGGCAGTTATCACACACAGACCTGGCAGCTTTGTCCCTGTGTCCGGGGACTGCACCGAAGTATTTGCATATCTATGCACAGGCCTTATTGTTGTAAGAAATAGCCAGCTCGCTTGAACAGTTGCTCTAGACCAGACTTTGTCTTGTTCATGTGAAGTTCTAAATTTCGTTACAAACATACACTTACAGGAAAGGGAGGAGGAAGGAACAGTTGGACAGTAGATAAGCTTTTTTGGTTTGAGAAGCTTCCTTCTAGCTTGTACATGTAACTTGAAGATGAAGATGAGAAGGACCTATGTGCTACACAGAAAAATCTAGTTTTCTTTCGGATCTTGAGTATTCTCAGAAGAATGTCTATAGAAAGAGCCCAGTGGCCTGGGAGTTGCTTGTTGTGTAGGTTGAGTTCAGTGGGATTACCTTGATAGGAAAGACACGAGGCACGGCCAACTTTTAAGTGCTGGTTTCAGTTAGGACTTGTGTTAAACCACCGGTGACATGGTGACCATAGCGCAGTACTAGAGCTTTGCTGTTTGTTTTGAAACTAGTCTGAAGCAACTGTTTCTTAAATACTTGAACTAATTTTCTTAGTATTTATTTTAGCTTCAGGCGTTGACAAGATAGCTTGGTTCGTTCGGTTGAAGGTACTCCATGCATGCTACTTGGTTGTATAATTCCATTAAAACAAGAAACCATAGCAGAACCTGGTATTTTGTCTCCCTGGACTGCAGGAGGGAAAAGTGGAAAGGTGGTTTAGAAGAACTTGGGAAGCAGGAATCTGTGCTGGTTTGAACTTCTGAGTAGCCTTGGATTCTTAGGACAATATTTCTTGGCGTGGTTATGAAGGCAGCTGAATGAGGTTTGAGGGCATCTGAAGGCAGGTGCTGACATCCACCTTTTAGGTCCTTTCACTTCTTCTTTGAACTTTGAGTTGTGTAATTTCTAAAACTTGCAGAAGTTTTGAAGAGAATCTGTGAAAATGGACTTGAGGATTAGGAAGAAGTATCACCATAGAGTGGCATTTCTTAAAGTATAAAGGCAGAAGACCAAGTGTTTAAACACTATTTTCTAAAAACTATGCACAAGAGAAACCCACTTAAATCACACTTGAAAAAGTCTAAGGAAATTATGTAAGTAATGAATAATGTGAACATAAGTCTTATTTTCCTTTTTTAACTAGGCTTTATGTAACAAATTATTTCCTTTTTCTTCTAAATTAAAAAGGGGTTTATTTGTTTCGATTGAGCCTTGCTTCTATAAAAATAATTCATAAACATGGGGTTTCTATTCAAATGACATTGCTCCTATATGCAAAGTTTCATTGAAACCTAAGGTTTTTCACTTTGAAAATGGGAACTCTAAAACGTAATTCAAATATGCTTTAAAAAAAGGGTAGATTAGAGTTTCCATTTTAATGGGTAGCATGCTGTATGTTTCCCTTCTTTTCTCTCTAGGCTTTTGTGGATTACTTCTCTCGAGGCCTCCATGCAGAATACAAGAGTAAGGGCATCATTGTGCAGGTGAGTAGTTTGTTTCATGGAAGTGTGGTTACCACAGCAACACTGGTGTCTTGGTAACAAAAAGGAATCAGCATATTCTCTTATTCATGAGTGTGTGACACAGATTTAGGATAAGGATTTCTTTTGATCCCATTAGCAGCTTTCTTAAGTAACTTGGAAACAATGGGTCTTGAAGCAACAAAAAACATGGTTAGTTTTTGTGTGGGTTTGGTTTGGGTTTTTAGCTCATGATGCTGATTGAACCTTTATGTGTAATGTGTTCAGTAAAACTGTGCAACTCTTGTAGAAGACCTCTTTATACAACTTCATCTACTGGCGTACACTTGTGGAGTGCATTTGTACAGACATTCCATGGGTAACAGCTCAAAAGACTAGAATCGTAGAGTCCCTGTCAGTGAATCAGCTGCTAGTATAAGCATAGTTGAAGAACGAACAAGAGCCTCTAAGATCCTTTGTGTGTAATGGATTGATCTCATTTTTCATATTACTGATGAGTCTTGCTATGCCCGCCCCCTTCCCCCTGCCTGTTTGTTTACCTTCCATGGTAATTATTTTTGATGGGGCATAAAAGCAAACCAAACCAGTTTCTCACAGCTTTAAGGGATTTTGCTTTAATATCACTTCTCACATTCTCTTAGTTTTTGCTTCTGAAGTCAAAATTTCCAGGTTTGATCGCAAACACTGAACTTCTCATTGCTGATTAAACCTGTTCTCTCCAGAGCAAGAGTCAGTTTGATAAAGGTGGTATAAGATCTTACCTGTACTGTGAAGACACTGGTATATCTTATGAACAGGTTTAGCCTATGTCCATGTCTGTCATTCCTCTGTTCTGTGTGGTGGTTCTCAAAACCGTCTGAACTCTGAGGGCCCTATGAATGGTAAGGCATGAAGTTGCCTGCTTTATTTGTGTAATCAGCATGCAAAAGAGTACAACTTTTGATACTGGCTAGTACTATAGGGAAGTTGTTACCATCTTAAGGTTATGGTAATACTCTGAACAGGTGCACGTTCAGTGGGGACAGGGTGGTTTTGTGTGCTCTCGATTCTTGAAGTGGATTAAGCTGGAGTAACCTTTTGTGTTTTATGTCTTCTTGTTACTTTCTCTTCTCACAGGGCTTCAGCCCCTAACTGTCCTGCCAAGGGGTCAGTGTTTTCTATGTAGCAAGTTCCTTACAGCTTTCTTTCCACTTCTACCCTTCTATACTGCTTCTATCTCCCCAGTGTGTTTCAAACTGTATTACTTGCAGATTTAGCTTCATTATCAGACAGCTGGTCTTCCAATCCCTTTCATCTGCCTGCAGTGTGGCCCTCTCTCAACCTGTGATCACAGCCTCAAAATGAGACTGAAGGAACAGGCAGAGTATTCCTTTTTTCTACATCAATAATATGAGGTCTTCTGGGAGGACTTCTTTCCTGCTGAAGTCTACCTACAAACTGTGAGGCACAGATTCCTTCAACACATAGCTTCACTGGCAATAGAGATGGTGTTAATTTTTTTGGGGTGTGTTTTGTGGTACAGCATCTAACTTCTGTCTTTGTTTTCTGGTGCTTTCTTAGGTAAGGCTGCTCATAGTTACCTCAGTGTGAGAGTACTTAGGGACACATGCTTGCAGGAGAAGGAAGTGTTACATCTTTGAAATGTGTTGTTTTTATGTGACTTTGTCTCCTTCTCCCCAAATTTTGTCTAAATAGTACTCTATTGGTTTGAAAGGAGAACAAAGGAGGAGCAGGTACTGTTTGTTTTAAGACTATGGACTACTTATTGACACTGACAAGGTGAAAATAACCCAGTAACTCATGCTTGGCTAAAGGCACTAAACACAGTGTGAATGTACATGTTCTAGTAAATATTTGCTAGCTTTGGAAAAGGGTTTTCAGTGTCTTAAATTTTTACAGTTATAAACAAATGAAGAATTAAATCTAACAGTCTGTGTCTACGGTTATGTTTTCCCGTACAAAGCTTTACAGGTTGTGGTAAGATGTCTTTTTGTGACTCCGGTGTTGGCTAAGGGTGGTGAATTCCTGACAGCACTGCTCTTTTTCCCCTAAATGTAGATAGTCAATTGCTGTTAAGTTATGTGGGTCTGGTGATAAATAGCTGTCACAGCTTCAATTTGTTATGCTAATTTTATTGCAGTCCATGTCCTTGTCCTCTTATTTCAGCCTAAGTCACTATAAACCACTAATGAATATTACAAGTACCTTCCTGTGAAGACTAGCTGATGTATCTCCTTCAATCCCTTAGGAAGACTGCGGCCTTCTTAGATTTTTTTTTTTTTGAAGTTCATCTCTGTGACCTTCAGAAGCATAGAATTTTTAATTCCAGACTTTCCTTTCCAGCTGAGATCATCATTTAAACCAGTTAACTTTTGCCATGACAATACCTGCAAAGTACCACTATGTGAAAAGCAGAAACAAAGTGCTGGTGGGATTTTGCCAATTTCTTAGTTTCAGCATAGTGTATCAGTCTTGTTCAAGTGGATTGCCTTCTGTGGAAATTTAGCTTTGATAGTAATAAAGTGCTTTTGTTGCAATGTAGCCACCTACAGATTAAAAATACACTCTTCTGGCTGACAGGTCTACTTAATTTTACAGAGGCAGTATTAGCATGGGTTAAAATTCTGTGTGTGTTTACATGCAGAAAAGAGGCAAAAGAAAAGGAACGAGGAAGATGATGACAAGGACTTTCCTGAAGACTTTTTGGGAAAGATCTCTTGCTGAAAGGTTTCTGCAGACTTTCTGAAACCTTTGCTCTTTTGACATGTCTAAAAATATGGCTTGGTTCTTTGACCCCTTCCTTTACTCTCTTTTTTAACTTCAGTTAGTTATTGGCATTTTCTCTCTATACTTCATTACTATACATAGCAAAAGCATAACAGTAGATACTTCCACTATATATTTTCTATTATTGTGTCCACTACATGAAATATCAGGTCACAAAATCATGAAAATGTTTATTTAAAAGGATCTCTAAAAAGCTTTCTACCCTAACCTCCTGCTCTCCCAACAATTGGATTGCCTAGCAATTATCAGTGGGATTGCTACTGACACTAGGTCATGGACTAGTTGTGGCTTTATCCAGCCAAATCTTGGAAACCTTGAAGGGCAGGGATGATGTGAGCTCTCTGGACAGCCTGTTTGAGTGCTGTACTGCTTTCCTAGCAAAAAAGCTTTATTCCTAGCATCCAGACTGTCAGTCCACAGCCAAAATTGGCTCTTGTTATTCTATCTGGTACTATCAAGAAGAGTTTGGCTCTTATCTTCATAACTACCATTGAAATAATTTTAGGCAAGTAAAAGATCACCACCAGCTTCCTTTTTACTGCACTGAACAGGCCCAACTCTCTTCCCAGGTATTCACAAAAGTGTGCTGTCACCAAACTGATGTCTAACACTGTTGTCTTCCTTCCTGCAAAACTTTTTGTCTTTGCCTTTTAGCTTTCCATACAGGTCAGCTTTGGTTGATGCAATTCTTCCATTTCGCCTTTATGTCCCCCACTCTCCTTTTCCCCACATAGGAAACGGAAAGAAACTTCTTTGGCAACATCGGAGAGTTCAGGACTTTCTCATTTTTTAAAAGGAAGGTAAAATAGGTAATAAAATTGTGTAAACAGGCTGTTCTGATTCTGGGGGACTTATGTCATGTGACTGTTCAGGACTTGAGATCTGACTTCTTATATCCATACGATATTCAAGAACCTAATTTTAAGTCAATTTTAATAAGCATCAGAGCTGTAAGCAGTAGTAAGGGGTTTTAAGTGAGCAAGACACACTGTACTGCAGTGCAGGCTAGGCTTTCCCTGAATAGAAACAGTTATCTGTCCAGGTAGCGTGGGTTATATTTCTCTGAATGCAAAATGCTGGAACCCTTTAGGCAGTGCTTTTTTGTTTTAATCTGTTATGCCAGTTTTAGATACAGTGCATGAAGGTCTGAGTTCCTTGTGGGAAAGAAGAAGGGGAGGGAAACCAAATAGATTCAACAGGTCTCTTGATATCTATTAAAATAAGGCCCAGTTAAGAGGAAAATGGTAAATCTAATGTATCTGAAATGAAATACCTGTCTTTTTGTTTTCTGGAGTGCTATGTGGGAGAAGAAAAATGTAGAAGTGTAATCCTATGCTTCTGTGTGCCCTGAAGTCTGTGGATGAATGCAGTAGTGCTACCTTATGCTTGCTTTTTCAAGTATCCTCATGCATAGTTGTTTGCCCCTTCATGCTATCCACTGATTTAACTGGGTAATGCAGTTCACTTTTGAAGTCTCTTTTGAACAGAAGAAGACAGAGAATAAATCATAACTATTCTGCTACTCAGTGTGTGTGGATGTTGCAGATATAATTTGGTGGTGAATAAGAAGCTTAGAATTTTAATTTTTTTAAAAAACACCAAACTTAGAGATTCAGTTTAGGAATGTAATGTGAAAAATAGATGAGGTTCACATTCTGGAGCTGAAATGAGGTATCTGTGCTTTATGGTAACAGAATGAGTAGTTTTCTTACCAAAAGCTACAAAATGGTTGGATAACTTTAAAGGCAGTGGTAATGTGCTTATACTTCTGAAATTTAGGTTTCCATGATTTTCCTTTCCATTTGAAAGTGGACTCTCACAATCTATTATTGAAAGGCCTGTTTATAGAGAGAAGGGCATGGTTTTGATGGTCTAAAGTGAAGAAATGAGCTGACATACCAATGTTTCCTGTTTGTGGTGGTCAAATTCCTGTTGAAATGTGCGTAACTATGGTATGGATAAGCACTCAATGAGAACTGAAGGGGTCCTTTTCCCTCCTGGGAGAGCATGATAGTAAATGTTGCCGAGGTCAAGGATGTGTGGTCATTGTTCTTTAAGAGACTAACACGGGAAGCAGGTTTACCAACTGTCACTTGCCTGAATATACTGATTTTTGAGGTAATACTTTCATTTGGAGACCCATTAGTGTTGCAGAAGTGGACACACACGTCTCAGGTATCTGCTGTAAAGGTACATAAATCGTAACACTCACTAGGTGGGCCGTAGTGACTTTGTATTGAATCACTAGTAGAGCCACCAACAGTGTCTTAGGAGGTCATTGTTGAAATGTTGGTAAAGTTCCAACCTTTCTAAGCCTGTGAGATGTGGTATGTTTAGTATCTGTTTAAGTGGCTATAGACCAGGGCTTTTTTGATTACATTTTGAGAGGCCTAAATTGAGGACAAGTTGAAAGCGTTGCCAAAACCATGACTGTTAGGGAAGAGCATTGTTTCCTACTGTACAAGTATATGTGCATTTCCCTTTCCTTCTCCAGTAGCATGAACTGGGGATAGGTGGAATATCGTTTCAGCTCCCCCAGGTCTATCTTGTGGTAGTGCCCTACCACAGACATGCCTTTGTGCTATCAACATCTCTCCATCAACAATATACCTCATGCTGCTTCCTCTTGCTGTTCCACTATGGGCAGTTCTCAGACCCAGCACCACTTTTCTGTTGCTTCCAAACATTGTTATAAACGCCCATTAGCTGTGCTCTGTTTCTTCATCCTTCCTTATGTCCTTAAAGTCTTCTGCTCTGGTACTGATAATCTCCTCTGTCCTCTGAGCCCTGCTGTGGAGATACATATTCAGTGCTTGAAGTCTCCTGGTGGTCTCTTTTCTCATGACTCCTCCTGCTTTCCTGTTTGTCTCTACCAAACTGCAGAGCAGTTACTATAAAATCCCTGTCTTGGGTTCTGTGTCACCTTCCGAAGCAAACTTGGGGTTTACTACAGAGAAGCAACAGTAGAGCATTTTCTGTTAAACAACTGCAATGAAGTTTTGTATTTGCAAGGCAAATTGTAAGAAGAGCTTTTCAACCATGTACTTGCAAGAGTGGTGTTTCTGAGGCTCCAGCTGCGAATGCTGACTATCAACAGACCACTGAACTATGTTCAAATATGACCAGGTTATCCGATTAAAAAAGTTTTCGGTCTTACATTGTGATCCCATTGTGATCTTAGAATTGAAAATAAGGCCGGCTTAACCTGTACACTGAATTCTAGCTTATGTGATTTCCAATTACTTTAGTTCCTTGATGGATCTGTAAGTTAATCTTAAAGCATTCTCTACTTAACATGATTTTTCCTACCTGCAGAGTGTTCTGCCGTATTATGTGGCAACAAAAATGTCCAAAATCCGCAAGCCGACCTTCGATAAGCCCAGTCCTGAAACGTATGTCAGATCTGCCTTGAGCACGGTAGGCCTGCAGTCCCAGACCAACGGATACCTACCTCATGCCCTCATAGTAAGTCACCTTGAAAAATGTAAGGATCTGGAATGTCCTTTGTGTTTAATGTGGAAGAAGAGTAATTAGTACAGACCATAAAATGCTGAGACCTCACTCCCTCCATTTTATTATTATTTTTTGTTTTAGGGTTGGGTCTTATCTCTCCTACCTACATCTACTGCCACTAACCTCCTCATGAAAACCAACAAACAAATACGGGCTCGTTATTTGAAAAAAATTAAGGAAAAGTAAGTTGGAGACAACTTGGTCTTGGAAGCCTGGGACTCCTGCACGTTCCATGTCATGCTGCAGCATCAGTTAGACCTAATGTTTTAAATGTCTTCAATCGTAGGTGTACTTTCTAACAAGCAAAACAGTCTTGTTTTGAGGATGCAGCTGAAACAAGACTGTTGACATCTAATACTGATTTAAAGATAGGCTTTATTTGTTTATAGATACTGTGAGGGGAGAAGTGCTTTGAAGTAAAATTGCACTGTGCTTTAAGAAATACTTTCATGGACTGGGTCAGACATTGTGCTGTTGAGGAACATCTTGGTTATGTAGAGTCCATCACATCTATGTATTGTGCTCATGGGTGAAGGGCAGAAAAAGGGTTGTTCTCACATATTCCCAGACAAGTGGGCAGGAGAGGGAAGGGAGCATATTTATTTAAAAAGGGTAATATTTCCAGAGTATTGACCTCTTTCTCAGCTCAGGTTTTGCATACTTGCAAGGATTCTGCACTGTCAGCCCGTTCATGAGTGCTCCCTTGCTTACATGGTCCAGTGTGATTTTTTGGTTATGAACTTGAGGGAAATGGGCCAAAAGCCAAAATAATTGTAATAGCTCATCTATAAATATATACATAAAATAACATTGCAAAAAGCAGCTAAATTCTTGGGTCTTGAATATGGATTCTAACTTTTCAGTAATATGTAATGTTCATGATTTGTAATAACATTTTTAAAAGTTCAGTGCCTGCTCTTTGTAATAGGTGGTGATAACACAGTGTAGATAAATGTCACAAGTTACATGTTACGTGCTGGTTGCTATGTAAAAGATTATGGGTACTTTAAATGCAGAGCTTGAAATGAGTTCCTCTCCTTGCTAGCAATGGTGGTTAAATTCTTTTTGAAGTGTATGTCAGTTTGTCTTTTTGGTGAGGCCCTTTGAAATGTGAATCCTGAATATTTAGACAGCTTTAAAAATGAGAACCAGTAAACTTTTTTAAATGTAGAACATTTTAAATTTAATCATGTTAAAATTAACTGATTTTTTTCATGGTTCTATTCTGAGATGGAGCACTCGAGTGAGGCTCAAGTTTCCTGACTCCAGGATGCAGGGATCAGAGTACATGAGAGAAGTCTGCACTGCTGTCTTCTGTATTTACTCTTTATTTAAAGATTTTGGTCTCTAACATTCCATTTTATAAAAAGAAAATGTATAAAACTTGCAAGGCAAATGAAACTGCAGGGAGCTACCACTGTTTCTTTGGTGACTTCCTATGTTTTCTGTCCTTCAAAGAATAATTTCAAGCTCTGATTTTAAAGTAAGACGTGTTGCACTGAGACATGATTTGGGGCTAACATTTCTGTACATTGAAAAAACCTGAATACCGATGCAATGGTGCTGATCAAATCTGAGATGCAGATCCTATCCCATAGTTTTGTTAATTTTTTGGAACAGGGATGGTGAAGTTGGTGATATTAGTTCTGTAAGAGCACATGACTTGGTTTGCTCTGGATCTGATGTGAAAGCATTGGACTAAAGAATCTGTATGTTTTTGACTTTGTAAAACAAATAAAATGGCAATTCCTCTGAGTCTTTAATGTGTCGGGTCTTTTCTTTAAAATGTTTGCCTGTACATTTACCTGCCTGATTGTCCTTTATCATGTATAATAACACAGTGAAAATTACTTGTACTTGCCAGAACCAAAGCTTTTATTAATCAGTTTTCCTGGCTGTTATTTACTCCCTGTCTGGGGAGCATCAGGAAAAGCATCACCAGCCAGTTGAGGGAGGGGATTGTCCTGCTCTGCTCTGCACTGGGATGACCTCACCTTGAATGTTGTGTGCAGTTTTGGGCACCACAACATAAGAAAGATATTAACCCATTAGAGAGTGTCCAAATGAGGGCAGTGAAGACAGTGAAGGGCTTGATGGGAAGCCGTATGAGGAGAGGCTGAGGGCACTTGGTGTGTTCAGCTTGGAGAAGAGGAGACTGAGGGGAGACCTCATTGCAGTTACAACTTCCTTGTGAGGGGAAGAGGAGGGGCAGGCACTGATCTCTTCTCTGTGGTGACCAGTGACAGAAGCCAAGGGAATGTCCTGAATTTGTGTCAGGGGAGGTTTAGGTTGGATATCAGGAAAAGGTTCTTCACCCAGAGGGTGGTTGGGCACTGGCACAGGCTCCCCAGGGAAGTGGTCACAGCACTAAGCCTGACAGAGTTCGAGAAGCATTTGGACAACAGTCCCAAGCACATGGTGTGATTTTTGGGGCTGTCCTGTGTCGAGCTAGGAGCTGGACTTCCTTCTTACTCAGGATATTCTGTGATTTTTACAGTGCTGGTATTTTAAAATCACTGGAACACAAATTTTGTTAGAGCTGTTATTTATAGCTTAATTAAGAAATAATTATTTCCAAATAATAGTTTGGTGTTTGGAAGGGTATGTCAGGGAACAGTATGCACACCCAGCTGGCAGGGATCGAGGGTGCCCCAGCCATGGGGGTTCTCGTGACCTGTGCTCACCCTGCGTGTCCTGCTGCACTTCAGCTTCCCACTCCGGTGTTTCCTCAGCTCTTTTATTTTCTAAGCCACAGCAGAGAATCACTAACCTAAATTTTTACCTAAATTTTACTTAAGCTTTAACCTAATTTGCCTTGACTTCGATTTTTGAACGTCTCTTCACCTTAGTGATAGAGGTAACGTGTTCTTGGGAATGTCCTGGGCACCTGGCACAAAGCAGGAGGGGGTTTCCTCTTGGCACGAGGCTGGCGCGCTGTTCCCTCCCTTGGATCGGGAAGCGCAGGGTGCGAGGCGAGCGCGGCTCCGCTCCAGGCTCCGCAGGGAGAGGAGGGGAGCCTTTAACTCAGGCCCTGCCCCTCCGTGCCGCGGCCTGAGGGCGGGGCCGGGCCCTTTGCGGGCGGCCGGGATGGCGGAGCGGCGGCGGCGGGCCCGGGTGCAGGGCGGCTGGGCCGGCAGCCCCTCGGGGGGGCCCGCGGGTAGGTGTGAGGGGCCCGCGGGTAGGTGAGGGGCCCGGGAGCCCGGCCGAGCACTGGGGCTGCTCTCCAGTACACGCGGGGACTCTGCCCTGCTTGGGGCGGCGGGGCGGGCAGCGGTGTCCGCCTGAGCCGCCCGAGAGGCCGCGGTCCCCGCGGTGACTGAACCGCCGTGTCCGAGCCCGCTTTGGGAGCGAATCGGGGAGGGTGTGTGGGGGGGTGTGGGCAGTGCGGGGTGTGGATGCCTTGCCAATGTGCCCATTGGGGTGAACTCACTGCCCGCAGCTGCGGGCGAGATGGGAGAGACGAGCAGAGCTTATGCATACATGAGTCATTGGTGTCTTTTATTCATAGAACACAGTATGTGCCTTCGTTTAACTTTTCGCGGTGAAAACACTGCAAAGTAAGGAGAGCTACTTGAAAGGGCTGGGGTTAACATCACAGGATTTTACCAAGTATTGAAACCCAAGAGTGCAAGGCAGGAGAGCATTTTGCAGGTTTGAGAGGGACAAGTTTGTTTCAAAACGCTGTATTCCACTGGCCTGATTACAGTTCCCATGAAGCTCCCATACCTCTGCAGGCTGAGCATCCGAGGCGAGCTGGGGTTTTTTTTAGTAATGAAAAAACATAGCCAACTATTTTGACCTGTGTGTGTGGCCTGTGAATTTTCTGTCATGGGTGCATTTCATTCCACCTGTTCCTAAGGGGATTAAATAAAAAATTATTTTTCCCATTTTATGAATTCTGCAGAGTGAGAACTTTGTTTCAGCCCACTCTTAAAGCCTATTTGCATGTGTAAAAACACATGAAGTGGTATGCCTGAGTTGCTCTTCCATACTTTCTCCTGAGTTTAAAAATCCTGTTTAAATAAAACTATTTTTCCTAAAAAAGAGAATAAAATATAGAGGGAAGCAGGTTAGCTGCATGAGACAATTTCTGCTGGTGTGCCATAGGTGTTTGTTGTTGAATGGAAAGGTTCTAGATGTCATGCTTTCTGGTAAAAATATGCTTTCATCTTTGTCTATGAGTAACAAATAGATATTAAAAAAATTCAGTTCCTGTGCAATTTTAACTCTTTAAGTAGTGCAAGTTTGGCTGTTTCTTGGAGTCTCTGCCAAGCAGAGGAGACTACTCCAAGGAATGATTTCATAAATTCCTCCTAATTGTATTTTTTCTGTGGTGATATTCTTTATCATGTGATCTTTCTTTTTTTTTCTCTCTTTGCTTCAGTACCTAAGGCACCTGTGGTGAGCAGCCTTGCCCCTCCAGGTGCCAGAGCGGCATGGTGGAAAGATCAGCCTCACACTCCAAAGCAATTTGTCTTTGAAAAGCCAGCAGAGGTAAAAATTACATGGTAACTAGCAGAATCTTATCTATTATTAAACTAAAAATGATAAAAAGGATAAAAAGTATTTAAGAATGTAGTCTGTTTAAAAACTATTAAAAACTCAACTGAGGTGAACTTTGGGCTTTGGCGAAGCAGAATTTGCAACTGCCTTGCATATATGGCAAACTGAAAGTTACTGTTCCTCTATTTAGCCTGTTCCTAACTAGTTGGTTTTTTTCGGGGAGCCAAAAGAATTATGTTCTTCTGAATATTCAGAATAATGAATATCCTAAGCATTGAGCTCTTTGTTTTCCTTAGTTGGGATATCTGTCTTGTTACAGGGGAAGAGCATGGGATTTGTTTTATAGACTTTGTCCCATCAGCAGATGAAGAGTATTGTGCTTCTTGCATAAAGACAGCAGTTACTTCCTTGTGAAAAAAAAATCATGACCACTTCTTCCTAAGCTAGACTTACTTCAAAGGCTTGGAAGCATTGAAGATGATCTGGGAAGATTCTTCTTTCTCTATGGCAGAGCCTTGGTATCTATATACTACTACATTTTGATCCTCAGTGCAGTACCTCCTTGCATCCTAGTACTCTACTGAGCTCAGAGAAGAGACGCATAAATCCCTGAGACAACCAAAATGATAGCCAAGGCTGGATTAAACTACTCGTTTGTCTTCTGTGTTAACCAAACCTAACTATCTCAGCTGTGCAGACAATTTTACAGTGTCAGCTCCTGCTGTGGCTAGTTACACTTGTTTTGGTCACTGACTGAGGCCTGGGGCTTGTTCATCCCTCCTGGGATTGCTCTAGATTTTTACTTACATAAGGTTATTTTAAGAAATGTAAGGATAAGAATTTTCTTGGTTGCAGTTGATAAATAGCAAGTATTATAATAATCCAAATAATTTATAACTCACTGTCCTTTAGGGGGCAGTTGATTTTTAAAAATCAGCCTGCAATGGTAGCTGCATTTGAGAGTTTCTGTGGCGTGGAGGGAGTGGGTGGTTGTTGCTGCTCAAGGATTGTCCAGAGCAATCATTCTCACTGGCATATTATTGTGTGGCTGTACAGAGTCACTAGAGATGACCTTTGGTTCTGTTTGACTAGAGTGTGCCAAGTATTTAGATATTTAATATCCACTCTGCACTGTCTTGTTACCTTTCAGGTGGAGCGCAGAGTTCCTGAGGCAGGTGTGATTGAGTGAGTACACTGCTGACTTAACTGTCCCTCCTGCAGTTTTACTGTTGTCTTGGTTTGGTGGGAGTCTGCTGGAAAAGAGTTCCTTCTCCATGCACAACTGCTGTGTCTTTGGAAGAAATTTCAGTAGAAAAGGCAGACTTTCAACCCCTTTATTCTGAGCTGAATATATTATCAGGAGAGTTGAAGTCTGTTGACTGGTTTTTATACCTTTAGTGTGGCTGTGTAAGCCAGGAATAATGATTAATTGGCCGTTCTGGTTTGACAGAACTGCCAGGGTGTCTCTTTTGGTTAGCAGTGTACATTTTCCTGGAACAGTCCCTGTGTAAACTATGCTGGAGATTACTTTGGAATATACCAGGAATATAGCTAGAATGACAACTTCTTTGAAGGCTTGGAAAAGTAGCTTGTAGTAAGTGTCATAGGGAGGCTGGACATTTACAGATCACTTACCCCTTGTGTTGAAATGGAGATCTTCACAGGATAACTTAGACACGAAGTGTGACAAAGTGTGGTGGTGTATGGTGGAGTTACTAAATACTGAAAATTAAATTTGCTTCAATTTGGCTATCTTGGTAAATTTTTTTACTCACTGTGCCTATAAATGCAAACACAGTGATCTGAGTGCAGTCTTGTGCAGTTGCCTTCTTTAGGTTCCTCATGACATCTCTGTTTTATTTATCTCTAGAGACCTAAAACTGTGTATTGAGTGTGTGAGAGGAGGGACAGGAAGTACACACAAGCTCATTTGATTCTGCAGCACCCCTTGCTGCCTTACTCTGACCTCTATCTCCGGGACATTATTGCTTCCCTTTTTAAATTTTATTTTCTTTTTTAAAGAAAACTTTTCCTAGTCCAGGCCTACAGCAGTTCTAGTGTGTGCTGCTCGTCTAATTTCTTGTCTTTCTGATGGCTCTTTTCCTTTCTATGTCCTCAGCAAGCCAGGTGTGTATGAGCTCAGCAAAGGACCAACTGGCATTTCTAGGTAAGTGGATGAAAGTTATTTGCTTTTGCAGAGCAATGTGGTGATACTCAGCTTTCTGAAGTCCAGTCTCTGCAGAGTGTTCTGACTAGCAGCTGTACACTGCCCTTCCTGTGTATCATCTGTTTAGAGTACTTCTGGAGGTATTTTGAGTATCAGGTAGCAGAGACTTAGACAGTTCTGAGCTGCACTGAAGAGAAGTAAAGCTCTTAACATCTAGTGGGTATTGCATCTGGTGTTCTTGTCTGGAATACAGAAAAGGGGCTTTGTCTGTTTGTTTCATGATTCATAATAAGTTGCTGCTGGAAATCTGGGTTGTTATTCCTGTGCTAGCAAGTGCGTGATGTCTGTATTGTACAGTTAAGAGCTGCCAAAAACTTTTAGCTGTAAGTTGGACTTGTTTTAAATGACTCTTATAAAAGCATTTAACTTCAGGCAGGTTTGGGAACTTTAGGATTGTCCCTTTTGCTTATGTGCCATGCCTTAATTATTTCAGCTAAAGGGAACTTCAAAAGAAAACTTACTTGTTCTGTGATTCCTACTAACTAAAACGTATTTTACTTTACCTTGCTGACCTAAAAGTAGTATCAGTATTAATCTTTTTCTTCTGAATTCGATAGATTTTTAGTAATAGTGGAAAAAATGCCAAGGACAAAAGTAATTTTTTGTGCATTCATTGCAATTAATTTCTTTTTATTATTGTAATATTTTATTTTTGTCCTCTTATCTTAGTTTATTCTAAAGCCACAAATAAATTTTTAAAGCATTTTGAAAAGTAAATGTTTGACCAGCTAGAAAGAGACAAGATACACAGCCAGCTGGGTTATTCTGTATTTTCTTGTGTTTGTTTTCATAATATGCTGATGGAATATATATTTTTTCTGGAAAGTTAATAATCAAATTTTGCTTCTTTTTTTTTTTTTAACCTTTACTTTATATTCTTATTGTGACATCTTTGGGACATGGAATACTTGTGAGAGTAAACTGCTTTGAGCAGCATTCCTACTCTGCAGCCCACCACGGTGGCTATAGCTCTTTAATGATTGTTAGTATAGTCAGAATACTCAATCTACATATAGAAATAAAAAAATAGGTGAGATGAAATACTGTAGGGTTCGTGTGCTTGGAAAAGGAGAATAAATGGCAGTAGGGATAAAGGGCTGTCAAATTCTGAGTGACATGGAGATGGTGAATAAAGGGCAATTATTTACTTATGTTGATTGCATTACCATAATCAGGGCTATCTGATTTATCAGATGTGAAGTTAATAACAAGCTAAAGGATGTAATTTTTCAGTATATTGCTGATTCTGGGATTCACGGTGTATTGTTGGTGTCATATTTTTATAAGTTTTGAAAAACAACTGTATGTGTTTGATGAGGGGAAGACTCAAAATCAGAATCAGGATACTGGACTGTGACTTTTGATCTGATGCATTGCAGCCATTTTTACCTGCTGTGGGAATCCTGGAAATGTGAATATTTTACCAAAGCAGTTATAAAAATGTATATTCCTTCCGTCTTGTTTGTTTGTTTGTTTGTTTTGTTTTTGTGTGGTTTTGTTTTTGTTTTTGCCTTAGGAGTGGTTTGATACCTGGCTTTATTGACTCGGAACAGGCAGACTGGATGTTTGAACAGCTCCTCCAAGACATACCCTGGGGTCAGCGAACTCACATCAGGCAGGGTAAGGAGTGCATAGATCAGCTTTTCAGGTCATTCCCAGATCTCTTCCATAACAAAATCTCTGCATTGTTTATAATTGCTTATGATTTCTGTATTGCCACTCCTTAAAATGTCCTTGCAGGTTTTCTGTGCGTATCTGAGGAGTAGTGCTGCTTATTTTTAAATCTCTTATCACCTGTTGCTATTGCAAATTAAATGGAATCTTTCCAAATTAAACTTGCCTGTCTTAAAAATCTTTGAATTTTACTGCCTTCTCTGTCATCTCCAGTTTTTTTCTCACTGGGTTTTAAGATTAAATCTGGTCACCCTCCCTTCGTATAGTCTCCCAGTTTCTCATGCTGCAGAAATGGTGTTCTTTGAGGTTTCTGTCATGAAGTACATTTTTTGCCTCTTTCACTTAAAGTCCCAACAGAGCATGTTCCTTTTCCCATGTCTTTGCTTGTTAGTTCCAGTATGTGGTAAGAGAAGAGACTGCTATTCTGGATTTGTTCACTAAGGGGCACCTGTTCTAGCTAAATTTTGCTTTAGGTCAAGAACGGATGTAAGATAATGTATCAGAACGGTTACAAGATTGGATAATGTCTTTAATGAGTGTGTTTCTTGGCTTGTCATAAAGGTACAGTATAGTGGAAAATGTTACCTGTCAAGCATGAGAAATAGTTACCAAGATAGTCTTTTCAGAAGCTGAAAGTATTTTTAACTTTATGTTTGTGTTACACCACAGGGCACGCACGTATTTGGCAAAATATACTTGTGTCCAACCTTGCTACATTCTGCTTCTGTAATGCCCCATTGATGCTGTGTCCTTTCCAGTTCACTCTTTGTAGTGCATCCATCTGCATCTTGAAACTTAACACTAGGATATTGGGCACTGGAACCAGGAGAATATAAAACAAGCCAGAATTATAAATAAAATTTCTGTTTCATTTTGCCATCTTTATATCATCCAGTTCTTGCCTTTTCCAGCATTGGGGTAAGAAAATTAATCTGGTTCCAAGATTTTGGCAAGGTACTTCCTCCTGGAGAGACATGCCTGATTTTGAATAATCTCATTCCTTCATTTGAGTTCGTTGTGTAGAGCTGAGGATTTTTAGGGGCTGCTTTTTAACTTTAGGTGAATGGGCAATCTCTTTTTGATCAAGTTTCTTGGCAGAATTACATCATCTTTCCATTTTCAAACCCTTTGATAAGGCAACTGAGAAAGTCTTCCTGTTTTTTTCAGAAGTATCTTTTGAGGAACCACGGCTTACATCCTGGTATGGGGAACTTCCTTACACGTACTCCAGAATAACAATGCAGCCAAATCCAAATGTATGTTTATGTTTATGGTTTCCTTTTTTTTATTGTCTGCAGATAAATCTTTTGCAGAGATCAAGAGACAAAAACTCCCTCTATTCTTTACTCCAATGTAGAGTATCTGTTAGCACTTCATTTCTGATCAGCAACAGATTGTCCTAGGTTGTGGACAATTTTATAAAATTAACTTTATGAGTGGGTTGACTGAGAGGAGCGTGATTAAGCTGCTAAATGTTGCCCAAAGAAAGTTATCACTCTAGAGTTTACTGTTCTTCTTTTGGGTCACTGTAGCTTTGGACAAAACTCTGAATTGCTCTGTGTGACTTGCTCCAAGCATCTTTTTATGAGAGAGTGTAGTATACACAGTCATACTGAGATTTTTGTTGTAAAGATACAGTAATATCAAATACTGAAATAGTTACTTTCAGAAACACTTAGATTCAGTACTGCTTAAATGAGAGTTTAGGCATATTTTGATTCCTGTGGATGCTATGAAGTTCACACATGCAACTGGTCTGCTCTGGAACTCCGGGTTGTATGAGGTAATTTCCAATGCTGTTTTGGAAGACTTAAAAACCTTCTTAGTGACTCGGTGATGTTTTGTTCATCTCTCTTGCTCTCGCTCTCTCGCTCGCTCTCTCACTCTCGTTCTGTCTTCCAGCCTGTTGTCTCATCAGCCTGTCTCCTCATACTGCTTTGTTTGAAATTTCCTTGGCAGTAGGCTATGGTGTTCTGAACCATAAATTAGGTGTGACTGTCGAAGGCTGGATAGCGTGAGAGAAAAGTGTCCCAAGTCCCAGAGCTGCTGCCAAAGTAGTGTATGTCCTAGCAGAGCTCACTTTGGGAAAAGCTGGACAGGCGTTATTTTACATGATGAGTTGTGAAGATTTTGTAGTCTCAAAAGTACTGTAGTTAAAAATTATAACCTATGGAATTTGTGGTGAAAAAATAGGCATTTTTTTTGGTACGCATTTTTGAAGTATTAATTTAAATGGACTTTTCTGGAAGCTGAATGGCTTTAGAGATTGGAACTGCCCTCACAAAATCATTCTGTTGTACACTAATGATTTAAATCCAGTTCGGAACTGCCTGTTGTGGAAGTCATTGCTGCTCAGAGGTTGGATAGAGCCCATATACCCTGAATTCATGATTTAATCTCAGTTTGCATAAAGTTCAGAGTTAGCACTCATTGGGCCACTGGCTTGTTTTTCTCATCCAATCAGTCACGCATGCTGATTCTGTCTTTTATCCCTGAATACTCTGGCTTTTTACTGAGGGAAAGAAACTTAAGCAGAAAGTGAGATTCACTGGAAAACTTGCATAGCTGGGAGCCAGCACTTCCCTGGCTGGAAGTTGCCCATAGGCAGATATATGGGTAGACTGCACACAAACACTGACATTTCACTTAACTTTGTATGTGGTGGTACCTGCAGCCTAGAAGAAGCAGTGGGTGGTATAAAAAGCACAGTCTTTACCTGTAGAAAAGGGTTTCTGTCTCAAAAATATCCTGAGTAAAATGTAATTTAGTGCACAGCTTGGTCAAAACCAATTGCTGCCTTAAACACTTCATCTGGAGGAGTAATTAGCTTTGTGTGACCCTTGTTTTTTGTTTGGTAAGAACTGGTGTGATTGTAGCACTGCTAGATATAATCCAGTGCTTCATGCCTAACTGAATTTTGGTATTAGAAAATGTTTCTTTGTAAGCAGTGATATAGTTGGTGACTCAGTAATGTTTCAACAAAATTACTTGCACTGCGGCAGGTTAGTAGTGGGGTTTCCACTACAAAATTCACTATATGGTAACATTTTTAATGCATACTTTTGTGACAGGAATTGAAGAAATCTATTCCTAGTTGGTCACTGAAAAGTGCTTTCAGTAATTCGTGTTGGACTCTTCTGCACATTCAGGCAGCCCAATTGCAAGCAAACCCTTTTTTGGGTGTTATTACTGATTTCCCTACATGTCACATAGCTACAAGCTATGTTTATATATAATGTTCTTAACGTTCTTAATCCTTTAAGGGGTGACTTTAGTAAGAAATACCCCAGTAAAGAAAGATGGTACGTTGGGGCTGCTGCAGTGTAACCTGTAAGTTGAATACCCCTTAAACATGGGTAAGCTTGGAAAGGTTAGGTAGTGCAGCCTTATTATTAGAGTTGAATACCAGAAAATAGTTCCTTATCCTCTCTTGTTCTCTGTTTCTTCTTATATAATGCACAAAAATTCTGGCCTACATTGCCTTGGCTTTTTTCTTTTCTTTATATACTTGTGTAGTTTGTGAAAGCATTCTGACAGATAAAAGTCATGATGTAAGTTTATAACATTAAATAACTGGACTTAGTTATAATGGAATATGCAGAGATGCCCTGGGCTGTGGATTCAGCAGGATGTTAGCAAAGGGAAGGATGAAATTCAGACCAGTGACATTGGTTTTGTGACCCACTGAAAACTTACAATGTTGAAGTCAAAACCCCAAGAGGTGATGAGTTGAGCTCAACAAGCTGTGCTGACAGAGCGGGGACTGGGGGCCACGTTAGGCCAACCGTTCCCTCTTGTTCTCTGTCAGCAGCTGCAGGCAATTGAGAGCATGTGGTTTAGTCCCTGATTGCCTGCATTAGTATGAAAGGCAGCCTGGCTTCAGAGTTTCAAGAGGTAATTTACTATTGAGTGGTGGGTAACATATGCATATTTCGTAGAAAGCACGTTCCTCCACTTTACTAAAAATATAATCAGAGTTGTTGTGAGTCATTTGATTGATTTTAAGTTTATTGTGATTCAAGTGTAGCATTTTGTTTTAGTACTTCTTGCCTTGTGTCTTATATTGCCTGCCACTGGTCTGCTTTTGTTGCATTTACCCAGCCCCTCTGCACTGATTGCAGTGGCATCCTCTGCTGACCATGCTAAAGGAGCGCATCGAAGAGTTCACTGGCTACACCTTCAACTCTCTTCTCTGCAACCTCTACCGAAATGAGAAGGATAGTGTGGACTGGCACAGTGACGATGAACCATCACTGGGAAAAAATCCTGCCATTGCCTCCCTCAGCTTTGGTGCTACTCGGACCTTTGAGATGAGGAAGAAACCTTCCCCTGTGAGTGTTTATATCACACTGAGAGAGTCTTATAGTTACTGATAGGTTTATTATTTTCCCCCGTTCAGAGAACTTACTTATTAAAGCATTTCATAGTTAATGAAAGCAGAACTTGGAAAATTCTGTGGAATAAGTGTATGGATAAAGAAATCCATTTCACAGAACGTGGCATCCTGAGGATGGGGGTGGGACCACTCTAATAATGTGCTCCAGTGAAATTGAAACCTGGGCCCTTTTCTGCCCAAATAAGGGCCTTTCCTGGTACTTAAAAGGAGATCAGTGATGCTGGAAAGTGGACTTACTCTATGCAAATCAATCAGAGTTGGTACCATTTTCTTAAACTCAGGACAATATTATGTAAGGCATAATGTGGAGTGAAGAGTAGTTCTGACTGCTCTTGTAAGTAAAACCCTTTTAACAATGTTTGCATTTTGATGTATGTGTTCAGATTGAGGAACAATGAACAAAGGGAGGAAGTTCATTTATTTTCCATAAAATACCATGGAAACTGTCACGCCATACTTCACAGACTAAACTGAGGTCCTTTACTTTGATAAGGAGGCATGTGTGGAATATCCTTTCAGGAGACAGTAGTGAATACTCTTTCTAGATAAAACGCTGTGCTTTGGAATGCTGTGCTTACAAGCCAACTTCAACTTTGCAGTTTGTATTTAACCAGGTAAAGGATTCACCTATGTTGAGAATACGAGCCTTATTTTAGGATGTCCTGTTTTCAGATGTATTTTCTCCTTGTGTAGTCTTGAGAACTTCAGGAAGAAGTTTGCTGTCTGCTTATGTTGCTTTTTATTATGAATAAGGAATACAAAAAGCAGAGGTGATGATTATCAGCCTACTAGAAAACTGTGCTGACATACTGAAGTCTGCCCATCAAGAGTCACCTTGGGTCACCTAGTGGTGAACAGAAAAGGTCAGAAATTGAGCCAGGAAACAAATAAATAGTTTGTATTTTTCACCAGTTCTATACTCTGTAAACGCTTTGTTGTCGGAAGTGAATTTTATCTTGGTCCCTGAGCACGAGATCACATAACCAATGCATTATATCTGTGGGCATAACATGAGTAAGTATCCTTGATGCTGTGCTGATGACAAAATGTCAGCCGGAAAGTTCATTCTTCTAGGAAACTGTAAATGGTGCTCGGATTCATTTCTAAAAGTGCCTGTGTTTCCCTTCAATGGATGAGAATAAAAGCCATTTATATTTCAGTATGAACTTTGCAAGTTCCCTCTTAAAAATCAATCTGATTTTTTGTGTAAGATGTCTTTTTTGTCTGTTTTCTGAAAAGACCCCCCCACTATGAACAAAGTGGGAAATTCAGTGTGTGTTATTCATACTTGGCTGCCTTCTTTGATCTGTACTGCATGGTTTCTTCCTGAGGTGGATGATTTTCTGTAGATGTATCCCTCAAGCTGTGAAGTGTATTCCTGTTGCAAGTGTGACATACCTGTTTCTAAGCTAGAATCCCCATGTGTACAGTGATGTTCGAATAAGTTGCTATCAAGTACATCCTGTGCCTAAGGGAACTTGTACTTTATTATTACATGGCACACATTACATATTCTTTGCCCATTGCCAAAGCCTGCAGTTTTCTGAGAGCATCCTATGACACTGGATACTTTGCCAAGTGGGAGTTACAAGAGGCTGTAATGGAAATTACAACCTTTGAGGCTGTGCCACTAAAGTAGTGTTCATACTTTATTGTACTGTAGCATTCTCTCTTTCATTAAGAGAAAGTTAAAACTGATTATAGATACTTGAAGTTGGATCATTACTTTGTTCAAAAGCAAGTTACAGGAAGAGGAGTGTAGTCCAGGGAAAAGGAATTCAGATTAAGATTCATCACAGGTGCTCAGGCTCTCCCTGGTTTGTCATCTGCCAGTATCAGCACATTGAGTTTCCCAGAGTTAATCTTCAGTAAGGAGAGAAAGTTAAATACTTTTCCTCTCAAAATAAAACCTCTGAGGGCCAACATTCTACTATTTTAGATTCTAGGGTTTCAAAGTCTTTAATTTCCCTCTGTTATTGTAAGCCTTTTTAAGTATTTTGATTTGAAAGATGTAATGAACATATGAGACGAGAAATACTATCGTAGAACATGACTGTAGATAAATGGTACAGAGGAAAAAGAAAGTAGTTTCCTGTGTGGGATCAAGCACTGTGTACAAAACAGTATGGACCACAAGTGAGCTCACATCTTGAAGGGCTCTTGAAGAGTACTAGATCAGAACCTACAGAGACTTCATGTTGGTATGTCTACAAATATTTTCCAGATTATATCTTGAAATGTGGTGAATGAAGTTCTGTTTCTCTAACTGAAAAGACAACTAGTAGTGTTTGTGGGTTGTTTCTTTTGTGCATGTTTGTGTGAATTTTGACATGTGTCTTGTAGTAATTTGGTGGCATTTATATAAGCCACTCTGAAACAGTCACACAAATGAAACAAAAAAAAAATACTTAGGTGCAGGTGGTAATTTTTTTTTCCTGAAAATTATTCCAAGGTGAGGGGAAGGAAAGGTTCAGTCCTCTGTTTTTCTTGTTGATGAGTCGTGTACTGGATGAGTAAGTGTTCATCATATAATAAAGGGTAAAGGAGTGTAGAGACATGCATAGCTTATTGAATCTGCTTAAACAAGCTTCCCTTGCACATAAGTAGAAATAATTCTTACTGGAATTTCAGGACAGTGAGTGTAAAAATAGCAAAAAGTACATTTCAGGTGTAAATTCCCCACTGGAATATGAAGACTTTTCATGGGAATTAACATGACGCCAGAAACTGTTTTATTTTTCCTGCTGGAATTTTTCTTTTTAAGCATTTCTTCTAAATATGGCCTTTTCTGTTTATTTGGACCAGTTAGGTGCTTGCAGCTGATATTTTTCCTTGGCTTTAAATGCTTTCTAGGTTTTTTTGGATGCCTACTTGGTAGTTCAAAGTCTACAGTGATCTGGTTTCTTCTAGTTCCAGTAAATTGCAATAACTTTCCTCTTGCTTCCTTGTTCCCCAAAATTGCTGTAGCTCTGCCTACATCAAAGCTAGGAGACAAATGCTTTGCTTTAGAGTTGTGATTCATGCACAGTTCATACACAGTTAGTGGTTTAGTCAACAACTCCTCTCATGCTTGTCTACAGCATAAGTGTCACTGTGACCTGCTCCTATTCTCCATGCAGCCTCAAGCCCCCAATCCCACTTGTACATGACTTCATCCTCCTGCTTGAGAGGAATTGATTTCACTCTATTAGATGGGTCTTTCCAATACAGTCTCACTACCATTTTTTTACTAATGTAATTGCTCAACTCTGAGAAAGTGCCAGGTTATCTGATCAGGTCCTCCTAGAAGCTGAGTGTGAAATGTTAGTCCAGCAGTGAAAGGTGGTACTAAATGTCCCACTAAGCTCCCATGTTCCGCTCGGAGGTGCTCTGTGGCAGAGGTCCAGGTGCCATAAGGATCAACTGGGTGCTGTTTTCCAGTGAACTGCTGTGTGAACTGTGGAAGGAGTTAGAAAGCCAGCTGTCAGCTCGCTCTTCTTCCATCTGTAACCAAGGAAACCGACGGGTACTGGGAAGAGAGGGCGCTTCATGTGTGGTGTTAGATAATAGCAGGATGTTCATGGTGTTCTAAGAATCAGCCTTCATACACGTCTGTCCTTCAAATGAATCACTAACGCATGGTCCTTCTGTCTTTGAGTAGCTGTTCTAGCAGCAGGTAAGGATCTAATACTTTTAGAAACAGGACTAACAGGCCTGATTGAAGACAAACATGGGATTATATAGAGCACAGTAGAAGTAGATTCAGATCAGGATGAGGAGGATTGAACTTTTAGATTGGCATGAAGGAGGCTCACAGACAGCAGTGGATGCAGAGAAGAAGGAGGTGGTGTCCACCAGTGTTGGCAGGATTTGAGAAGCTGTAGACAGAGAGAGAGGAAAATGGGAGTGCTTTAGAGCTATCTCACTTGCTATCTACTAGGTCAGCTGCAGAAAGACTGAGGGAATATAAGAATACTCCTGTGTAGGCTGGCAGGTGTATTATGTGAGAAAAGGGCGATATAACTGATATTCTTTATTCCTTAATGCGTAAAGAAAAGAACTACAGTGAGGACTTCATCAGAGATAGGGAGAATCAACAGATAAAAATAGTGGAAGTACCAATAGATGAGACTACTTTGTTGTGGAGGAGGGTATTTACACAGCTAGTGGTAGAGGAGTAAACTGAAAAAGAGGGATACAAGGAAGATGAAGCCAGAAAAATATGAGATTCAAAGTTTTGTAAGGATAATTCTCTTGGTAGTAGGTAAATAGGTGAAGCAGAAGACTAGAAGCCAGCATTCTCCGTGCTGACTTAGCCATTGAAAATGATTTTGCATCAGTTACCTGTATAATTGCAATATTATTCATAGTTTCTTCTACAGGATGTTTCCACTTTTCCTTATTAAAGAAGTTGCTTCAACACTATGCAGAGCCCATTTCCTACTACTATAGCAATAAACTTTCCTGAAACTTACAAAATAAACTTGGGGTTAAAAATACATGCTAGATATTTTCTCTTTTTGATTTTGATACAGTTTTAAGAAAACAACCTTAATGGAATCCAGGAGTACTTACAGATTTTGTATTCACAGCTTCCCATCAAATTACACTGAGCTTTCTTCACTTATTAACTGTAGTTACTGTACTTGGACAGTGTAAAGCTTGGATTGTATTAAATGTGGAATTCAAGATTATGAAACTTTTAATATACTAAAAAGCAGAACTGTTGCTTTACTATGCTTGTTCTTATAAGCAGCTTTGTAAAACAGAGAGAGAGTTACAAAGTGAACATATAAAAGCTACCTGATGCACTTCTTTAGATGTTTGTTACCAGAAAGTCTTTTCTGGCCTAGATGTCAAAAATAAATCTCCTGCATAAACTTCTTGACCTCTGAAACTCAACTGAGTTTTCTGTGTGTCTGACATCAGCTCTGGGGATAAAAGTTCTAAAATGAACTTTTGTTGACTCTGTTAATAATGACATGTGAAAAGGTAAAAACTTTTTGACTAAGTTCACTGGCTTAGGAAACCAGTTGACATAAAAATCTCTTTTTCTAATTAAAACAAAGTTCAGAAATGCCCCATTTAAAACAGAGAGTAACTGCTGCTTTTACATACTGACTTTGCTATGCCAAAATGTTTTCTCCTAAATCATTTATCTGAGTAGAATTCCTTTTTTTATCAAGATGAGCAAGAGATAAAAATAAGTCCACTGCTGTCCATCCACAAAGTGAAATGATGTAATCCTCTGAAACAGAAAACAGCCATGCAATGGTATTTCTCTGCTTTTCATCAGCAGTCACGTTTATAATACCTATTTTTGAAATTTTTTCCTTGTTTTTGCTGAAGTTAAGAAAATGTGTTTTGGCATTACATCTTTTAATAGAGTGAGATAAATGGCTAATAATTCTAGAAGCTTAAAAATGTGTTTTGCGTTGTCTTCGCAAAGAGTACATATTAAAGATGATTCTGAGTGCTTTCAGCTCTCCTTGATTCCAGAGATCTAGTGAGCTTAATCAGCCAGCAGCACAGCCTTGGGCCCTGAGGTATCCCTGAGAAATGCAGAAGTCTGGAGTGGACAGGCAGTGAGTGCTGCCAGTTTAACCAGCAGTATTGAATAGTCTTGTTCTGTCACACGGGGACTTGTAATCCCAGATGTTAACAGGAAGTGACAGTGGTGCAAATAAATAGTCACTACATCAAGTGATGCTTTTTATTGTTGGGAACTGATTTGATCCCAACCAAGCTCTTTCACATTTTAGAAGATTTGCTATCTTCCTTCTGTCTGCATCTTTTTTATAAACACACACACTCACAGTTGTTTTCCTGAAAATCAGTCTCTGTTTTAGTCTAGGACATAATTTTCCCAGTAATTGTTACTTTGCCTCATTATTTTGAGCTTTTCAGCAAGCCGTGATCTCTTAAAAAAAGAAACCTGCATCAAGTTGGACCATTGGTCAATTTAGCTTCAAGGAACTTAGTTAAGGTTTTTGAAAGTGAGGGGTTTGTAAAAGCATTAAAATGTGTTGGATGAGAGCTGTTGGGTCTTTTTAATGGCTTGTGAAAGACTATATCTGTCTTTTTATGACCACTTAGTGTTTTCTTCTGTCAGGTTTGTGCAGAGCCCCGTTAGTTTTTCTGAATGATTCAACATACAGCTGAAGTCTGGGGACCTTGTAACATTTGTTTCTGTTTCAGAAATATGGAACTTCTGTCAGTGTGAGGTAGCTATACCTGTACCTCAACCTTAAATCTTACTGTGATAATTCCATTTTCCCAGTCTCAGTTGTCCTGTATTGTTTTCAGTTTCTTTGTGATCTACTTCTGTTACAAGTGACATAAGTTGTGACCTCTCATCTCCCCACAAAGTACAATTTCATTTTACATAACAAATATGACAAATGCTAGTCCAGTAGTAACAGGTTTTGTACTCTGGAGTAATGTATTGTGTCCTACAGGAACACTGTAATGCTTTAGCAATTCCAACCTGGCCTAATTATTTGTTCCCATCTCTTTGTAGTAATTGTGTATTTCTGGCCTTTTGGGTGATCTCTTGGGGGAAAAAACAAGTGTCTCTGCTTCTAGTGGTGGTGGTACAATAGCAAGTACATATTCAGGATGTTGGCTATATGCAGTATACTCTGAAAAAGGTTAACCCTGCACTTGTAGTCCCCCTAATGTGAGAACCTGTTGTGCTCTTTTTGTTATCCAGTGTACGCTTTCAAGCTATCTATGGCTTTCTGTAACTTAAAAATAAAAGCCCTTGAGTCCCTATCCTTTCAACACTAATTAAAATATTTCTCTAACTCCCCCGCTCTCCAAAATACTCCCTGTATTTTGCCGATGATTTCTTATCTGAAACTTTGCTGAATTCCTCTTTTCAAAGACTTGCTTTCCATTCTTCCTAGACAGCTTACTAAATTAGCAGTGGAGATCTATAGAATGTAAAATACATACTGCCAGTTCTGTGTTTGGGGAGCATCCTGGTTTTCCTATTCACATTTCAATATTAATTAAATAATTCAAGTGCCAACATTGAGTAGGCATGATGTTAAATGGAAGCTGTTCAAGTTTTATAGCATTTTTTTTCTGCAGCTGTTGAAGGCTAAAATGAGAAAATACTAAAGGATTACATTATAATACCTGCCCATGTGGAATTCTGGAAGATTGTTTGTGTCATGCATAATATGATTTCATGAGGAGATTACTGTCATAATTGGCAAAAAAGAACTGTGTTGCCATAATAGACTTCCCTGAGCAATTTGACTTAGTAGCATATTAGTCTGATTTAAAATTGGAAAGGATAGTGCAAAGCAATAGAGAGTTGCTATCACCACTGATGTGGCATGTGTGAGACTGCTGCAGTGGTGTTACTATCTCCACTTGCTATATTTGAGCATTAAAAAAGTTGTACATAATCTAAAGATATATCAAATGATTTCAAATTATTTGCCTTCTATTTTAGTAGTCTTGATGATACAGTTTAAGACAACTTGTTTTACAAAGTACAGTAGGAAAAGGAGATGTCCCAACCAAGACAAATCCAGAATAGCAGGAAGATGTGTATTTTTGATGAAGTAGTTAACTGCTGGAATCAGGGTGGCTCTTGCAGGCTGTCTCCACACTGAACTGTTTATTTTAAGAGTGGATGTTTACAAAAGCTTCACAGCCTTGCTCCAGAATTTTGCACTAAATGTAGGAACTTGATGAGTTTCACTAGTGTTGTACAGGCAATGAGATACAATGGCTTCTTTCATCCTTAAAATGCTTAGCTCCTGGATTTTATATGCAATACAGAAATGTTTAGTTAGACATCTTGATCTTGTAAGAGCTTCCTCCCTCCTCACATCATCTTAAGCTCTGCTGTAGAGGACTGTTTTTTTACCAAATGCACTTGCCTGTTTCTTCAGTGTGTAACGTTTCTTTTTAGGAAGAGAACGGAGACTATACTTACGTAGAGAGATTCAAAATCCCCCTTGATCACGGGACTCTCTTGATTATGGAAGGAGCTACCCAGGAGGATTGGCAGGTAAGAACTCCATGACACTGTTTGTGTGCAGTTTTCCAGATATGCCCAAGGCACTCCCATAAGGGTATGGGACATTCTGCTTCCAGTGACACGGTTGTTTTCCGGGGCATCAGTGGTGCTTTCTGCCTCAGAATTTCAAAGCCCCTGAAGAAACAAAGGGTTTTCCTTCAAGTGCTAAGTGATACAATAGGAATCAGCTCAGATGTGCCAGCATTAAAGTTCAGCAATGAAGGTTGCAGCCTGCAATGGAAAGAGCAAAATCAGTATAGGAAGTTGGAATATCAAAAAGTTGTAACTTTTAGAAATCTACACTAATGTACAAAGACATTTTGTTTTCAGTGTCTCTGAGCAGTCAGAACCTGATTTTTTTCTGCCTTACCTAAAGGTTTAGAAATGTGAATAAAAAAACATCACAGGAAATGAAGGGTTTATTCGTTGTTTGATTACCTGTATTTTAATGCGCAAGCTCATGTTTTGTTGTATTTTTTCTCTTGGTTTTTTTTGTCCCCCTAATGCCACTTACAGCATCGAGTGCCTAAGGAATATCATTCTAGAGATGCACGGATAAACTTGACCTTTAGGATCATTTATCCAGAGTCTGATGGAGATTGGAAGTGAAGAGGCACTTTGAACATCATTGAATATACAGCCACAGCAGATCCAGAGCCTCAGACTGCAACAGATTTAAAGGGAGCCTTACAGGAGCAGAGTTGCTTGAAATACATGATGGGAAAAAGAGTCGATACTATGACAATCTTTGGCAATCAGAAGCTGCCTGTGTTATGTAGACAGAAATTATACGCTGTTAGATGATACTAAATTGCAGGCTTTAAGTTTGTGAAAAAACAATGATTGTTCTTAAAAAAACACAAAGCATATGAAAGATTTGAGAGGTCCCATCTGGAGAAGATAGTTTTGCACCTTGTCTTGTCTCTCTGTTACCCCCAAGTAGTGATCTTTGTTTGAAGTAACAACAAGGTGGGATTCTTCGATGCAAAGCCAGCTCTGTGTATGTGTGTGTACAGAAATGAGAAAGCTGTTCTCAGTGATGATCTCAAAGTATTACTCATTTCACCAAGGGGCAGTGCATAGCTTTTTGTCTGTAGCTTGCAGTCTTTTCCAATTGAGCAGTCAGTTTCTTAATTTAAATAACTACTTGAATCATACTAGTATCTAGTACAATGGAGGGTCAGAGCTCTCTTCTGCCATGCACTCTGTGGTCAGACTTTGTCCTGTAGACAAGACAAAGCAAAGAAAAGTGACAGACACCTTGCCATGAGCCTTGTCACTCAGATTGTGCCTGCCCATTGCTTGAGTATTAGCAGTCCTCCATCCCTGCTGGCTTAAAACTGTTACTTCTGTGTCTCAAGCAGGAAAATCGACACAAAGTGATGGAAAAAAATTACTTGCAGAATTTGCTAATAAATTCTTAGCTTATATATTGTTTTTATCACAAACTAAGTTGTGGCTTCCATTGATTTCAGGCGGGATGGAAAATGTCAGCATCTCTAAAATTTAGGCTTCTGCTGCCAGATTTGATACCTAGAAGAATTGGTCCAAATATTTGGAACTAAATTATTACAATCACAATGTAAGTGAATTGCAAATCCACAGTAAGCAGTGTAGTAGCACGAGACACAGTGCTCACACTGGTGATACTGCTCCAGGGTCAATGCATATTGCATTAAAGAATGTTTCTTGAACCTCTGTTGTTACAGATCAGCAGTCAGCACCTCAGGCCTGATTCTATGTTGACTTGCTGGAATTCTTCAAGTTTGCCTGTTGCAGGTACAACTCACCTGTTGGTGGGAAGCAGTGAGCTGATGACTGCAGTCTGGGTGTTAAGTCAGGTGTGCTGCCTACATGGACATTGCAGCTAAATGGCATCCACTGTAGAGGATCAAAATACAAGTTTTGT
Source organism: Grallaria varia (assembly GCA_013396735.1). Taxonomy (NCBI): domain Eukaryota; kingdom Metazoa; phylum Chordata; class Aves; order Passeriformes; family Formicariidae; genus Grallaria; species Grallaria varia. The sequence continues at coordinate 96,681 of VWZG01001961.1, forward strand.
CTGTCTTCACTGGCTGAAGTAGGATCTGAGCACAGGTAAATACTCTGTGCCTTGTAACATGTTACCATTGTTAAGCAAGCTAACATCCCTCTTCTGTGTAAGAATAAGCTGATGTCTAGAAAATATCTGTCTTTTCTTAGCCAGCGTTTGCTGTGGTTTAAATTCTTAGTTGATGAGAACAGTCAAGTTATAAATACTCAGTTATGCCTATGTTTTATTGTTATTGATGACCTACAGGACATACTGTTGAGCCATTTTAGTCCCTGTGATCTGAAATGGGTCAGAATACTTTTCTAGAAGCAGCTTCTTTACCATACATTCTACACCATGCATCATTCTTCTAAAATGAATGAATGTTATTAGAAAACTTGCTTTGTTATCTAATGATGTCTTCACTTTCATCTCCGTTTGTACAGAAATATGCTTTTGGAGTATATTTAATGTTACTTCCTTGCATTTGAATCTAAGATCTACACTCTGTAATCTATCTCTTGGGAATCAGTGTTGAAGGAGGCATGTTTACTTTCATGTTTACTTTCATTGAGTCATTGGAGCTTTGTGCACGTACTTGTACACATGTCCAGGTTTGGCAGTCCTGCCAGTGTTTTTCCTTGACCAAGGGACAGTGCTAGTTTCTCTGGATATTCTGGGGAGGCAACACTTTAGCCTTTATCAATTCATACAAGCTGCATTTATTTTCATTATGTTAAGAGCAGTCGTGCTTCTAGAGAGAGTAGGAGTTGGAGGTGGGTCGGGAATTCTTAAACCCCCAAACCTCAGCCTATGGAAATTGCAACTCATTTGAATTCAATTAATCTATGGCACATAACTAATGGTAGGGCCCCGGGGGCTGATGCTGCTGTGGAATAGCAGTTTTTCACTTACATTCTTGGTTTCAGTTTATAATGTTAGCAAGTTGTAGTTTAGTTTCTTTATTTCCTTTGATTTGGGAGAAGACCAGGTTTTACTTTCCAATATTAACATGATTTATAAGAGAAATGCTCTATCCCCCAGAGTTCTATTTGGTCATATTTTCTTGTTGTTGGAGTCTACTGTGTTCTGCTCTCTCTCATGTGTCGACTGTGCTGTATCCAAATCTGGCTGACAGTGGGGAGAAGGCATATGGCATCATTCCTCCCCCCATCCTGAGTGTCCTGGCTGCAAGGAGAACAGTTGGCCTGGAGGTCAAGTTTCTTTGTCAGCTGGGAACTTGTGGGTCCTTCCTTCCTCCCCCCACCTCCTCCCCAAAACAGTCACCTAGCCAGGTGGCAGCAGATTGCAACCTCCTGCCTGCCGGAACAGCAGGAAATGGCTTTGAGCAGAGGAGATTCCAGCCCACATCTCCTCAGGAGGTCTTGCTGCAGGGATGTTTTTCCTGTAGGTAGAAATTTGTTCCTGAATGCTGCAGGCACTCTTGGAATTCTTAAAATGGAGGTGTGCAAAAGTGAGATTTGAGAAGTCCTGAGCCTGGTGGTGTTCCCACAGTACCTAAAGATTTTTCACTAGAGGCCAGGGCAACTTGAAAATTTCTTATGTACTGTTCACCTTTTTCTGCTGTTGGAGTCAGGTACAGAGGGCAGCATATTTAGAATGGTAAATAGGCATTTAGCTTCCGTTCTTTAACTTAAAGAGAGGTGGCAGAACCTTTCTCTAGTTACATGGATTTGAAAACAGTATTTCTAAAAATGCCATCCAAAAGACTTATTTTCCAGTTTTAATGATTCTTTTCTTCCTTCCCAGGACTGTTTTGACAGTACAGTATTCTCAGCCGAAAAGTTTTTGAAAAATTATTTAAACTCAGAATACATTAAGTTAAATACATTGTTTATATGTACAGAGGATTTGAGGGCAGAGAGGTTGCTTGGGTGCTTTGTTTTTTGTTATCACCAGACTCTGTCCATATGAGGTACTGCAGCAGATGCTAAGACCTGCTTTGCATACAGAATACCTCTGAGTTTTATTTTCCATGTTCCTTGTATTCCTGTGTCTCACAAACTGCCTTTTGGAGCCTTTTCCTTTCCCCTCTCCCTTTCATTGTCATTTGTTCATATTTTTCTCTAGGTACATCTCATATGCTCCCTTCTGCAGGTGTGATTATTTTTTTATGTAGACGATATAAACTGTGGGTTTACTTTTTTCTGTTTCTTAGAAACATAGAATGTTTTGGGTTGGAAGGGACCTTAAAGAATTCAACAGAGTATGTGTGTTTCTTCCAGAAAAAGCTCAAAAACTCTCTTCCTCAAAACTATTCACTGTCTGTGGCTTTCAGACAGATGGGAGTCTACTAGTAACCCACTTAAAATTCCCTTTTCCAAAACGGCCATCACCTTTTTCCAAAATAAAATGGCCCTCAGAATTGATGATAAGGATGAGAATGGAATGATGAGATATGAATGGCAGCTGTTTTCAATAAGGATGGATGGTAGCCTGCCTTCCTGAGTGAACACGTAGGATGGAGCTGTTCTGAAAAAAAAACAAAAACACAGCTGGTTCCATCAACAATATGTAACCATACATTTATTTAACACCTACATAAGCAATAATATTATTAATTAACCACACTGGTGTTGGGAATCACTCTGTCTCCATGCTACTTGTAGTAATCATTTCGTGACAGAATACTTGAATATTCAAGCACAAACTCGTGATGAGGTTGAAGTGTATCTGACTGAAGACTGCTGTTGGGCCACACTGGGTTGATCTGAGCACACACCATTTAAAATCAATAACAAAATTCTGTCATTTCTCGGCTGCGGTGGGGTTTTTTTTCTGTGAAAAAGAACTCTTTAGGATTTTCAGTTTTGATTAAAGTTGCAGATAATTTTATTCCTTCTGTGTCAGATTAATTCTAGATGTATATTTTCCACTTGTCATGATAAGCTTAGTCTAGCTACATACAGTAATTTACAGCTACAATAGTAATGTAGGGCGTGACTGAGTGCCAGGAAGGGGTTCAGAAATCAGAATTTTCGTACTGTAGTATTGGCAAAGTAGAGAGGACTATTCTTTTGGGCTTTGGGACAGAAGACGTCTGTCTGATGGGTGCTGCAAATTGGTAATGCCTCCTCTTCAAGTGCTGCTACCACTGCCGTAGCTAAAAGTCATTTAACACCCACTTTGCCTTTTCTGGTCATAAAACCTGTCAGAGCGGATACGAAATCTACCTCACTATGTTTTGTTTTCAAGGTGCTGCTTTTCCATCCTTGAGGTTTCCATAGCAACCTGGATAATTTGTTTAAATTGGAACTCCCTGTCCTGTCCTCCCTGCACATAAATTCTGCTGAGATCTTGCAGGTATCGTCTCTTCTTGGCACACCTGAGAGTGACTGGCAGGGATTATAGAGGGGGTCAGCAGCGGTTGGCCATGAAAGCACTTTCTCCCCTGTTGCCCTGTATAATTTATCTCCTTCTTCTGTGCAGCATTCAGTACAGCTTTATGGAGTTATTACAAACTCCTTTGAAACTGGCAGGTCTTGGGGGGCTCATGCTGGAAAGGCACATCTCAGGGGAGCTAGGAGGCCTTGTTTTAAGTAAAGAAAGTGGAAATTGTATTGAATTTTAATCAAATAAGGAGGAAGGAGGTCTGTTCCATGGCCCCCATTGTTTGATTTAGGTTTTGTGGCAGAAACAAAAACTTTGTTCTGTTCACACAGGAGGTTTTGCTGGCTGAGCAAGACTTTGAGCAGAGTCTTCACATCACAGGGAATCATGCTGGCAGATAGAGCTCGCTGGATCCAGAATGATGCTCAACCAAAAGTTGTTTCTACCTGTAGCTGTGTGTGCAGCTGCTTTGCTGATCACAGAAGGTGTTACTTATTCTGTCGCTCTAGTCCCATGGTGGAGTTATCACATAAGTCCACACTGAAGAGTGGGTTGACATTACAGCTGATGCCTGAGATGTCAGTGCCGGTCCTCTTCCCCTAGCCATGTGTCTTCCAGGAACATCCATGTGCCAAGGCAGGCTGCTATGCAACATGCAGTGGCTGACCTTGGGATGTAAGCTGCCAGAGCCTGATCCCTTCTAGCAGAAAAGAGGCTACTTGGAAGAACCCACAGGCTAGAAGGAGCCCTGGTGTTGGGTGGGATGGAATTTGTAGCTCTGAGTTGATCACTGGCCATCGGGTCCTCGTCATCATTAGGGAGGACTGCAGAAAGGCTTCTTGCCCTGAAGAACTTCTGATGCAGAGAGCAAAAGATAAAACAGAAATAGGAAGAGACGTGATGTGCCAGAGGGTGTACTGGCCTAGATATACAACCCACAATCCCAGCCTGCTGCCTGCTTTCTTAGGCTGCAGAATTTACAGGGTTCCTTCTCCCACGTCCTGCTTTTTGGAGGTAGATACATGCTGGATTTCTGCACTGTGCTGAGGAAGAGACAGGGCTCCTGACCAGCCTGGCATGCCTTTAGCTTGAGTTATCTGCAAGGAGCTTGGAAAGGAGGGGGCTGCAAGATGCAAACTCCAATTTTTTGGGAGAAGCACAGTCTAGTGGTGGAAGAGGGATTTAAAATTGCCTGGTAGTGTTTTCTGTTGGGAGGCAGTGGATGGCTGCAGGCTGAGTGTGGCCAGGATGCTGCACTGGTACCCGCTCACCCTCCCCTGCTCAGGGCAGGGGACGCAGCAGGCACATCAGTAGGGCAGTGTCTGTCAAACAGTACCTATGGCAAAATTTGCCAATATCCACATTTTCCCAGCACTGATGAAGCCATCACAACTCATACTAGAGAAGAGATTGCTATTCTGGAACCGGCTGGCAAACCAGCATGAGCAAATCCTCTGGCAACCAAGGCTCTGGTTGCTGAACCATCACTCAGCAATTTACTACTGTCATCATCATCATGGCTAGGCTTCGTGAACGAAGATTTGGGAAGGGCTCTACCCACGCTTGCTGCAAGCGCGCTGATGGCTAAAGAGGCCGATGCGAGATAGGCAAGTCTGGTTGCAAAAGGCACAGCAGAAAGTCTCCATAGGTGGTGTTGGTGAGGCACGGTTCTTTCTGCATTGTCTTTTCTCCTCCAGACTGATTCTGCGTGCATTCTCCAAGGAAGCAGCAGCGTTATGGATGGTGTGTCTCCACACCTCCCGATTGGAGGCCAGAGTGGACCATTGATGGTAGTCAATACGGCCAAGGCTGAGGTACTGTTTTAGAGAGTCCTTGTATCTCCTCTTTGGGGCTCCTCTCTTGCGGCAGCCGGTGGCAAGTTCACCATAGAGCACGATCTCAGGGAGGCGGTGATCCTCCATCCTGGAGACGTGCCCTGCCCAGCGCAGCTGCGTTCTCAGCAGCATGGCCTCAATACTTGTGACTGCTGCCTGTTCAAGGACAGACACATTGGTCACGTAATCAGACCAGTGGATGAATTTACTACTGTAGTTGTTGCAATTTTTGTCTAAAGTCCTCAGAAAGGTTTACACTGAGTAAAAGTCTCCAGGATTAGGTTGCTTGAAGTCTGATAGTTAAATTGTCAAGGAACTTCTGTTTAAATCTCTAGACTATGCCTGATTTCTTTCTTGATTGCTTACAAATAGGCTTAAAAAGAGAGGAAAAAATGAAATTTTTTCTGTTGGAATTCATGGATGCTCTGCAGTGTTTTTAGCGGCAGAAGAAAATGGAAGATATAATCAGAGGTGCTAAGGTCTGATTTGTAATACCGACTTAAGATTTTTAATCTTGACTCGTATAGGAAAGATTTTCTTTTTTGCCTGACCTCCAAAGCTGCCAGAGCCTTTGTGGCCATGGTCTCTGCTGGTCAGGCCTTCCATGCTAGTTTTGAGATGTGTGGTCGGTTTTGTCCAAATCTGAGAAAGGATGGGAAGTCCCCGAAATAATTCAATTTTTTCAGCTCTTGCAAAGCTCAGCAGTTGGGTACAGAAGAGAAAGCAGGACAAGTGCTCTGTGCTCTGACAGCTGTGGGTTACGCTGGATCTCCCTGGCTTGGAGTGGAAGAATCCTCCCCTCCTTACTGCCTTGCTGCTTCTCCAGCTGACACGCTGCCCAGGAGGCAGCACAGCATGCCTGGCCATCAGCACCATCCCAGACACCAGCTCAGGGTGGACCATGTGGAGGGCTGGAAACTCAAAGGATTCATCGGCAAAGGTCTCCCCTGCACACAAAAAAGGTTTGTTTTTTGTGTTTTTTTTTATTTCCCCTAAACTTAAATAATTTTGTGGGGCAAAACATTTCTTCTGGGTTTTGAACCTGGGACAGAAAGTACTGAACTAGCAATACTGATTTCTGCGCTGCTTACTTGATAGTATCACAGTATCGGCTAGACACAGTAATGCCTCCACAGTTAACGCCATGGGAGGTTAGAGGGTATTTTTACGCCAAGTGGCAGCAACCTGAACCAGCAGAAATATTTAGAGCTGTCAGTCTCTTCATTTATTTAAAGTAGAGTTTCATTCTTTAAGGAGGTGAGTTTTCTGCAGTCACTTGTGTCCAGTTGCCTGAACCGCACTTTTATCTTGTATCCTTGTAGTGCTGTGTCCTGATACATTAGTAACAGTGCTGGGGAAAGCTGTCATCCCTTCTGATGCCTGTTGGGCCAAACAAGAGAAATTTAATGTAGCAATTTTTGTGGAGGGGGGTGGGGGGAATACTTTGCAGCTTTCTTTCAAAACAATGTTACTACATTTATTGCTAGTGATGTGGTGAGAGCCAAATACTGTCAACTTGTGAAGTGCGGTTGAAACACACTGACTTTTCACTTCAGCTATCACTTTACAATTAAAACAACTCTGTATAGAGAATAAAATAATATGTTTCTGTGAGATGTGTTAATACATTCAAACATTTTAGTCAATGCTTTGTCCTAATGGCATTGGGCAGAAGCTTTATGGGATTTATTACAGCCTGTAAAAAGTCAGGCAAGACTGAATCTGAGATATTTGAGGGGGCAGGAGCTTTGAACGCACATACTTTGTACTAACCATGTTGTTCATGAGCTTTCACAAGTACTAGTGAGTGTTTGTCATGACCTGCAGTCATGCTGTGGGTACGTCCTCGTCTTGCAGTGCTGACTGCTGAGCTGGAAGAACACGGTCCTGCTCTCAGATCTGGCCACAGGTCAGTTCCCAGCTAGTGAGAGGCACCTTTGGGGATGGTGAACACCATGGTGTCCCTGTGCCAGTAAGCTCTGCTGAGCTGGTGGGTCTGGTCTCCCATGGGTCCTGCTAAAACGGTAGTTGGCTGGGACTGAGGAAGAGGGAACAGGAAACACAGCAGGGACAGGGAAGAGGAGGAGCCGGGCTTCGGGGATGGGCTTCAGAGGACCAGGCCATGAAGCTATCTGTAAAAAGAAAAAGTTAGGAATCAATAACATGGCTGGATTTCTCACTGATTACTTTAGTTGTACTTGGAAAGAAATTCTTCAGCTAAAATGGCCAAGTTATATATATAAGTGAGAAACCCCTTTTCTCTTAAAATGTTATTTTGCCCAGAGAATTATCTTGAAACCTCAATAAGTGGCACAGTGGCACCATTTTTGCACAGACTGCCTGGGGAGATGTAAAAATCCATCCATGCACCTAGAGTTCATGCACTGAACACGTCCAGTTTGAAACATCCCTCAGAGAACTTGCCCTTCCTAGCAACTTCCTGATACATCATGAAGAGCTTTCTCACGGAAGCGGCTTTAGTAGAAATAATTTTTCATAAGCTGCCTGCAAAGAGCCCAGCAGGGCCCTGAGTCTCCTGATGCCACTCAAGGGTGCCTTGCTGAATGTATCTACCCTCCAAGGTACGGCAAGTGCTGTTGGGGAGTTTTCTCATGCCATATTACCTGAGGCTTCTCCTTCATCTCGTGCTGTAGGGGACAAAATCAGGGTATGAAGGAGAGCCCCAGCCTGCAGGAGGCTGGAAGCAGAGTGTGCTGCAGAACAAGCCCAACCTTCTCTTGCCTATGGAAATTTCCAATCTTGCAGCTAAGGCCCTGCCAATACCTGCCTGCTGCAGAGGGAAGACATGCTTATTCCTCATCTGTGCTGCTGTCTGACGGGCTCCCCATGGCTGCACCCAAGTGCTGCCAGGCAGGACGCCCCTTGGCGTGGCCCAGGGAACGTAAGGGATCTGTCTTTAGAAAAATATTTCAAGGGACACGTCAAGCATTTAAAGTGCTGGCTGCGTGTTGCCCTGTTGGCTGCCCAGCTGTGAGTGTGCATGTGTGTGATCCTTACTGTATGATTACCCTCAGACAGCCAATTGCTGGCCTGGCTTGGCTTTTATTTATTTCAAAGGGGAAAAGTGTTAAAAGGCTACTGAATCCTGTTACAACCCACTCCAGAAGGCGAGGGTAACCCAGGTTCTTGTTAATAGACCCCTTGGGGTGGATTAGAGTGAAATAACACTGAATGATTGGTGTTTGTAAATATGTATGTATGAAGGGTTTTAGAACAATTTGGTTGCAAAGGAAAACAGGTGTGTATCTGTTTTGATTGTTATTATCTATAGTAATATAACAATATAAAGGCATAAAAATAACACTTAAGAAAATGTGTGAGGCAAAGAGAGAGAAAGAAGGGATGAAAATAGAAAGATACAGTCACCACCCACTGGATCCAGCAATGAAACTTGGTAGCTGGAGTTTCCATGTCTGTTGGTTGAAGTGATGGTCTTCAACAATCGTGGGTGGGAAAAGTCCTCAAAACTCAAAGATTTCGTGAGTTATATACACTCAGGCTCCGGTGGGAACAGCTAGTACTTCCCCTGGGTGGAGGGTTTTACAATGGCTTATGTAATACTAGATCATGGGGACATGTCATGAGCCTTTGTGCAAAGTCCATCATGGCCATTATAGTCCATCATGAGATGAATAGCTCAGGATAGATGTGAATGTCTTCAGTGATCCCCAGTGGGGTTTTCACAGCAGTCATCGTGTAAGGAGGGCATTGGCATGGTAAGAAGGACTGGAAACACTAGAAAGGAAGGTAGAGAATATCCAACCATGAGTGCATATCCCTTGCAAGTTGTTAGTTAATTCCATGGTGTAAATGCATTTGCATATGCTGGAGAGCCTGGCTGCCCAGGTAAGCTGCACTCTGTGCTGCTGCTTTGTTATGATAGCTAGAAAGAAACAAAAGTGTGCTTTTTTCCAGGCAGCAGCCTGAGTGGGTTTCAGCTGGACCTTGCTGAGTAACAGTTTCTGCCATCAGAAAGCTGCAATTTCAAGTTTTAATTAAATGTGCATGTGTGCATGCAGAGCAAGAGCCAAGAAGACTTACCCTCTGCTTTCAAAGGTAGTTTGTACTGGCTGCCTGTTTATTTGTTGTGATCTTTCCAGTTTGTAAGCCAGTATCTGTTAGGTTGCAGTTACCTGAATGTTTTTATTACTATTTTAAAAATGATTGTTTTGGGGTATGAATTGTACTGGAGAAGGAACAGCAACTTGTTTCTATTTCCTGATGGAAATGAGTTCACTGAGCAGGATGCTGTGTGGAGATGTGCACGGTGAGGTGCTGTGTGGTGGCATGGCAGTATGGCTGGAAATGCCACCTGCCAGGACAGCAAGAGGCAGCTTTTACTCTCAAGTATGTTTTGAGAGGTTATATGAAACCTGCATGCTGGGGATGGGCTAAGGCATCCTGCTGGCAAGCAGCTTATGCTGCTGGCTCTCAAGGGTCCCCATCAACTCTGACAGCAGGGTTACCACTCCATTTTGGGATACAAAGTGTGGTGTTCAGGGTACCCACACTGGGACTGCCCAGCTACAGGTGGTTTCTCTACAAGCCCTGCCCTTCAAAAGTTTCTTTTCCTGTGGGAAAAGGTGGGTATCTCCCTCCATCCTCTTTTTAATCTTTCCTTTCCCTTCTGTGTCATTCAATCTGATAGCCAGCAAGAGAAACAATAATTAATAGGCTCTGTGTGTGTTTCCTATAACCGCATTGTTAAACGAATGAACAGATGACAAATTAATTGCCATGGTTCTGTTAGTTGTTTCTCCTCCTATGAAATGGCATTTTATCTTCCCAAGGCCACAAATATACATTTGAAATGTTCCCAGCTCTGAGTGAAGGTTCCCTCCAGCCCCTGTGCAGTGTCCTGGTGTACAACATGACTTCAGCTCTGTACTATGCAGGATCTGATGATCCATGTGCCAGTCAGTTTCTGTAATCTATACCATGTGGTCACATTTCAATGCCGGGAGCCACTGAGATTAAAGTCATGATTTAAACCACTGGAGTAAATATAGTTTTTACATTAGCACATTGCAGAACTAACTTGGGGGATTATGTCAGAGGATATTTTCTCTGAATTGTCTCAAATAAAATCTTCAAAGCCTCCTGGTTATTACCATGGTGATCTTGCGCCAGGGTTGAAATTTCTCAGAGCATTTAATAATCATATTTGTGAGGGAATTAAATGTTTGCTCTACCTGAGTGTGCCTTCATACAGAACTTTCTGCAGGAAATCAGACAGGCAGTTTGGACTGGGGAGGCATGTGTTGAATTTCAGATATCAAGTCAACTAGCCTTTTTTCAGGAGAACCTTGGATCCTTTTGGGCTAGAGCAGATTAAATTTACCTTGCTTCAAATGAATGTGAGATGCTTTTCTCCACTGCCAGAACAAGGCTCCTATGTCATCTCGTTTCCACAGGGTAGACAAGCTCTGCCCCAGAAGTCCTCCAAACTGGTCATAATGCTCATCTTCTTGGAGGGCTGTACTGAGGAAACAGTTTGGCCCTCACCATGCTGCAGAATCAAGTTGTCAGGAATTAAAGCAGTTGTAAATGGAGCTCTTGAAGAGAAAGTTCTTGTACTGCAGCAGGGCTGTACAGGCTAAATTTAGCCATTAAAATCAACACTAAAAAACACAGCCTTCTTGCAAGCTGGAATGATTCAATTTGACCAAACAGAAAATTGTTCCCTTATTAAGTTAACTGTATCTCCCAACAAAAAAGGCTTCAAACTGAACCTGGCCCTAAAGCTGCTTTTGGGAGCCAGGTAGCCAAGAAATTGCAGCCAGGTCTTTCATAAAAGCCAAGATTCTTAATGTCTCTCTTTACCACCGGCAAGGGGCAAAGCAGACAGCCTTCTGGAAACACACTGGCAAGGGCCTCTGGTCCCTTTTCTCCTAAAACTGTATGCTCGTTTCATTTTACTCCATTTGAGACAGGGATGTAATTTGCAAGGGTTTGTTTCCAGTGCAGGTCCTGAAACATTGCCACTGCTAAGGCAGTTTGAAAGGAAGGCTTCCAAGCCTTACCCAAAGACAACATTGAGACTTTCTGATGGTGAACTCACAAAAATAGGGCCATTTCTGTGTGCTGGACTGTGGCACAGGATGTGTATGCTGTATGTAAGCTTTTGGGTATTTTTCAGAGCATTTGTCTTTCTCTGCACAAACAACAGGTTTTATAGCACAATGCAATGAACTTGCACTGGCTTGCAGGTGCCCCAGCTTGGACATAGGACCCAGAGATGTTGGGGTTAGTGAGTGCAGATTCATCCATGGGCCAGCTAGTGCTGGCACCTCCACACTGCAGTGCTGTGCCACCTGTACACACTGAACACTGACTGCTCAGCAAACCTCATGGCCCTGAATACGTTGTCCCTGTCCCCTTGGCACCAGGATTCCTGATAATGCTGCTAAGCCTCTGCTTCCTTCCCAGTTCCTAACCAAGCTTCAAAAATATCCTCGAGTGGGTGAAGCTATGCTGGTGAATGTCTTTATGGGAATAGTCTAACATTAGCCCAGAAGAGGGGACAGACTTACCATTTCAGGCTCTTCCTCCTTCATGCTTTTCTACTCTGTTTCCCTCCAGCTCCTTTCCTATTCCTGTTGTATGTTTTTCTTATGCTACTGGGTTTTTCCATCACTGAGAGTCCTTGGCACGCACAGCTTTAAAGCGTGGTTCCAGCCATCACTAATTTGCAAGCTTTTGTTTTCAGCTCAGTTATACTTGTATGCCTGTTCTGTCTGAGGATCTGATTCTGCATCATACAAAGAAGAGAGCCCACAGGGGAATGGAAAATTTTAGGATCCCTTGTAAAAGGAAGAAAATGGAGTCACACTGAGGCAGGTGCTTAAGCTGTGTTAGAGGTGACAGAATTTGGAACAAGATCCCCGAGTCCTGCTTGACCTCCAGTTGCTGATGGTTCGTGTCTGCGACTGTCCTGTGTGATCTCTAGTTTAGATCAGGGTCACTGTAGCATTAGGGTATTCAGATTTGGGCTTGCCTCAGGGATTCCTTTAACCATGGTTATGTTACTCTGGTGGTAGCGATCAGCTGGAAGCTGATGTGACGAGTCTGCCGGTACTCTTTCACAGCCATGGTTTTGGTAAAAAAAAAAAGCTTCGAGGTGAGACGCTGAAAGTTGAAGTACCGCTGTGGCTGCCCGGGGCCCGCCTGAAGCCCCGGGGCAGGCGAGGGATGTGCTGGAGAGGGGGTTCGGAACAGGCAGCGGTGCCCCCGGGGGCGAGGGGGCGGGTGGGCACAGCCTCGTGCAGGGAAGGGGCGACAGGACCGAGTGCGAGGGCTCCTCGGGGGGCTCCCCCGCNAGAGGCTCCGCTGAGGTACCGGGGAAGCACTGCACCGCACCGCACCGCACCGCGCCTCTCGGCACCGCTCCGCACGGTACCGCACCGCGCTCCGCTCCGCGCTCCGTACCGCATCGCACCGCACTCCTCACCGCACGGCATCCGCTGCCCACCGCGCCTCTCCGCACCGCACCGCACCGTTCCGCACCGCGCCGCGGGGCCGTCCCAGTCCACCCTCCGCAGCCTCGGCGCCCGGCACGGCCGAGGCAGCGCGCCCCGATCCGCCGGCCCCGGCC
>VWZG01001961.1:109525-154706 GCA_013396735.1 Grallaria varia
TCTGCTCCAGCTACCAGGCAGTGATGCCCCACTTCGTCTGCGTGGCCGAGGAGTTCCCGCCGCCCGCCCACCCCGCCAAGGCTCCCAAGGGCAAGCTGCGGCGGCCGCGGCAGTCGCGCTTCAAGACGCAGCCGGTGACTTTCGACGAGATCCAGGAGGTCGAGGAGGAGGGGGTGTCCCCCATGGAGGAGGAAAAGGCCAAGAAGTCTTTCCTGCAGTCGCTAGAGTGCCTGCGGCGAAGCACCCAGAACCTCAGCATCCAGCGGGACCGCCTGGGCAGCTGCCGCCTCCGCAACAGCCTCGACTCCAGCGACTCGGACTCGGCCCTCTGAGGGCGGCGGGGCCCGGGGGGACCCTGCCCGGATCGGCGGGACCCTGCCCGGATCGGCGGGACCTGTCGGCGGAGGCACGGACTGGGCTGCAGGGAGCCGACCCGTCGCTGGCCAAGGAGTGCCCGGAGCGGGCAGCGGGTTAGGATGTTTTCTAAGAAAGCGCTTGTATCTTCGTTTCTATTTGATTGTATGAAACTCTCCGTTTAAAAGACCAAAAAAAAAAAAAAAAATCTTTTCTATTCGTTAGAAGAAATGAGCTGTTTTAGATGCATTAAGCTGCTGGACTTTATATTTATTTTTGCATTTAAACTGTTGACTGCATTTATTTAATATGTTTCTACCTGAATGTCTGTTATTATTTCCATAAAAGAGTAATAAAATCTGATATATTTGCACAGTACTTATCGGACTGTCCTTATTTCAGGGATCCAACTGTCCTCGTTCAGCTGCTTTTCCCCTTTGAGGGCTAAAGGAATTTAAAAGCTGTTGGTAGCTACTGGGGAACTAGCAATGCTTTCCTCGGAGATGCTGCTTGCAGTGGTTTTACAGGCTGTACTGTCACGTATAACCTAAAGAGGCAAAAGTCAAGTTAGACTGATTTTAGACAACTTTATTTGCTTCTTTGAGATCTTTATGTTAACCTGAATTGATGTTTATGGAGTGTTTGTAACTGGTTGTGTCTGAGAACCTTAATGCAACTGGGCAAGCCTTCTGCATTCACAAAAGTGCGTATAAGCTTTTTTGTTCTCATCCAAGTTGGTTTTGTGTCTTCTCCCTGACCCCTTCTGAATTATTTAGTGCTGCAGACAGGTCTAGTCATTGGGTAGAATGTAATGTTATTTACTAGAGCAAGTGCTGCTACATGGGCATGCTTTTCTTGGAGTTAAAAAGCAAGGGGATTTTGATTTGTTATGGGAGTGGGGTTTCTGTGGGACACATGTGTGTCTGCATAAGTGCATGTAACATTTTCTCTGTGTATGGTGTATGTGCTGAGGAGCATCTGAAACTCACTGCAGAATGAAAAGCAAATTCCTGAACTGGGACTATTCTCACTGTATTTTTTCCATTCCTTTGAAATATTCCTGTGCTAATAGTATAATCCCATGGGAGCATCTTCCTGCAGGGCAAGCCTCCAGCAGGTGAAACTTTCCAGCTAGTAGGTATTAGCTGATACTGAGCTGTAGCCTCTAACCAATATTTGTCTCGTTTGATTTTCTGGGGAGTTACAGCTTTTCTTATGTCCTGACTTGAAGTTCAATCATACTGATGAATAGGGAGAGGTAAGAGCTGGGGCAGAGACAAAAAGATGGACATATTGCAGGAGAACAGGGTGCCTAGTTAGGACTGGCAATTGCAGAGTTGTACCCTCTGGGCACTGAAGTACAGCAGATGACCTGAGCAAGAAGCCCAGAGGTGGCTTCCGGCTCCAGCACAACTGAAGCCTGTCTCTCTCTAAGGCTGAAAAAAATCGGGGGGTCATGGGGGCAGCTTGTTTTTGGACAGGTCCTTCACCAGCTTTCACAACTACAGAAAGGGTTTTAAAACTCCTTTGCAGTAGGAGAGCCATCACCAGGGGAGGGTTGTGCAAGCAATTCAGCAGGTAAGGAAACTGGTCTGGACTATGACCCAACCTCCTCATAAGAAAAGCATTTAAATTACCCTATCCGTCTCCCTGCAGGCAGTCTGTGAAACAGCTTGTCTTCCATTGCCATTAGACCCTGATGGATGCTTTCTCTGTAGACGCAGTACATGTTTGCACAGCATCTATGCACAAAGCAAAGCAGCTTGACCTCCAGAATGGCTTTCAGTCAGACAGACAGACCGGAATCAATAAGACATAATCAGTTACCAGCAGCTGGGCTAATTTTCCTCAACAAATTTCTAATGTTGCTACAATTCTGGGAGTTTTGGGTTTACGAAAGGGTTTGCAGTATCTATGGGAACTCTATAGCCAGGTGCCAAAATGCTGCACAATATACACAGTGAGCTAATGAGCCCCGTAAGATTTCCAGAGGTTGTGCAGCATCCTTCCCATAGTGCAGGTTTTATGCTGCTTTTCAGCCTCTTTTTGCTTTCAGTTCTGGTACAAATCCCTGTGACACACAAAGTGCGTGGTAGCTTCAAGAGGCTGTGAGTGCGTGATTCTTGTCCATGCTCATTTCTGTTTAGCAGCTGGCATTGCTAGCAGGCCATTTACGATTGCCCTTCCCATCCCTGCTCCACACTGCAGCTGTGGTGCCACCATACAGGAGGCACAGGAGGCTGTGCTGCACCAGCCAGCAGTGGAGCATTGGATACTTACTTCTTGGAAAGGGGAAAATACCCCTGCTTCAACAGACAAATGTGGATGTTAACACAGAGGGCAAAGAAGGTTTGAGAATCTGTTGTACCATAATGTTTGAGGAAAATGGCGTATTCCAGTGGTTAGGCTGAATAAATAAGTTTCTCTTCAACTGTTCTTTGTTAACATTTTTCTTCTCCATCTCTGAGTGAATAACATGGGAGATGCCAGTGCTAAATATAGGCTAGTGTTTATTTTCCAAACAGTTACAATCAAGGCAAAAGGGTGAAAAGCCAGGGTGATTTAGCTCTGTCCTGGAGAGGCCTTCCTGAATGCAGCTGGAAAAATAAATCTCCCTTCCAGTCTTCCTGTGCTGCTAATTTTGAAGGTTTCTCTTGCAGTGTTTTTTAGCGTCATGACTGTTGTGACTATCTGTCCTATAAGGATTCCAGGAAGACCTGTTAAATTCACTTTAGTGAGGGTAATGACTGTATTAAAGGGTTTTGAGTCTGTCACCCACTCCCTAGGCTTGAGATGTTGGTTGTACATTTCCCTTCATCAATTTACAGCTTAAAAGCATCCAACAGATGCCACTTGGGGTGGTGCTCAGCATGGCATTGAGTAGGCATGAGCATTCCATGTCTGTACAGGAAGGAGCTGGGAGCCAGTTGCTCATGGTGCATCAGGGTGTATCTCAGAGCAGAGAGGAGACTGAGCACTCCAGGGGTTTCTTCAGCACTATTTTTCCAAATTACCGGAAATTACACAGCAGAATTTTGTCTTTAATGGGACTGCCTTTTATTCTTATATCACTTTGTGTGTAAATCATTATGTCCTCTGCAGCAAGAGGATCGTCTGGTCAGTAAAAGCTTGAACTTGAAGGCAATTCTTTTATTCTCTGTTTTGTGGCCAGACTCCTTCAAGCCTGTCAGCATTTCTCCACTGTGCTTGTGTTAGTGTAAAGCTGATCATGCTGGTGTGGTATATCTGTACCTCCACGCCTTACACAGGCCCTCCTGTAGAGGGAATCTGAACAGTGTAGTATCATTGCTCTACTGGCATCAAGAAAAAAATCCTCTCTGTACATCTTATGGACAAGGTTTTTCTGCTCTTTTTGTAAACATTTTATCTAAGCTTGACTCAGTTAGTTATGAAGGTGCAATTTAGACTCCACCTCAAGAGCTAAGGACGGTCTCCTCACCCAGCTGTGTGTGCCCCGTTTCTGCTTTTGGATAACTTTTCTCACCCTTGGTTTCCCAGTGATTCACTGGAGGCACTTCAGAGTGGAGCTGTTATCAAGCACAAATATGAGAGGGTGCCTGCAATTCCTGCAGGTTTCTGTGCTGGGATTCTGAAAATGCTTTTGCTTTAGGAGCTGGTTAATGATGATGCCTCATGACCTTTACCAGAGCTATGGGTCTGATCCTGCAGCAGCACAGTGAACAGACTGTGGGACACTGCTGTGGGTGAGAAGCACCACACAGCTGCTGTTTTCTAACCTCCCAAGTGGCAGCAGAGCCATGGGACCAAACACAAACTGAGGCATGCGTTTAATTGTCAGGCTGACAGAGAACAAATTGCAGTGTAGAAGGGGCCAATGGGTGAGCTCCAGCAAATCTGGTTGCTGAGATTTCTCGAAAGTTAGCAGTGCCAGCACTTTGTTGGCTGCTCTCCATGGGCTTGTGGCTCCCTGACAGCGTGAGTGAATCTCAGCCTCCTTGGCCCCCAGTCTTATGCTCAGGCTTTTGAGATCAGCATGGTTCTCCAGGCTGCATCTAGCCTTGTTTGAACCTTAGGTCCCATGGCATTGCTCAGCCTGAGCCATCTTTTGTACATAAGGCTTTCATTTCTGTGGGGGAAACAAGCCTTGGGGAGGTGCAGATAGTCTGAAATCCGTGTGCAGAGCTCAGACTGCTGGTGCAGTGATGGTGCCCTGGATTTGGGGTTTGACTTTTCACAACCACCTTAAACAGAGCGTGCAAGCCGTGTGTAGTGCTTCGGCAAGGCTGTCTCCTAACTTTGGGGGTGTTTTTGAAGCTGTAAAGACGCAAGATTACATCCTGAGCAGAAAATAATTAGGTGCTCAGTAATAACACAAGCAACCTGAAACACACTCCTGAAATAGGAGGCCACTGTGCAGTAGAGGGAGGTCACCAGCTCAACCCTGCAGGCTTTATCAAGAAGTAGTATGTGGTCTTTCACTTCCCCTTAAGTAGACACCTGAAGTCAGGTGACTGAATGTGGAGAAAGTAATTAATTGTAGGAAGGAATTATTTCCCAAGCAGCATCTTACCATGTGTGTGTGCCCTGGAGTCTGGTCTGTCTAGTCTAGAGTGAGTGTGGGTAACAGCAGAGCAGCCCAGTCCTTGACTGTAGAGCAAAGCATCTCCAGACATTTAATTGACAGTGCAATTACTTTAAATGGTACCAGGGGAGAAGAAAATACTTCCTGCAAAGCCATTAATTGTGGAGTCAGAGTCGTGTAAGAGTTTCTTGTGCCAGGGCATCAGCTTTAAGGCTATCAAATGTGTGAACTTGGTAATTATGCATGTATGACTCCTGTGTTAGCAAATGTTATAAATGTTATAAATAGCTTAGGGACAGATCCTGATTTTGGCTGCACTGGTGTCAGATTGGCTTTGGTCCAGTTATACTCTGGAGCTGATCTGGATTTGCAGCTTGTGCATTCGTAGTATTTGCTGATGTTGCCGAACATGTTTCTGGATTGACTTGAAATGTTCAAGACAGTTCTTCCTTGCTGCATCCAGCCCAGGCTACTCTGAGTTTTCACACAGCCTTACACCGCTTCAACCATCCTTGCGCCTTGGAAGCAGTGTGGGTGATGAATGCCCACTTGGCTGGGATGTCTGTTCCCTGCTCCCAGACGGAGCAGAAACCATTGGCAATGATGGAGAGAGGCTCGGGAAACCGGAGCAAGAGAGGAGTGGGTTTTCCTTTGTCTCTGCTGTGAGTCCATACTGCAGAAGACTTTCATTGAAACCAAACCAAGCTTCACCTGGATCTGATTTCTAGCAAAACAACATCCACCACAATAATTTATGACTCTGCATTGAACAGCGATTCTTTGTTTGGAAATGCTTTCATTGAAGAGGTTGAAGTTATTTATTAGGAACTGATAAAAGGGAAGTTTTCTTCCTTGGTGTGATTTAAACACTGTTGTTGTAGAAGTGTTGTTTTTTTTCTTTTTTCTTCATTCCTTGTGAAGAAAATGACCTTTCTTGGGCAGCAGGGAAGGAGACTGATGAGAAGGGAGAGATGGAGACAACACAGCTCACTTGTGAAACAGCTCTTGGCTAACACAAAACCATGTGAAGGATGTTTATATGCTTGTTATTTTTAACCTTGGATTCTTGCAAGTGAGTGTTTTCCCTTTGAGAAATATTTGGAGGTCCTGACCACGATGGTTAAAGATCTATGTCAGTCTCTTTTCACAACAACCTCTAATCTCTGAGGGAGCCTTCACTGGTGACTTGAATGTTTCAGTGGAAACTCAGCCAAGTAACACGGTTTTTCCACTGTTCCTTATGTAAAAGCAAACATAAGGAAAACAGCAACAGAAACATAGGTCATCACTTGTTCTTACTGTTAAACATTTGCTGTTAAATGGAGTTGGATGCATTTCAGTTGTACCTGACTGGTATTTATTGGCTGGGAATGTATGCTCCAAGGTTCTCTGTGCTTTGGAGGCAGATTGGATGGTTGGCTTCTGAAGGTGTGGAAAGATGCAGAAGCCTGGAAACCTGGAAGAACACAGCTCTGCCACTTTGCAGAGAGGCAGTTAAAGCAGAGTTCTTTGGGAATGGAGCTGCTGGAGCAGAACCAAATGGTGTGGGGAGAGGGGAGAGTCAGGCAGGCAGGCAAGAAGGAAAAGGGAAGGGAAAGGGAAAGGGAGAGGGAAAGGAATACCCAACCTCGGAGCAAAATTGGATGTGGCCTGCCTGCCTAAAACAGTAAACAAGAGCCTGTTTTCAATCAACTTCCATTAATAGTACTCAATAGTTTATGCGCACTTGGGGTCCAATGAAATGAACTGAAGAACAAAGTTTTGCCTGCTTTTTCAAGTTCTGAAGCATATTGACATTTTTATATGACATTTTGGTTTGGTTTTGTTTGGTTTTTTTACCCAAACAAATGTGGGAGTTATGAAGTTATCAACCAACTCCTCCTTTTCCTGGAAAATCAAACCAAAATAACCAATCCACTAGTTTTATGAGTTTAGTTATTTATTTTATGAATGTGTCTATGTGTGTGTTTGCTCCTGGATACAGTGCCGCTATGTATTTTTATCATACAGATGAAGCAAGCAAGCAGGCCAAACAGGGAAGGTGGCAGGATTGCTGAGATTTCTGCTTAGCTTTAGAAGCAAAGGTGCTCTGGGTGTCAGAACAAGTGTGCTGGCCTCATGGGGTTTACTGTTTGCTGGGGAATAGAATATGGTCTTGTGCTCTCAGGGAGAGATGGAGAGTCAGGGGAAATAGTGCTGCTCCTGGTCCTGTTGGTGATGCGTTGCCTGATCCTGAGCAAGCTGCTTCTCTCTGGACCTTGTTTTCCCTGTAGGAGAGCTGGGAATTTATGAGGCTCAGTTCGTTAACCCATGCAGATGGAGATCTTTTGGTTTGCAGCCACGTGAGATACGTTTGGTTGGCAAATGGAACGCAAATGCCAAGCAATGGGATGTCGTAGTTTATGAAGTCACAGCTGTGTAGTAAGATCACCTGTGCCAAAGACACAGGTTTTGTTTTGCTGGAGAGCATGGTACAGAGCCCAAGCCACTCCAGCCCGGAGTCATAGAATCATAGAAGGCTTGGGTTGGAAAGGACCTTAAAGATTCAGTTCCAACCCCCCCACTGTGGACAGGGACACCTTCCACTGGAGCAGATTGGGCTATCCAACCTGTCCTTTAACCCTTGCAGGGATGGGGCATCCACAACTCCTCTGGGCAACCTGTTCCAGGGTCCCACCACTCCAACAGTCAAGAATTTCTTTCTAATATTTCTTCTTTCAAAACCTACACTATTTATGTTTAAAACCATTTACCATGTCACCCATCCAGAGGCTGCGGGCAGCTCCTATCTGGCCAGAGGCACCTGCTCTTTGAGGACAGACACACTTTCTCCTGCTCAGCAGGTACTTTTGGGAACTGGGGAGAAAACAGCATCCTGCCACTGTTGGTGATTTGTGTTAAGATTTCAGGCTGAGGAAGCTGTTATGAATGGTATTTACACATAACTGGGATTGCATGCGGCCTTCTCAGGTGTCCAATCACTTTGCTTGGGAGCATAAGACTGGTGGCTTTCCCCCTTCTGCTATGTAGGGATCCCATGGTCTTTCTACATTAAAAAAGGGCTTATTTTGTCAGTGTGAATGTGACCAGGGAGGATCACCTGGATCAGGGAAGAAGGAGGGCTCCCTGTGAGCATTTGAGGGAAGAGGGCAGTATCATGTCTGAGCTGAAATGGGGTGGCTTCAGGAGCTCAGTGGAAAGGAACTGACCAGTAGGACATCAAAGTACATGACGTCTGAGTAGGTCAACCAGTGAAAGAAAACCTGTGCTAAACAGTGTCAGTGAGTAGCAGAGCCCTTGCCAGAGGCAGAGGTGTCATGTCTCTGGAGGATCTCTGTATGATCAGGGTCCAAAACCGAGCACCCAGAGGGGATGCTGCAATGGATAAGTGATTCTGATGGCAAGCAAGTGCACAAGGGCAGCCAGTAAAGGAATAACAAGAAATTGCACCTAACTTCATACAGAGTGAGTAAATATTTACAAAAGGGCATGATGGTGATGCTATGTTTTTGTACCATAAGCAGTGCTTCCTAGAGCAACAAGTCTGAGCACCTACAAGATGCAGGGAGCTCTTGATTTTGCACAAGGAAAATACAGATGCAATGAGGAAGCACTCTGCAACAGAGGTAATAAAGCATTCAAATTTCTTAGCTCTGTACACTGAAGCTTCCTCCCCTCATCCTCTACATTAAAGCCTTAGCTTCAGGGATGAAAATTAAAAGAAGCCAAAAGAATAAAAAAAGCTTGAGGATATCTAGGCTCTGGATATTAGGAGTCCATGATAAATTTAACGACCAGAAAGACTTTTCAAAAAAGAATAAAAATAGCTAGCACAGTTAAATGGTAGGTTAAAGAATATTATTAGAAGTAAAAAGATATTCTGCAAAAAGAATAAGGCATATCCAAAGGGGGAAAACAGAAAGGATCATAAATACTGGGATGTTAAATGTGAAATCATAATAAGACATGCTTAAAAAAAGATCCTGAAGAATGGCTTGCAAAAGGCTAGAATCTTCTGCTATAAACTTTTGTAAACACATTGAAAGAGAAAAACTCGCTAGAAAGTCTTTGATTCCCCTGGTTGAACCGAGACTAAAGTGAACACTCAAGGAGAATAAGACAATATCAAAAATCTAAGTCTATTCCCTGCAGTATACTTGACTATATATTTCATATAAAGTACTCTAAATCAGCAATTATTAATCGTGAAAGTGATGCTGGAGTCATTGTGGGTAGTCTAAAGTCAACTTGCTGCTCAGCAACAACTAAGCGATAAGAATGTTTACAATTACTATGAAAGAAATCAACAGCAAAACAAAAATCCTAACCTGGCAACGGTCTAAAATGACAGTGCTGTAGTATCTTTAATATTCTGTTTAGGTCTAGTAATGAAAAAAAAAATCCGAGAAAGTATCTATACTTCCGGCTGTTGAACAGAAATATAAGAGTAGGACCTTTTAGTTAAAAAAACAGAATAAAACAAAACAAAAAACCAAATAGGAAGAAAGGAGGGAGATGCAGGAATAGTTTTTCAAGATCAGTAAGGACCTTCTTAATTACTTCTGAGAATACAAGAGCTGGAGCAATGTGTAAGTTATTGGACAGCATGTTTAGGACAAATGAAAGGAAACACTTTTTTTTTTTTGCACAATGAATAACAGAATCCCAGAAGTCTCTGTCAAAGGATGTTGTGGATGCCAAAAGGACTACCCCGCTCAAAATGCAGTTAGGGAAACTCCTAGGAGACACGTTTATGCAGGAATAATAATGATCCTATGGGAATGGGGGACAGAGGCTCCCCAAACCACTGGTGTCCAGAGGCCATGGGGGGCGCTCCCAAACGAGGTACCGGTGCTTCCCTTCAGCCTGTGCGCATTGCCGCAGTTGCACCGGGCTGAGGGACCTTCACCCAGGTGGCAGCAGCCTCTGGACACCCCTGAGCTGCTGCCCAGCTGCGCTGGATGCCTGAACTGCCCTGGGGCAGAGTCCAGTCCCGGAGCTGCCTGTCTGGACAGAGCAGGGGCTGCCGATGCCCTGAGCGTGCTCCCCCAGCGGTGGTGGGAAGCTCCTGCCCGAGGCAGTCTTCATGGCTGTGGTGGAGTAACAGCCCCGTCCCACGCGGCCCCAGGAAGCCGGCAGGGATTCAGCAGGGACCGGCACCGGCATGGTCTCTCCAGCAGCATTGTAGGTGCCTGCCATGGAGGGAAGTGTTCGGGGCCATGGTGTTCGCTGCACAAATGCTGTGTTACACCCAAAACTGGGTGAAAGTTTCCTCAGGAGCCAGGCCCCCGCAAGGCTTGCTGCGTTGTCACCCAGCTGGCAGGGCACCATCACAGGCGGGCAGAGGTGAGAGGCTCTGTGTCCTTGTGCAGCCCCTCTCTGCCCTGCGGTGATGCCATGCCCAGTGCTGGCATTTGTGTGTGTGTGCTGACAGGTTTGGGTGCTTTCAAGCAATTGGAAATTCAGCTTTAAGAGAAGGAAACAAAGATTTATGTTCTTGTCCTCCCATGTCTGAGTCTCTGTGGATGTGACTTTTATCTCCTATCCTGTGTTTAATTCCTGCTTAGGCACTTGGAGATTGATCTTCAAGTGAGCATCAGCACCACCTCCAGAGCATATCTAAATAAAGCAGAAGTTGAGTGCTAGCATATGGTTATTTTCCAAATGCCATGTTGGTCCTGCTAGAGAAAATGGTTATTTTCATAAGCTGCGGGGTTAACATTTCAGGGGGCATGATTACAAAAATAAAATAGATGTCCAAGTAAAAGGAATTGGGCCAAATTTTGCAATGACTAAGTAACTCCACTCAATAAATGGAATTATACTGTCTGAGGAATAAATCATCCCAGAATTTGGCTCAGAGTTCACTGCTGGAGCCCAAACAGTAATAACAGGTAGACTGGGACTGTATGTGAAAACCCAGGACTGTGCATTTCCCTGCTGTTACCAAATGTGCAGCGCCTATTTTTGTCAGGCACGTTCCTAGCTTATGTACGATGGGCTGAAAGCCCTTATCACTGTGTGTTGTCCCTGTTTCCTACACAAACAAACTCATAGATGTGTGCAAGGTCTTGGCTGATCTTTGTAGCTTGGTTTGACGTATTTCCTGCTTCTTATCTGCTGGGTTTGACCAGGCTAGTGAAACTCTGGAGTCGGTTCCTGTGTTGCTGAGCCTATTGGACCCTTCTGCTCAGAGCTTTCCAAGCCTCCTTCTTGCTCGGCTACTCCAGGAGACCTGTGCCTGTGGCTTCCTTGCAATTTAGGATAGATTTACAGTCTCAGAGGGCTGGGACCATCTGAGTGGGAGACAGGCTGAAGAGGCAGGCTGCTGCTGTTTGCACTGGTCCCTGGCACACTAAGGGAAGGAGCAGGATTTCCTATAGAAATCACTGGGGCCAGGAGGCCTTGCTGGCTTTCCTGCAAGAATTGTTTGCACTTCTCTGACAGGGCCTTCAGGCCTTTTTTTTTAAATTATTTTTAATACTATTCAGATTTTAAGAAAGCCCAAATGATGTTAAAGCAAGGGAGTGTCAGGGCTCCCTTGCCCAGCCAAGGGCTCTTGGGTGTCCTCTGGATCCTGCCCATCCTTAAGACTTCTGGGACATGAAGCCTGCAACATGCTGCCACGCCCTCTATGAACATCTTAAGACCATGCTGGCTCTGAGGGCTCCAGGGAAAACCCACCAGGCCAGGCTGCAGCAAGCTGGCTCCTCTAGGTTTCACTGGGCCCTCTGCAGACTGGGAGCTATGTGCCAAGCTCCTCCCAGGCTGCTCCAGTTCATTCCCATCACATCAGCAGGGCTGTGTGGAAAGGAGGACAGGACTAAGGACCTTTGAGGTCTGTTTTGTCACACCTCCTGCCAATGTGTCTCTGTGAAACAGCAGGTTTTGGGTTGCTAAAGGAGTATATGCTGTCCAGCCCACAAAAAGCTACCTTTTTTGGCTGTGTTCCTCAGAATACAAATATGGTTGACACCATGCTTAGCTCAGCTTTTCCCAAGTACATTTTGTTTTGTAAAGCTCTGGTTTGTTAGTGTTCCCAGATGAATAAAACCTGCCCTGAGGAAGCAGGGCTGAGACTGTAGAGCAGAGCATCTCTTCCCACACCCGTATGCCCCATCCATCACACAATGTTCTGCTCTTTTTAGCCATCATCCCAAAGTGAACAAACTTCATGAAAAGTTGTAACTCTTCTTAGCATTTGTACTTCCTGCCTGCTTCTCCCCAGTCTTCCCTGTGAAAACAGCTCTGATTTACAGCCCAGAGACTGCTTGTCTGTGCCCCAGCAGATTCATATTTTCCATTTGCTATCTCTCTCAGCCTGATGCCTGCTCAAGTGGGACAGCACATCAGGCTCAGCCTCCTTAGCAGATTATAAGTACATCACAGTTCTCAAGCAAGGGTTATTTTTAACATCTCCCTCTGCTTGTTGATGGTACTGATCTGAAAACAGTTCTCACAGCAGTGTCACAGCCACCAATTTGGCCAAAAGCTTCCATCATACCTAATGAGGTGGAAGCATCACATGGGCAGACTGGGCGAGGGATGTCTGTGCCCTGAAGAGGGTAGGGCTTCTCTCATCTTCTCCTGCCTAATTTCACAGTTCCCTGGGTGGAACCTCAGCCAGACTCAGGCCTCCCACATGCTTCACCTTATGTGTGCCTACTAAAACTTCTACATCAAACCTCGACATTGTGCTTGATGCATTATGGAGATGTCTCATCCCATCTCTGAGTGCTACAGCACGCAGAATTAAATAAAAACATTAATAAGTATATATATCCTGTCACAAAGTTGTGGGTTTTTGGTTGTTGTGTTTTCTTTGTTTTGTTTTGTTTTGGGTTTGTTTTTCCAGGACATTGCTTGTTAATTTTTTTCTTCTCTGTTGATAACTCTTTGCCAAGCTTAAAAGCCTGCTTTTGATTAGAGTTGGAAAAATCTAATTGTGCCTGTCCTGCAGCGATATCTCCTGGGAGGCACAGCTCTGTGGCCTGATGCTGTCCTTCTCTTGCCTGGCATGGGTGAGGGCAACTGTGTAGGTTGAGGGGACCCTGCAGAAGAAATGGTTGAGGAGGCAAATGGTCTGGAAACTTCTCTTTGCTCAAGAAACCTGTTTTGGCTACCAGAAACATATGTTGAGAGAATGTGTAAGAACAACCACTTTCTTTCCCTCAGAAGCTGTTTCTTGACTAAGGTAGATAAGAAACATTCTTTTGCTCACAAATGGGGGAAGGGAAGAGAAGGAGGGAAATGATACGGCTCAGAAAAGCATCACTGAGTGGGTCATAGAGCCCCCTGATATATATGTAGTCCAGAAGATGCATGGCCTGTGTGTGTGGTTTTGCCACCCAGCTGTGAGTTCTGGCAGCTGTGTAGTGTTCCCAAAATAAACTTTATTTCTTGCTTAAAAGTCCATGACTTAGCTCTCTGATTACCTGCGTGAACATCGACGCTTGCAGCATCCCTCCTCACTCAGGGTCTATACAAGCCTCATGAGGCAGTGCTGCCAGGAAGAGTGATGGCAAGCAGGGAAGGGACTGGACCATACTGGGGGAACCTGGGCAGCAGGAGATGGCCAAGTGACAGCTGAAGTCAAATTGTCAAAATGCTCTGCATTTGTTTCTTTTACCAGAAGCACAGCCATTTTTGGAAGGAGATTGCCTTTGTGTCTTTTGCAGCCTAACTCTTAGAGCCACCACTGATTTCCGGCCAGCAAGCAGAGCCCGGTGTGAAGGCAGAGGGCTGAAAGGAAATGCATACTGCCACACATCGGCAGAGGCAGCAGACTGAGATAACCTTTGCAACTGCTCCTGTAAAACTGTTTGAGTGCTTCTGTCAGAATCTTCAAACTTCAAAAAAACATTGTTAAGAATTTTTATTTAATGCTGCTATACTAAGAAAGCTTTAGGTCTACCTTGTTGTAGCAAAAGGCAGGAGGACCTGATGTCTTGTAGGAGGCTGAGTGCAAGCATGGGAGCAGCCTGTAGCACAGGCACAGGCACTTGCCTGTCCTGGGCGTGCATGTTGCTTGCTCACAAGCTGCGCTGACATGGCTCTGGTTCAAGTCTTTCAGTGCAGACATCTAAGCCCAGCATGCCTCAGCTCCACCTGCCTTTGGGGATGGTTAAATGCGATGAAAACTCAAGAAGAGCTCTGATCTTTTTGTGTTGCTTCTCTAGCTTGGTTAATACAGTCCCAGACCCAGCTGCTCTTGCTGTGTTACAGCTCCTTGGAGATCCTCCAGTCACCTGCAAACACTTCCAAACACCCACACAAACACACACCTTGTAAAACATGTGTGACAACCTACCACAAGGCCCTCTCATTTTTTCCACCACTTACAGATGCATGAGCTAAACACAAACACAGCACATCCCATGTATCTCTTGCTCGAATGCACAAACACAAACCCACAGCTTTATTTACCCTGGCACTACACATGTATTCTGAATGCAAAATGTGTCCTCATTGGCATAGTGTTTGTCTTTCAAAGAATATAACTGTCCTTGGTGTGCAACAGAGGATGAGTTGCACAAGCAGCTCAATGACAGATGCCCGAGAGCCACCTCCAGCCCAGTTTTGCTGAGGGGTGGCTGTGCTTCTGGAACAGATTCATCTGGACCCCACCAGAGGCAGAGCTGCCAGTTAAAGACAAAGGCTTCTTGTAGTCTGAGGCTGTTGTGGCCAGACTGAACTGCAGAGAAAACTGTTGCATCAATATTTAGCCGAACCTCACGCAAGCTCCAGGAGCCATCCAGAAATGCATGCACTTAGTGTATGTCCTGCACACACATTTCCATGCATTTCTGTATATAAATCCATAAGATCAGTGTTGCCCTATGCAGCATACACAAAGCTAGGTGCAAGCTCCGACATACATCCCACACCTTAGTGCCAGCACTACATGTTGCGTTGAAAACCTCTCTGTGCCGAGGAAACTGCAGCCTCTGTCACTGTCTGTAGAGCAGGAGCAGGCAAGGGCCTTAGGGATGGCTAGTGTATAGAAGGCAGACCACAAACTGAAATGCCACTAGGATTTTAGAGGTAGGATAGACTCTGAATCCTCAGCATCTGGATACTGTAGAGGCAACTACTAATAAGGTACAATTAGGATAGGATATTATCTAGCTAGCAGGTAAAGAGATAACCGGAGGGGAAAAGTGGTTGCCATTAATGGCAGTGGCACTGAGAGGCACTTCTGACAAGTCAAAAATCACTCCTTGGCTTGCTAAGAAGGGGCCTATGAGCACACATTGAAAGTGCTTGCTGTCATTGAAACTGAAAGCCATAAAAAGAGCACAAAATAGCTCTCAAATTATGACTGCTTGCTCTTGGATCATGCTCACTACTTTTTAGCAGCAATCTCACAAGGACTCACCTGAGGCTTTGATTTCATATCTCTCCAGTTTGGGGGAGAAATTTCTGGGGTCCTCTCTTTCCCAAGGAATTTGAAGTGACTGTGTAATAAACTGAGGGATTCAGGTGGGTTTTGCTGAGGCACAGCATCTGGAGCAGGCAGGGCTCCTCCTGGCTCTGCTGTTTTCATGGTGTATATATCAGTCCAGTGAGGGTGAAGCAGGAGGTTGGGAGTTCCTCTTCTTTTGCAGACTCACTGTCACAACATGCCTGTGAGCCAAGGTTGCACCTCAGCTTCTCGTACTTCATGTATGTGCTGGAGCAGGGGAACAACTAGTAAGTCGAGGAAAAGGCAGTGTGCAGGCAGCTGTTAGGAGGAGGAAATTTCCTTGGAGGAAAACTGGAGGCATGAGTATTTGCATTTAAGGCTCTTGAGATGGAAAATAAAGAACAGAAACCTCAAATAAGTTGTTCTTTGCATAATCACTTGTGTACCACACTGCTTCTCTCCAGCAAAACAAAATCAGAGCAGCATTTCCTTATGGTAATTTGGGGTTTTTACTTTTAGTGCTCAAATATTTAAGGTTGGAAAGGCCAGAGGAGGTAATGCTATTTGTTCCAAAAATCTTGAGCACTTGGAGAAGGATTCCTGCTGGAGGCAATGTGAAGGTATCAGAGCTGCCTTTTCCATTCTGTCTCCCATCAGGAAAGCTAACTGTGGCAGAAAAAGTAATGTAAGATTAGAAGAAAACAGGGATGAATACTACAAAGATTTGGAGACTGTAGGCATCCTTGTTGACACAATGCACAGCAATGCTGAGCCTATCCAAGAGATAAATGGTTCGCCCTTCTCTGTATCCTAGGAAAATGCAGGTTACACAGTGAAAAAAGATGATGTCTGATAGCATCAGGCTATGGCAGAACTAGGAAGGGCAGATTGGGCTCTGGCAGGCTTGCTGTGCTGGTAGTCAGCATGGTGATATGCATGAAAAAGTGTCTTGCGATGTT
Source organism: Grallaria varia (assembly GCA_013396735.1). NCBI lineage: Eukaryota > Metazoa > Chordata > Aves > Passeriformes > Formicariidae > Grallaria > Grallaria varia. Next base: position 125,808 of record VWZG01001961.1, read on the forward strand.
TCGTCCTTGGTCGCACTGCTGAGCCTGCATCGAGCCCTACTTTGTGCTCTCCATGCTTCCTGTGGGGCCACATCAGGCTTCCTTTGCAGTTAGCTGTCCTGGGACAAGGAAACAGAAAAAAAATCCAAGAGATAAATGGTGCCTGCTAATCCTTTCTGTGTGTCTCAGCGACTTGGATTTGTTGTTTAACAGCAAGCAGCTCTCCCTCTGTTCCCTGGAGGCAGAATGCTCAGCTCCTTGTGTATCAGGTTCCAGCAGATGGGGATCCAAAAAGGCTTTTAGAAGAGGCGTTTCTGCCCAGTCATCGGTTATTGATCAGTGGAAAGAACAAAATGCTCCACATGCAGTGGGAACCACATATCTTTGTATCTTTAACAATAAAATCAAATGCTGGCTTTTGAAGTGCAGCCAGGACACTGCAAGGCAGACCTGAGGCTGCTGCTTCTCACTGGGACCTTGCTTGTGACTCTACTTCTAACAAGGGGGGCAGCAGAGAGGATTTTATGATGAGGTGAGGGATGTGCTTAATGTTTTTTTCTTGATTTTTCCAAAGTCTCTGCATGAGTGGGAAGTGCAGCTCCCTCTCCCTCCCTGCACACTTCCTTTCCTGAAAGCCTGAATATAGCAATGTATGCACTTGATGCACATCAGCGTCCTGTCTGCAGAGCATGAACCCGGGTGAGCAGGTTGGGGCTGGATGTGATGCTTCTGTCCTGGGTAGGAAACAACTCCCATGAGGTGCTGATAGTCAGAAAGGAAGCAATGTGGACTGAAGCATGTCACACTCCCCATGGGACCAGCTTGTATTCAGAAGAGGTTTTCTCTGGACTGGTGTGACAGGGCATCCAAGCCCAGCCAGGATGGATCTATCCATGGATCACTACAACCTTCAGGTAAGAAAGCCACCTGTCTGGATCAGTGGGCCTTGCCTGTATAACCAGCAAAGGGGACTTGTACTGTGCATTAAGGATGTATTCTGTATTATCCAGGCAAGCTTCCCTACACATGACCTGGGGGTGCAGCAGCTGTGTGTGCAGCTGTGGAGAGGGACAGAAGCTGTCAGTGTGGCCCTGAGGCCTCCACAGACCTCATGGGACTACTGTGGTAAAAGAAGGAGTGCTTGCTTTCCCTGGATTGGCTGGCAGGGCTGTGCCAGGGTCATGCTGGAGGTGGGAGATGCTCCAGCTTGCTGAGATCTGGGCAGGTTTATTATTTAGAGCATAGCCACAGAAAACAAGATCCCAGAACCAGATGCCACCGGGAGCTGTTATTTATGAATTTAATTCATTATTTATTATAGATCTATAATAATTTTTTTTATGTATTTCTTCTTTAATACATTTCCATTTTTGTTTTAATAATGCATTTTATATTCAGTTAACTGCTTAATACAGACAGTAGAGTTAATCAAGTCAATACCAGTTATTGAACCTATTGCCCTGCCAGATCTCAGAGGGTAAAGCTAAGGCTGAACACCTCCCCCAAAACCAGCGCTTCCTAGTCCTGAAGGCCTGAATTCAAGTGGGACCCACTGTGTGCTTAGGATTTTGTGTCTCACATCTAAATGTCACAATCACTTCACTTTAAACCTATTGATGGTCAGCTATTCACAGCAATCATGTTTCTGGTTTTCTGCCCAACAGCACTGACTGAAGTCTCAGAGATGACCAGCCTGACCCCATAACTGTCCTCAGACTAGGTCTCATGGAATAGACCTCAGATGAATGTCAACAAACATTGACATTTTTACTTCATCTGCCAGTCCAGTAGATAGAGCAGCAACCTTAGTGGGGACAGAAATTAAGACTTGGGTCCCATCCTTACTCTGCCTGATTAGGTTCTGGGATAAAATCTGAAATTCCCCCACTTTCTGGAGGGAAGTGTAGCCAGAGCAGGTTGTAGAACCCCTGGCCACAGCTCTGTGGCTGGTTCTGTCACCCTAGGCAAGGTCTCAAGCTTCATGGTTCTGAGGAGAGAGACTTCCTCCTCTTGGCCCAGAGGCTGCCACCTAAGCCCTTCTTCTTGGCCCCGCCTGCCAGCTACTTTAACTGACTTCCAGCTGTCTCTGCTGATACTTTAACAATCCCTCCATCTTGTACACTAAGCCCTGAGAACCTAATTCTAGACTCCTCCTGACACCTGGGAGCTTGGCATTGCCATGCCACTGGGCTACTTGTGATCGCTGCTTGCTGCAATCACCTCTCAGCAGAGCAGCAGCATGTGACAAGCTGGTGGTGAGGCAACACCATGTACAACTATTTAAGTATTTCATGGCTCCTCAAAGAATCACAGAGGAGAAAGAAGATTTCAAAGTTCCAGATCCTGGAGCTCACAAGCGTCTCAGGAGATGCTTAAGAGAACAGGTCTGGTCTCAGCCAACGGAGGTCACACCTTGTTGGCAATGTGGTATTGAGGAAGGGTACAGGGCTTTGAATAATTTCTTGATATTTTATAATCCTGTTGATTTTTAAAAGCAATTCTTCTGGTGTGTTTAATATCATGGGCACAAGGAGGACTCAAGAGGCCTAAGGCAAGAGAGAGGATTACTCTTTGCACACAGGCTCAGCAGAGCGATATCCTGATGTAACAGGATCGGACACCTGGTTTGCTTCTGCATAGAGGACTCATAGGCAATCAGCCCCATTTGCCCCTGCCTGCTCAGCCATGACTCCAGACTGTGAAAAACATGAACTATGTGCAGAAAAATTTTGAGACTAAACAAAGAATTCATTTTGGTTTCTTTTCCCTGTTTCCAACTAAAGCCTTTATGCTGTTCGGTACAACAGGGTCAATCGACTCAAGCACTTTTCCCTGCACAGAAGGACTAGAAATGTTTTTCTTTTCTGATGCTGCAGAAATCCTGTGCTGGAGGACACTCTCCAGCTGCAGACCTGAGCTGGTATTGTTCCCTATGTTGTGAATTTGTCCCATCATGCACCTTAACATAATCCCCTCTGATGTCCTGGAGAAGATGGTACTTTCAGGGCTGTTTCACTCCAGTAACTGCTACCTCTACCCATGGGGCAGCTGCCCTTGCTGCTTCTCTGCCCTCAGAAGCCATTGTTTTGGGGCCACCTGGCAGCTGCACTCAGCAGTTTTGCTCTTTCAGCAAAATTGAGGTGTGCACCATGATGTCTTTGCCCCTACACTGACTTTCTGCCAGCAAGCGCACATATAGATCTTGCTATATATAAACAAGTGGGGTCAGAGCTCTATTTTTAACCTATCTCAAAATATATCCCTTGTTGTGCATTTGTTGCCTCCACTTTGTAGTCCTGTCTCCTTGCTGCAAAAAGCCGCATGAGGTCAGTGAGGTCTGTCAGCCCTGGGACCAAAGTAGGGGAACAGAGTAGAAAACACAGTATGTCCCCTAATACCAGGCCTGTCATGTGCAGAAAATGAGGTGGGCACTTGTGCTAAAACACCCCTTTGACATTTCATGTGAGGAAATCTCCAGGGCAATTTCAAGAGTCAATCACCCCGTAAAATGAAAGCCCAGCAGCTCAACAGTTCCAGTGCCAGCTGTGGGCACAGGAAGGGAGTGTTGAGAAGAGTTGGACAGTGTGGGACACTTCTCACACCACCATTACATTACTCCTGCAGTAATGGGTACCTAAAATTTTTTTCTTTCCAGGACTGAGCCTTGCTCTTTCTTATAGATGTAGGGTTGGGGAGTACAGGACAAGAGCAGCTCATTTATCCTGTGCCAGTATGTGAAGCAATAGGTGCTGCAGTGTGATGGTTCCTGTCATGCTACAAATATTTTCTGAGAGCCATCACAGTGATACTGAATAAAGTGCTGCTTCTGGGCCCTGGACCTGGAGGATTTTGGGGAAGCAGCTTTCTGCATCAGCTTTCCATCTTCCTGAAGCCAGACCACCTTTGGAGGTGTTTGCAGTACAACTAGTGTGTCACTGCTGTTATTTAACCTGGTTACATGGGGACAGGAGTTGGCTGAACTAAGGCTGGGGAGGGAGTGTTTTCATAAAGGGAAATGGATAAGCATAAAAGGGAGGGCTTGGCTGAAGATGGCATGGGAAGGGGATGGAGATGGTGTGTGACAGAGTAAAGGGAGTGAACCCTGGTGGTGGTGACTACTCCCCTTGCAGTGACAGGTTTTTCGTCTGGCTGCACACTCTGTGTGGGAGATGCTATGGCCCTTTTCGTCTGTATCCCTGGGAAGGAGCACACAAGGCTGCTCTGGGAAGGTGCAGCAGAGTGCCATGTGGTAGTCTCTTCTGGTTCCGTTGCTTGCTCTGGCCCCTGGTGACAAAGACATCCCTAAAGGACAGTTTGCTTTGAAGGGCTCCAGGTTGCAAAGGGCTCCCACACTCCTTCGCTTTGCCATACCATTACAAGTCACACTGCAGCTGCTGAGCTGGGCCAGCTGCCTGCGTGTACGTGCTGCAGCCCAGGATGAGCGGATCATCTTACTCTCTTTCATCACAGGCGGAGCTTAATTTCATTTCCCTGCCAATTGTCCTGGCTCGTCCTGTGTGCATTGCTGGTTACTCCTGGTAACTAGTGTCATCATAACTGAACTCTGAGTCCCACCTCTGGCAATTTGACTGTAAATCTTATGCTATTTCAGGAATTTTTTATTTATTTATTTGGTACTATCTTGGCTTCTGGAAGCCTCTGGTCTGACAAAAATCTCTGCTTTTGCTTTTATAACACTTTCCACACTTCCTGTCTATGGAAAGAAAGATCTTGAAAATGGGATTCCCATATTCTTGGCAGGCTGGGAAAACAGAGGGGAAATGCATCAACTATTACAAAATAATCATGGCTTTCTAGTAATTTCATATCAGAGAGAGTCAGGGAGGTTTTGAAACAACCCTTTCTATTTACTCATTTTATGAACCATGGCTCTTTTTAAGTTTATTCCTGTTAACTGAAAGGCGATGGAAAACTACTATCGTCTTGCTTACTCTTTATACAGGGGCTAACATGGATTTGTAAGCAGGAAGACTGGAAGTATCCTACTAGATGGTGCACAGTACTGTGAGCTTCAGTGCAAAGATCCACAAGCTGCAAATTTATACAAAAAGGAAGACTGTGATCAGAATTATTTCAGCAAATATCTAGAGGAGGAAGGAAAAGATTATGAAGATGTCTGAAATGGAAAGCTAATTTCTTACAAGTTCCTTACAGTTACCCATGTTGTTTTCAAGGGAAAATATTGTGCATTAATTTATGATTCATTACATAAACAGGATTAATGTTATATCCTTATTTGTAATAACTAAAGAATACATAAAGTAGAATTCTTTCAATGTAAAACTACATTTACATGGAGCCAAGATGTTGCTTGCCATCTTGGGTTGAGTATCAGTACCAGCTATAACTGATTTTTTTTTCATGGCTTGCTGATTATCAGAATATCAACTAGGAGAAGAAAAGGTTGGTAATGCAGGCTTGCTACAGCCTCCTGTAGCAGAGGAAGGGTCTGGAGACTGCAGAAAGCTGGGAAAGACATCAAAGCTGTTGAGTCACAGTGTACCTTAAAGTGGAGTTTCCCGACATCCAGAAAGGCACAATGAGAATTTCCTGCTTGCCCCCTGCATCCCTCCCACCACAGCACTCCCTGCCCACAGTACATTCATTGCAAACTGACTTCAGACCCATAGCATGGAATGCAAAACCTTCAACAACTTTGAGGTGCCGCAGGAACAGGACATGAGTGATTAAGACCATTCCTGGTGTCCTAGATCCCAGCTGCAGTAGGGAACTTCTTAGTATAAAACTCTAAGATTATTCTAAAAAACAGACCCACTGGGAAGCCCAAATATCTTGCTCTGTGTGGTGATGCTGTGAATGTCTGACAAGATACGCTGACACATAGGAGGTTGGGAAGAAATAACAAGCAGCTTGTTGAGATTGTAATGGGCACCTCATGTGCTGGTCAAGGGGGATTCATGGTGGTGAGAAGGTGGGGATACAGACCAACCAGCTCATCAGATGAAAACAAGATCCCCATCTTCCTCTATTTATTCCTGTCAGGGATCTGGTGGGACTGTCCCATCTGAGAATCATTAATTTGGAGAGCTGAGCTGTGACAGCTAACTCTGGCAAGAGCGAATGCTCCTGCGTTTAAGGTGGATAGTGGGCCAAGAGACTCACTTTGCTCCCAGTGCAATGCATGACAAAGTTCCCACCACTGCTTTCTGCTGCTGTCTTACAGCTGTAGGATGAACTTTTGGAAATCCTGACTGCCACCCAGCTTGTCTTCTAAGAATACAGACCCCTTTTTTCTTCACTGTGTGCCTATTTCCTCACAGCCTCAGCTCATCTCTTCCTCCCAGTTAAACCATTTAATTCAATATGGGTATTTAGTGATTAAAAATGGTAGTGGGACATTGGCACTTTGTTAATCCTTAGAACTCTGGCATTGCTCTCACTTCCATAGCCATGAAGGGAAAGACTAAGAGCAGGATCAAGAAGGCAAAAAGGTTGACCAGTGTCCAGCTCCTGATGTATCGTCATTTTGTGGTGAATGGAGAATCCATGCAGTCTGATGGACACAGTGGCCAAAGCCCAGATTCCATGGGTCCATATCATGGGGAGAGGAATGGGTAAAGAACCAGAGGAACACAGAGTTTGAATTTTGGCTAGGGCCTGTTTGCTGCTCCCATCAACAGTGCCCAAGTGTTAATTATAATTTCCTTATTCTGCTTTGGTCAGCGCAAAAGACAAAGTCGGGTGAAAGCCAAAAATAAGCAGCCCTCAGAATAGCCCTCTCCACATCTTCCTGATAATGGCATCTCTGAAGAAGACTGCTTGTTCCCCTTCAAATGAGCTTTCAGAGGCTATTTTAATCCATTTTTAGTGGCAAATAGCATTTATCAGAAAACGTGTGGGCTGGTAGCCAACTCCTTCAGATCTGGCCGGAGGGGAAAGTCTCTGAAAAATAACCGAGTGTGCTTCTACTGCATGTTCCCCTGCCCAGGGGATTTTGGGGGCATAATAAGGAAACATTCATCTGGTGGAGCGGAGCCCAGGAACCAGTGCTTTGCTAAACCCAGAGATTTCCCTGTCATCAACACTTGTTCCCAGGAATCAGAGCTCTTGTTCTTGTCATCAGTGTTCATGTTTTCAGATCCAATTTTGCAATCATTAGGAGGAAAGAAGCAAGGTTGGCAAAAAGGTTAGAGAGCCACTCATTTCTGAGTCAGGGCTTAGAACATGACCCTGGCTAATTGTGTTCAAAAATCCTGGCTGACAGTCATCACATGGCCACTTGGTGGTCTCTGGTGAATTCACAGTCTTCGGCAAGTTCACAAACTCTTCAAAGTCCTATTTTAGAAAATGCCATATTGAACACTAATTGGCATTCCCAGGGAAGCAAACCTGGAACAGGCTGTGAAAATTAAAATTCCCCTTTCCCTGAAGGAATTTTGATGCCAGGCAGTACCTCAGGATTTTGCCTTACTGCTCTATTTCAGTGGTCTCTCTTAGACTCTAGAGCTGTCATCTCTCACCAGTTCTAAATCAATTTTAGCATATCTTAGGGATAATATGTGTGGTGGCCTACTGCCTGACTTCCCTGGGCGAGAGGTGACAGGCAAGGGAGAAAGAGCCAACAGAAGGGTGGAAGGTAACACAAATGACCTTGGGGCCTGATAAAGGTTGCCATAGGAGAAATTTAGGAAAATACTTCTACATTCATGGTGTATTGCTGACCTCCAGCATTTGTCAGAGTGACTTTGAAGACCACTTGATCTAGTCTTGATCTATTGATATCTCTTGTACTCAAAACTAGGCATCAGAAATGCAGATCGAAGGGGGTTCACGAGCAGTATTATGGAGAAGGTCTGTTGAGTGTGTGAAAAGTGAGGCAATTTTGGATCCATGATCTTGGCCCCACATCAGAATAGGATGCTACCCGTCCGTTTTTCTCTCTCACCTGAGACTTAATTATATATTTTATGATGTACCAAATCTGTGTTCATGTGTTTTGACAGTCATAATAAACATTTCAGGATGATATAGGAATTTTCACAATGCTCCTAATTTTTGTTTCTTTTTTTATTTGAAGGGTAAAGACTGGTAGTAACAGAACCCATTGGACATGTTAATGTGTAGGTGCAAACAAGCCTTCAAGGAATATTAGCCAGTATTTTACTTCCTCTTTGATTTCACTGTCTTTGTGAGAGGAAAGGAGACTTGGCTGAAAATGGACAGGTAGAACACATTTCTCATTACCTCAAGTTTGAAGTCTGACTAGACCATCCTTGTAGCTGTTGTTGACTTCCATCAGCGCAATGTCAGGGTCTTGTGAGTTGTGCATTTGCTGCCTGAAAAATGCCAATAAACCTGACTTACCTGTTGTGTGTCATCCTTTCAACACTGGTAGGGTAGTTACACTTTTCCAAGGAAATACGGCTCCTTTAATTTGATTGTGTAAGGTTTCCGGCAAAAATCAAATCAGCTACCTATCAACTACCTATCAGCTCTTGTCAATTCTGTTTAAGTCTGCTGCCACAGACTGTTGAATGGGATAGTCTTTAAACTTCGTAGTGGGAAGAATATAGGATGACTCACTCTGCTGCAGCAAGCTGGGGTGTTTCTGCTCACTGTCTCCAGACTAATTAATTTATCATGGAAGTGGAGGAGTTTTGGTCTGCTGACTATCACCATGCTAGTTTTCCCTGCCTGGGCTTCCCCACAGGTGGAAAAATTGGGTCTGCCTTCTATAAGTGCACCCATCTCTGTGATGATGCTGCAGTCCCAATGGGAAACCCCAGCAGTGTTTTCCCTTGCATGGCTCCAGACTCCCTGCACCATGACAGCATGCCCAGGGCACGGCAGGGTCCAGCTGCTGAGAGCATGCAGGGTAACAGGGATGGCACCTGCAGTCTCATGGAGGAGGCAGCTGCTCTTGGCACTCTGCATCACTCTGTTGGCAGCTGCCCGCCTTGGTGCCTTACTTGTTGTGCCAGCTGGAGCCTTGGGGGAGCTGCTGCTGATTTACTAGTTCAATAAATACCCCTAGTGTATATGCAGACGAAAGCATTCCCCTTTCAGGTAGGGCTGGTGCCAGGAGTGCCAGAGAGCAGTCCAGATAGCTGCGGGGAATGCTGGAAAGGGCATTTTATGATCCTAGCAACAGGTTTGAGTCACAGATGCCCTTCCACTCATGCACTCCTCCATTCACAGCCTGAAGTGCCAACTGCCTTGTCACAGCTATTCCTACTCACTACAGAGAAGGATTGACTCTGATGCAGTTTTGCCATGGAGATCAGTTTAGATATGCATGTTATGTAGTAAAGCTTGGGCTTCCTCATGACTACTAAAAGTGCTGCAATGCTTTTGACAGGAGAATAAACACGTCCTTGTGATCATGGCTCAGCTGTACTCTCTTCCCTGTGTTTTCAGAGGTAGGTGCTACTTCTCACCTAGTGATGAGGGTATTTAGGGTATTGCATGTATGCAGAGGGTCTAACATTTGGAGTTAAAAGAAAGTTTGCATCTCTGAACAGCTCTAGGCTTAGTGAATGAAATAAAACAGAGTACTTTTGGGAAAACTTTTTCAGGTGAAATGAGAAGGGACGAGCTTTGCCAGAGTTGGCCCTTGACTACACCATCTGCAGAAAGTCACGACCTTCGTTTTGGAGGAAATGCTGAGAGCGGACTGTGACAAGGAAGGAGGAAGCAAACAGGGGCTTAAGGAATAAAAGGAGAGAAAACCAGAAATGACACTTGAAGGCAGGAGACTGATGGAGAACATCAACTCCTTACATTCACTGGATTGCAGAAACGAATGAAAAGTCTTGCACACTTAATGTTTAGTTTTGTCTTTGGATACTTGTGTAAATATAGGGGTAGAACTTGTCTTAAAAGGCTTGCATTGCAGTCTGGCAGGCAAAGTTTCTCCTCATCATTTCCCGCAATTCCCTCAGTAGAAGTCAGTTCCCGAGGCAGAGGCTGTACACAGTGTGCGCGTGTACTGGGAGTGCAGTGCAGAAATGAGTAAGCAAACCTCTTGCCCTGAGTTCAGAGTGCTTGGACATGCTGTCCTGGTGGTAGGCATACACCAGAGGCGGGGGACAAAGTTTGCTCTTTTCCCAACAGGCCAGAGCTGCCTTTAACATCTGCGTTCCCACCCGCTCCTCCACCACACTCGGATACAAGGCACGTGGAGAGAACAGTGTTTTAGATGGGCTTCCAGAGACCTTCTGAGGCTGTGCGGTTTTCCTTTATAGTTGCAATTTGCTCCTAAAACTTGTCTGAATTATGCAGGCTTTTTATTTTTACAGTGGAATGGGTTCAAGACCCTCTATTTTTAGTCCGGGTCTAAACAAGGGCAAGAATTACCTCCTGCTAGTCTTGTGTTCTTCTGTGGCCCTCTCCCTCACCAGGGCTGTCGGCTTTCTGTGCCAGGTAGCTGTTGGTGGCAGGAACAGCTAGAGAGAGATGGGACTCTTTAGTCTCGAAGGAACCATGACCTGCTTTTCCAAAACCATAAAAAGCCAATCAGTGTTCTTGGTTTGTCACAACAAGCTGATGTGACATTAACTAGAAAGTCCAGGCTGCTCTCAGAACAGGATATCTGAAAAACGTGCAGGCTTTTAGAACGTGGTTGATCATGAGAGAGCATGAGGCAGATGTAACCACATAATACGGGAGTATTGAGGGTGTGTGCGTACTGTTTATATAGCAATGTATTTGTGCACGATATGTTACAGATATTTAAAACACACATTCCTCCATGAGAAGAGCTGTACTTGAGAAACCATTTGCAATCATAACAAGGACTCCGGTTGACCTGAGGTAATGTTAACTGTGGTAGAGTTCCTTACTCCAATATCTGTTTACATAAAGCATGTATGTGCTCTCCTGTTTTATACACAATTTCACTCCATCCCAGGAAGCTTATGGTCTAGGTTTAGCACTAAAGAATGCTGACTGTGGCATTGTTGGGAATGGCTGGAAAACACACAGCAACTGGCTCTCATAAGAGACAGTGATTGCCACCAACCCACTGTGCAAATGCCCTTCCCATATTACCTCTCCTCATTTGACTCCAGCTCCAGCAGGTATCAAAAGAACCTTGCAGCACCTCTAGAGCCAGCTGCCCCAGGAAGAGCCCTGGGAAGCAGGAGTGGTGGGCTAGACTTCAGAAAGGATGAGGTAGCCTCTGCAGCATGCACATATGTGTCCTGTCCCAACCTCAGCTCACCTATTGCCTCTTCCTCAAGGCTCTGCTGCAACTAATTGGCCAGTGCAGTTTCCTTATATACATTCTCTTGGAGAGACAATTTTGTAGGCTGTGCAAAAGCCATGAAAGCATCTCCAGCCTCCCAGCCCCCTTCTCGGCACATGCAGGACCTGTGCAGTCATCTTGCAACGCCAATTCCCTACCTGCTTGTCTTCCCATTGCTGGCTTCAAGGCTGAAGATGCCCAGGCTGCTGCTGCTCTATCAGGCAGACCCTCATGGCCAACGATGTTGGCATGAGAAGTGGTAAGCCCCAGGCAGGGGGAAGCTCTGCTTTGGATGGCTGGACTGTGCCCCAGGACCCCTGTGTATCACTTAATGTAACTTGAATCCTTGTGCTCCAAACAACCTTGCAGATGAAGTGGAGAGGCTCTCAGAGCAAGTCCAGCTGGGCCTGTGCAGAGCTCGTCTCAAGGGGCTTTATCACACAGAGTAAGGTGCACATAGAGGTTGGTTGCACATGGAGAGAGGTGGCATGCTTCCTGCGAGGCTACAGACCTCAGCTGTTCTCCTTTATGTGTAAATTGTGAAAAATTATAGGGATTTGAGTGGTAAAACATGTAACTGGCAGATGAGCTTTACTTTCCATCCCCAGAAGACCAATAAGAGCTCAGCACGGGCCCTGTCCTCCCTTCTGCATGCACCTGTTAAAGTCTTGTCTCCTGTGACTGTCCCAAGACAGCTCTCTTGTGTGTCCCTCAACCCTTCCCCAGCTTCAAGGGTGTGAAAGGAAGGGACTGCCTTTCTGCCAGCTCCCACAGCCCAGCCATGCCCTGTGCCTCCCCACAGAGATTCACCGAGGGCTGGAAAAGCAACAGCAATCGGCACTGTCAGGGTGCAGCTCCCAGGCCAGCTTGGCACGACGAATGCTCCTGGGCTGGAAGTCCCAAGGGAATGTTTTGTGTGGGTAATTGCCTCTTTGCTTCCTGCAGAGCAGTACCAAGGCATCTGTTGCTGCTTTTCTGCTTGAAATCTATTAATCTGCACACTGAAATGAGAACCAGCTGGTGGTTGTTTTGGATTTATTTTAGGAAAAAAACATCTTCTGTAAAGCATTATTCTGCTTTGAGTTCCTGTTTCCTTTCCCATCTGCCCAAGGAGCTGGGTTTGTAAGTCTCCCACTGTCTGCATGTCCTCATTGACGGGATGACTCCTCTGTGCGGGGTCTCAGTGCAGCTGCAGTGGGCAGACATGGGGTTACATTTCTACCCAGATGGAGTGCAAGGGAGCTTGCACAAATTCTCTGTTTTTTAGTTGCGCATGTTCTCATCTGCTTATGGTTTCCCTCCTCCCAAGTTTCCTGGATTTGAGCAAATCCAGAAATCTCAAAGCAAAACACCACTGAAACACCATCTGCTTTCACGTCAAACAGCACACTTCCCAGCCAGTCCTCTGCCAGCGGCTTGACTCTCCCTTGCAGCCTGCAACTGCAAATTGTCACTGGCACCAGCACAAAGTGGCTGGTTTGGTGGCACGCTGCACCCACAAACCCTCTGCCAGCATGCAACAGTACAAAGCATAAGGCCACTTTTCAAAAACTGGAGAGACCAAACCCCAAAACACTGAGCAATCTATGCTGTAATCTTTACAGCTTTCTTTGGTTTTTGTGTTTGATTCTATGACAGTACAAAACTGCCTTATTTGTTTAAAATGAGAGACCAGTTGCTCTCAGTTGCACCAAAATTTTTCAGAAAAGAAATACTTCTATGTATCCTCTTTTTTGTTTTCTACAAATGTTCTTTCTTTTTCCTTCTGTTGCTGGCAGCTTCATGAAGGATTTCTTCACTGGCTTTTTAATATTCATTAAAAAATTTTGTCTTTCAAAAAGATTTCACTTTCTTTTGCAACTTCTAATAGCAATTAAAATCTCTTCTGTAACACAGCACAATTTGTTCTGATGCCTTACAGTGCTTTCATGGGCCTTTGTTGTTCTTCCTGGGCATTTTTCATATTTTTAAGACCAGAGGGATCTCTATGATTATCTGTTCTGACAATAAATCTCACTCAATAATTTCTGCTTCAATGTTTCTTGAGATGTATTTTATCTTTGAAAAATGACTGTGTAGTCTTCAGTTCAAGACCTCAAACTGTGGAAGCTCTACCCTATTCCTACATAAATGGTTCTAATAGTTAATGGCTTTTGTTAGAAAGTTCTCCCTGTAATTCCTCTGAATTTGCTTGGCTTCTGTTTCCAAAGACTGCATCAAGTTATATACCTGCTTTTTTTTCTCTCTACCTGATTAAAGAGCCCTAATCTTAATAATTTCTTCTTGTGCCAGTAATTACAGACAGTGCTCAAGTAATTTTTGACCTTCTATAGGGTAAACTTGGATTGACCTTCTAAAGTTTCTTGCTAGAAGTATGTTTTCCAGATGTTGTATCTTTCTTGAAGCTCTTCTCTGAACTCTGGACTATTTCTGTGTTGTTTCTGAACTGTGAACACTGAGATATAACCATACATTCTCTTTTGAGGTAGTGTAGTAGTTTCTCCTGATGTTTCAACAGCAGTGTATACTGAGGTAATGTTGCCTCTCACTTTCACATGATACTTTCGTTCTAGTAGGTCCAGGAATTACATTTGTCCTAGCAACAGTATCATGTCAAGGTGTCATGTTTAACTGACTATGTACCATGACCCTGGGGGAAAGTCAGATTTGTAATCATCCCTAATGGAGATGCCACTTTGCAACGGACTGCCTTCCATTCTACAGATGTAACCATCACCATCCTTTTCTACTGCATGAGTGGTCCCAGTTTGGATGCACTAACCACCATTTTGTACAAATTAAGTTGTCATGCTGGACAGGCTTTTAGGTGGGCCTGTACATCTGACCACACTCTTTGTCTTTCCAAGCTTCCCATTTCTGTATCATTCTTAGTGCTACCTGCTTCTCATGAGCAATAGAAATTTTGTGGATTGCTGCTTTTATATGCCAGGTGAGGCTGTAAAATTACTCCTGGTGTAAACACACTGATAGAGTTATCTACAATAAATAAACTAGTTATCTCACCAAGTATGGGACTAGGTGTGTTTTAATAAGGTCTGTTCCCATAAAAAAAGATATGCACCTTTCCTAGAGAGAAAGGGGAATCTCTGTCTCTGCAGATACTAAAACTGAACCAAAATCCGGAGCAACCTGACCACTTAATCACACCCATTTGCGCAGGAGCTTAAATGAGGTGACTTCCAGAGGTCCCTCCCAAACCCAATTTTTCTGTAATTATATAATTATGTGACTAATTAGGTTACTACTTATAATAACTGTCATTGTTCTCTACAATCACCTTTCTTCATTTCTGCTCTAATGACAGGTCAACTGGAATGGGCCCTGCAGATTTAAAGATCTTTTATATCAAAGCTGCTTAACGAACTCTGTGTTTATGGATAAAATAGAGAGCACTTCATTATCAGGTAATCCTGTTCACGCCAAATACAAAACAAAGGTTCTTCCAGAAGATGCCTTTCTCTGCAGGCTGGCAATGTTGAAGGGGGTGCCTGCTGCCAGGTATGTGTCTTGGGGGCTGACACTGAATTGCCTGCAGCAGTTTGCTGAGGGCGTCTCTCTTCCAGTCTGGCCAAACAGAGGCAACCAGAGACCATGGCTATGCTCCTGTCATCCCTAGAACAGGACTACCAGGCTGGCAGTCTCCAGGAGAGGTCACTCGTGTCTGCCAGAACCTGCTGGCACTGGGCTGCCACTTCTCAGAGCAGATATTTACCCTTGCCTCTGCAATGTGCCAACAGCATGATGGGAAGGAAAGTCATCTCTTGAAGGTGGAGGAAGGTACCGCTCTTTCTCTCCCCAGTCTGCCTTTCCCATCCCTTCCAGCAGGGTTAGTAATGTCAGGCATATGACCAGCCTGTGATTTCACTAAAACCAATTTGATCAAGTTTATTTTAATAATGGAATGTTTCCAAATTGTTCTGCTTTTGAGTTCTTTGTCTTGATCACAGTTCCCTTCCTAAATACTGTAAATAGCCATTCTCAAGCACCTGTTTTTTTCCAATGCTTAAGAATAACTTTGATCAAATACCACTGTAGAATCTAATTAATTTGGAAGATACCTCTGAGCATCACCTAGTCCTTCCATCCGCTGCAAACAGGACCATCTGCAAAACCACATTGGGCTGCTTGGGGCTGATTACTGAATATCTTCATAAATGGTGACTTCACAGCCTCTCCAAGAGTCTCTTGCACTGCTTGGCCATCTTCATCAAGGTTTGCTTTGTGGCTTAATACCCAAGGAAAATTCCCTTGCTCTGTCCTTTGTTCACAGCATGTAATCCTGTTGTTGTGCCCTTTATTGAGATCTTCCAACATATTTAATTGATGCTTTCCCTTCCATATTAGTCTAGCTGCCATTTCTGAAATGTCTAAACTGTCAGGGGCCAACTTTGTACATATATTCGAGGGACTCAGGAGCACTACAGCTCTGCAAGTGTGCTTCATGTTGAGAAATGTGCTCCAGTGGTAGAAAAGAGAAGCACAGTAGAGGCAAGAGGCAGCTGGGACCCCGGTCAGCTTCCAGAGAGGCCTCTGGGGTGACCCGGGGCACTGCATGACCAGGGCTGTTTGTGAAGCCCCTTGCCCACGTCCATGATACAGCTGCTGTTTTTTACTGCTGCCTGAGCCAGGTGTTGTGCTCCGACTGCCTTCCTTGTTTGTTTTCCTCCTTGTGGATTCAGTTGTTTTGCATCTGTGAGGCTGAGTGGGTGGTGTGTAGTTTCTGTACGCTCTGTTCTTTAGGTGGGTTTAGTTTAGTCTATGTTTTTAAATGCAGGTTGTGCTTTGCAGTGGGGACATTACTGTTATTGAATGGCATCATCCATCGAAGTACCCGGTTTAGCTTTTACACCTGAAAATCTGATGAGATACAAGCTGACATCTTCTTTTCTTCATCTGGTTAGAGGAAGTCATGATGTTTGTTCAGGGAAATCTTTATTCAAAGATCTGAAAATGTATAAACAAGTAGATACTTCCTCTGCTTTCCTTGTCAGGCTGTCAAAATTTTCCCAGGCCACCCTGGTTTGTGATTTTCACTTGTTATTCTTTCTTTCAGATGACAACAGAGAAATGAGTTGACAGGCAGTGGTGTATGAAGCAGAGACTTGCTCTGGAGAGACAAGTGCTCAGCTTTAAAGAGAACTTTGCTGTGGTTTTGGCAAGTTGGATCAGTGACCATGCCACAGAGCAATGGTAATTTTAGTCCAAGGGTATTCGTATTGCTAAAAAATACAAAATGCCTGAAATGCCTTTGTGGATGGGAAGGTGTGCATGGCTTTTTTCCAAGGGATGTAGGCTATTCTCAAATCTGAAAACATAAGCATGTGCTGACTTACCTACAAAGTCAGTCTCCTACCAATAATACAAACCATATCTAGTTTTCCAAACTCCTGAGTGTAGGCTCTTACCTTTATTCTGCTCTCACTTACACTTTTATGTCAGCGCTTTAACGTGTTGAGCCAGACCTTAGCAATTCACAGCAACTAACAAGCGGGAGCAGGAAGGTACGTCCAGCACTTGCATGGTTACGTTGTGTTAGTTTGAGCTTAAAACAGGAAGGGGTGAGGAGCAGTGGTTGGGGTGGTTGTGCTGGGGTGTAACAAGTCCATGTTGGCTGGAGTGGGGCTGGAGACAGCACTCAGAGGGGAAAGGGTCTTTGCTGGGCTCATGAGAGAGGAGCAGGGAGTGGAGAACATTATCCATGAGATGGAAAGTGCTTGACTGGGGTGTAACTACTTCCTGTGCTTTAGAAGTCCATGCAATGAGCTGGAAGAAATCCGGGTTGTGAAAACAGAGGAGTGTGGGGAGTAGAAGAATGTGAGGGGAGAGAAATTGAGTTGGGAAATGGGAAAAGAAAAGCTGGAGTGGTACATACCCTTGTAAAGGAAGTAGTCATGTTGGTGAAAGATTTCCTGTGTCACTTGTTGAAACTTGTGACAGAATCCAAGTTCTAAATATTAGTTGTGCATTCAGACACAAGAGGACATACAAATCAGTTCAAGTTTGAGAAGTCTTACTTGTCTACTTCCCTCGTCTCTTCAACTTGTTCTCCCTTCATCTGTCAGCCTCACACTGCAGCTGAACAAAGCTGGAGGTTTCCAACCTGCTGTATGTGAGTCCTGTATAGAGTAGAGAGCAGGGCCTGCTGCCTCCCCTGCTTGTTCCCAGGAAAGGACTCATCATTGTCAGGAGGCATGTGAGAACACAGGCATGTTGGAGCATGCCAGCTATCTTCTGATCCAGTCAGCAGCCCATCAGTTATGTCTGTGAGAAACTGATGACTGGAAAGGGTGGGAGAGTTATGGGGAAGAAACAAGGAGTGTGGGGAGAGAGTGGTATGCTGTGTGGCTTTGGTTGCTTGGAGTGCCTAGGGAAGTGCTCAGCAAGGTGCTATTCTTCACTGCCTTGCCAAAATCCACAACAGATGCCAGAATCACCTAGGGATCATGGGCACAGCCATTACCTTGTCAACTTTCAGCATTCCTTATGGGACTAGGTACAGGAGGGAAAAGCCTAAGGTACATACGTTCTCCCACGTAGCCTCATCCAAAAAATGCTTGTCAGCTGTCTGACAGCATTTTGTCCCTGTAGGGGTGGGTGTTGGGTTGAAAAGTCAAAGGTGGAGTAATGGCCTATTAAGCCCCTCCCCACAGAGGGAGGTCCTGGGTATGCTAAGCTCTGTTGAGCCGGGGCTGCATGGTGTGCGGAGTCAAGTGTGTCATGTCTAAAGTCCTCTGGAGTCTGTACAGAGCGCTTAGAGTTGGACCCTGGGTGTAACGGCAGCTATCTGTTAGGGGCTCCTCTGCAGGGGCACCCCTGCTCCCTTGGGCCCACCATTGAACTGTGGTGCCTTCCTGTAATGCCTAGCTCAATCTCTCATGGGCTTTATTCTTTGCATGTCTGAAGAGGCACTGTCCTGATGCAAACTCACAGCCGGTTGCAGTTCATGGCATTCATCAGCCTGTTATTGTTGTGACACTGCTCATGTATTTCCTTCTCTCACCCACTGCCTTTCCAAGGGGAAGCTGTGATAATGACAGGACTTCTTGTTCTTTGTCACAGAAATTGGGTGTAATTGCTCCATTTTGGAGGCTTTAAGAAGTGCAGCAAGGGAACAGGCTGAATTCATTCTTAAGACATCAGTCATCTGAAGCATTTGGTAGATGGCACATCAGAGATGGGAAATGACTCAACCATCTTTGTTAAAAGCAATCATGGGGCTCTGGGAATAAAATCAGAGGGAGAGATCTGAGAGGGGTGCAGGAGGGAAAAGGAGACTTGAGCAACAGAAAGGATGCTGTGTTCTGTGCTGATGTCGTAGCACAAGAGTTTTCTCTCACCAGAGCTGTGCCTGAATCATCCCTTCAGTCAAGGAGCTATTCATTAGCCAGCCTGCCCAAGGCACAAAGGGCAAGGTGTCCCAGGGGGCAGAGTGGCTAGTGGATGCAGCTGGGCTCAGCACATCCATGCTGCTGCTGTCAGCAGCACAAGGCTGCTGGGCTGCAACTCCTCCGACTGACTGAAAAACGTGTTATTTCTGTGAGGGTGTTAGGGAGAGCCCCAACCTCTCTCCTAAACCTCTGGGTTCCCTTAGAGAGGTGTGGGGAGGTGAGTGCTCTGACATGTGCCTAGGCCTCATAAACCTCTTGCTTTCAATTTAGTTTTGAGATCTCAGCAGAGGAATCTCAGCTTCCCATCACTGTCAGAGTCAAGATGGGCTGTTATTAGTGGAAAGCTTCTTCAAGGTGAGTGAGAATTGCCAGTTACATGGTCTAATTAAACTAGCTCCCTAGTCTCAGCTGACATGGTGTATAGGAACCAGGGTGACCTCCAGGTGAGCTTTGTGCCCGGGGAACATCTACCTGCCACTGTGCTTCTGAGCTGCCTGGATGGGCTGCAGCTTTGCCCTCCTGTCACAACACTGGAAACATCCAGCTTGAGATAATCCTATCCAGGAGCCATTTGTCCCCTTGGCTGGGCTCACAGAAATGTAGTTGGGTTATTCTTGCCTGCCAGTGAGTCTTAGAAGGTCTTGTGTGACAAACTGCTTGATGGCAAAACAAGCTGCTTCTCAGTGGGCGTAGCAGGGACTGGCTTGTTTATTTTTCCTGCTGCCAAGGCCTTGCTTATCTAACCTCAATTTCAGTCCTCTTCTGAGTGGAATTGTTCTTATTTATGCAGCTGGGGCAGAGGTCCTTTTTGTTTTAACTCTTGTAAATTTGAACTTACGGAAGAGAAAATCTTTTATGGTGGCTGTCTGTATTCTGCTGGGTGAAATGTGGTGCCTGATACAGGGGTTGTACAGAAGAGCAAGGTCAGTAAAGCTATCCTCTGGTCAGTAATGAGGCACAGTAATTTCTTCAGTGCATTTACACATTTACTGAACTTCATCTAATAGAATCTAATTTAGGCCTTCTTCAACTGAGTCACCACCATGACAGTAACATCCAGAGGTTTCAAACCTTATACATGCCAATAACAAGAAACAAACTCTACTCCAAAGAGCACTCAGAGGAGTAAGTGACACCATGTTTGGAGGACTCTTTGAAGAGCACCCTGATCTCAGTGTGGGTCTGGAGACCATCTCCTGGGATGTCACATGCTTGGGCACATCTATTTAGGCTGCTCTGCAGTCTGGGCTGGAGGCTGTTCATGAAAGGGCAGGTCACTGAGCATGCTGTGGCTGTAGCTACCCTTATACCACATGCGAAGATGTAGCCCTGTACCTAGGAGACCCTATCACTTTACTTTGGGTACCAGCATCCCTGATGGTCAACAGCGACTTGGCAAGGACTGCTGTGAGACTGTTGATCTGGTGGTCTTCATGAACTGATGTGATCTCTGATTGTGGGACCGAAGGTTGTGGTTTTTTGTGGGTTGGTTTGGTTTTTTTTTGTTATACGTTGATAGATAATTCAATCAATTGCAGAGCATCTTATGCCTCTTATGCTGCCTACTGCATTGACAGCAGCCAACAGTACTGCGGCTGTACTGAGCAAGTACTGTGCATTCCTAGGTACTGTGAAAGGGTGCAGAAATTAGATTTCTTATATATGCTTCCTTTTTTTAATATCTCAATGCAATACTTTGTGTTTTTGTTTAAATACTCCAAGCTCTAGGTTTGCTTTGTTCAACACAGTCTGTTCAACGCAAAGGAAAGTCAGTCATTAGTGGTTAATTGGAACATGCTGCCCTTTTTTATCTGTCCTGTGCTTGTATGGACTGTCCAGGTGCCTCTTTCCAAAACAGAGTTGATCTCTGTGGCTCCACCTTATTGTTACTGAGATTTTGAACAGACGTGGTTGGAGGTGTTGTGACAGCCGCTATACTCCAAGATAGCGGTTGCTTTTATTGCTCTATAAAATACAGTATATACTGAGGTTTAGTTGCACACAGGCTCCAGAGGCTCATTCAGGGGAGACTAACAGCAGAACATGTTTGGCCATTTCTGAAATTCTTTGCAAGAAAGAAAATTGTTTTACAGGCTCTGATAAGATATTGCTGTGTTTTGTCTCCACAGAATGAGTTTGAAGCTCAACAGCAGCAACAACAAAAAAAGTATTAGCATTTTCTACATTCAAGTTACTTTCTTGGGAATTTGGTCACAGGTATATTTAGTGCTTGAAAAAAAACAACTAACCCACCCCAGAGAACCAAAATCTCCAGGGAAGTTTAATTATTGGCAGAAGAAATCCCATGGTCCAATTCTATGTAGTTTTATCCTATTACAGACTGAAATCAAATCTGAAATACTATGACTCTAAAGCCATGGCATGACTACCACTTTCATCTCCAAGGGGCTTCACAGGATATTGAAATTACACTAGCTGTGGGGTGCTTAAGTTTCTTTGTGCTGCAATCAGAGACCGAGATCTTAATCAGATGAATTCCAAGAACTGCAATCCTGCAAGAAAAATGCAAAACTCACAGTCATCCATATTTACCTTCTAGATCAAATCTCCGGTCAGGCTGGGAAGAAGGTGTTAAGGATTAAAGTCCTGACCTAGGGACAGGCCAACTAGTTTTGAGTCAGCTCCTCTGTCAACAGTTTTATGTGAAAATCTGGGCAAACAGGTATATTTCACCTATTCTCGGCTACTCATTTTCAAAGCAGGGGTAGTAGTACCTTTCTGTCTCACATGAGGGGGGATACAGTACAGCTTGTGAGGCACTCAGTCATTACTGGTTTGGAAGTACAACAAATTCACCTGTTCTTCTGATTATACAGATGGCAAAGGCAGTGTGGGGATCTGGCTTTGTCTAAGGCTGTGCTAAAAATGATGGACTAATCAGTCTAGTCTGGGAATAGCATGTTCTGATGCCAGATCCCTGCTTTGGTCGTCCTGCTGCTGTCTCTGTTCTACTTGGCTTTGCTCTTGTGGTGCAGAGAGGTTTCATCCAGGAGAGTAACTGGAGGTAAAAACATCTAGTTTCTCTCTCCTACCAGATGCATTTTTTTCTGGAACTGTTTCAGATGAGCTCAGTCATTAGACTCTCTAATTCCTTCAAAAAAGTTTGGTTTTGCTTTCATATGCTGACAACATGCTGATGCTTGTCACTTGACTTGGCTGCGTAGCACTTCCCATGACCCCAGTAAGATATTTTGGAAAGGATATTAAAACAAGCATAAATTGGCCCTGAAGAAGAGCATGTTCAGTAAGCGTATGTTGCAAGCACTTACGTCAAGAAAGATAGAAATCTTCGTAGAACTTTCCTCTCCCTGAAAACGTTGTCATGAGGTAATTTTCTGAGGTGCCGACTGCTGACACAAAAGGACCTTGATGCTGTTTATGCAAAATTTGGTTGTCCTTCCCTTTAGCATTTACAGCACCCTCGTTGATCCCACATACCAGTGGAACAGAGGAGGCTTTTCTTACATCTCTCTGGAAGCACTGCACATCTGTCGGGTATCACAAAACTTAAGGTTCTGCTACACAATTGGTTTGCCTACTCAAAGGTTACTGACAAAGTTGTATGTAGTCAATAAAATGTGCATCCATCTTAGTCACTGATCAAAGGAAAGAATAATTAATGCAAAGCTATGTGAGAAATCAAATCCAGAAATATGGACATAGTACTTTGGTTTTTTCTACCTTGGCAGCTTTTGTTTTATTTTTGCCAAAGATTGCAGTACCTGATTGCTCAAAGTGATTGATTAGTTTATGTAAAAACAAGCAGATTGTTTTGGCTATCTACGGCTGAATGTAGACTGATCTATTTTTTTTAATGTTTCTGTAACATGATGTTTCATGTCTTTCAGGGTAGGATCCTATGCAGAACTGACTACCACCTACAGCTGGATTTCCCAGCCCACCCACTAGGGCAGAAGACCCTTTGGTGAGAGATACCCACATCCAAGACCACTTTGGCAAAGGCTGATGCCCATGTGCTTCACTGGGTGGTATTCATTATGTTTCCTTGTAGAAATGTGGGATGGCTTCAGAAGAGAAGCCTGAAATACATACAGAATGTATCCGATGGTTTGGTGGCATATCTGATGGTTTGTTGATTGGGATCCTCTAAGAGGAAAGGTAATGAGGGCAGACAAAAGTACATTAACTTGGGATTCTCTCTTACATGGCCAACCAGTACTAGGGCTACTCTGCCCTCTAACTGTCACTGGAAGACTCTGCTCCTCTTCATTTCCAATAATTCCTAAGGCCAAAGTGGGTTCCATGGCCAGGTGCTCAGTGCAGCCCATGCAGTCTCACTTCTCTTCTGTAGCCCGGGAACAGCCTCTGCTCTTTTGGGTATCCAGCCATTTTGTCTGATTTCTTTGGCTTTTGTTGAAAATGCCTCCCAAGGGAAATTACTTGTTTTCCACCTAATAAAGCATTTCACTTTATCTGAAGCCAAATGTTTTCTATTTGCCAGATATTCCAAAATAAGTCATTCTCAGGGGGACCCCCAAAACATTTTTTTTTCCTGTTCAGTGACAGAATAGAATTAATTAAGTAGTGCCTCACCATCTCTCATGTCAAAGGCAAGAGTGCAAAAGTGGCACTATCTCCCCTTGCCTTGGGGAAGCTCAGGCTGAGGGAAGCATTGGGGGGATTGGTAAGTGGGGAACCCACCAACTCCAAGGTCTAGCTCATGTTTGAGAGAGTGAGTCACACCTGCCTGTTTGCTTCCCAGTGGAAAAGTAGCCCTGGAAAAGGAGATGTGAGCAGTTCATCGGCTCAGGGCTGTCCTCTGACAAAGGGATGAATTTCATAACACCATCTGTCCTTTGGGCACCGTCCTCTCTACCCATGGTCAGCTGAACTGCTCATTTCACATGCCCTGGGGCCACTGAGGTGCTGCTTCTTTTGAATTGTCTGTCTTGCTTGAACAGTGTTGAGGATCACAGTTCCTGCTGCCATGACAGTGACCTTCCTCCAGGCACCAAAGAGTGTCCAGGGTGATGCTGTGGCCTCAGTTACATTCCTTCCCTGCAGCTACTGCCTCTGGCTGTCTTGTTTCCCAGCAACTCCGCCTGCAGGCATGATGCTTGTCTATGTTACGGGGATACCTTCACCTCAGCCTCTAATGTCATATCTGCTTTTACTTATCAGTCTTTTCTCTCCTTATCTGTCATTGGCCCATGATAATGCCTCTATGATCCTCATGAGGGCTAGACGAGGGAGAGGAGGAACAAACTGTGTTCCAGCAATGCAGGAACATGAAGCCAGAGCTGCAATTGCTGTTACCAAGCACATAAAAGCCATAATTTCTTTGACAGGGCACAGCCCAGAGAAAAGCCTCTGCCAAGACCTGCTGGCAACCACCCCAGACAGAGACATCTGTGCAGCACATCCTCACAGGGATGCGGAGAGGAGGGGAATATATGTCTCTACACTGCAATTAAGGCCCTAATTTTGTTGGTTTTATTCCCTTCTTGTGGAAACTGGTAAAACACTTTGCTTCCTCCCATCTCCCACCCTCACTGCAGTGCTTTACTGTGCTTCGGTGCTTCCTCTCTGCTCTGCAGAGCAGCTGCCACTGTATCCCTCTGTCCCCAGCATCCTAGCAGGCTGAGTGACCTGCCTTCAGCTGAATGGTGCTACTCCAGCTTTCCTGATAGCTGCTGCAAGGCACCGATCAGCACAGGACCCTGCTGCTTGGAAACCCCTGCGTGTAGCCCTGCTCTGAGGCACGCTGCAAAGGCTTTAACCATGTTTGTTTGTTTTGTGGGCTTGGAGGGGTGCCCAGGTCTTTCCCCACTGTTGTTTATTTCTTAAGAATTTTTTGATGAATCCTCTTTCTTTATGTCTGTGATTTAAAGCTCTATTCTGCAGGCCCCACACAAAATAAACTTGCCTGCCCAGCGCTCGTGTTCCACCTGACACTGCGCTGCCAGGGCACACCAAAGTGCTAAACTCTGAGCAGACGGATTGCACTGCTCAGCTGTTCAGATACACAGCAGCTGCTTTTGGGATGTTACTGACTTTTTGTGATTCCATGATTTCATAGAGCCTGAAATCTGGACATATCTGAGAAGAAGTTAGGTCTGCGGCACTTCACTGTCCTGTTAAACCAACATGTGCTGCAGGTTTTCTCTCTTGTACATCCTTCATCTTTCCTCTTAGTACACTCACATACAAAGATCATCTCCAAGCAGAGCTGTATTTCTCAGCATCCTAAATTGGGAGTCATCAGGCAGAATGAGTCACTAGTGCAATTTTCCATAGCTTTTAGGACCTGGTTTCATTATTATTGCGTATTTTGAGTGGTTTCTTCCTGCATGCTGAAATCAGCAGGATTTCTTGTGTCACTTGGGTAGAAGGTTTTTAAAAAAACACACCGTTTATTTTAGGTCAGGATTCAATTTGGGGAATGAACTGCAGGAAGAAGTGCTGGACAGGTAAACAGAGCTGGTGATGAAAGCTGCCTTCACACAACCTTTCCTGAGTTGCATGTACTTTGTGTTACTTAAGCACTTGAGTGGTTTAGTAACTTCTGTGAGCTCCAGACTGAAGCAGATGGGCTGTCATGGAGTGGGGTGGAAAGGTGGCATTCAGCAGACAACTAAGAAACATCGTATCCCTTGTGGAAATGTGAATTTTTTTGGAGAGCAGGGAGTTAGATGCAGTGCTGCTCTTCACACTTCATTTTCCAAGAAATCCTCGCTCAAGAAACAGCATAACTTCCCCGGACCATCAGAGTTGAGTACTCAAAAAAAAGCATTTAGGTCTTTGAAAGTACCCAAGGACCTGACACACTTTCCTCACGTGTCACAAAACAGATCTCTGTGATTCTGAGAAAGAGTACAAGGATCAGGAGAGGTCATGGAGAAAGAAAATTAGAAAGGCAAAAGTTCAGCTAGAACTCAGTGTGGCCACTGCTATAAAGGATGATAATAAAAAAGTATTTTTATAATTACATTAACAACAAAAGGAGGGCCAAGGAAAATATCTACATTCCCTATTGGACACAGTGGGGAACTTTGTCAATAAGGCTGAGGAAAAGGCTGAGGTACTTAATGTCTAGAGTAAGACCAGTTATCCTCAGGGCAACTGGCTTCCTGAGCTGGTATACAGGGAGAGGGAGCAGAATAGACTGCATTCCAAGAGGAGGTAGGTGGTGACCTGCTGTGCCATTTAGATACTCACAAGTCTTTGGGACTGGATGAAATTCATCCAAGAGTACTGAGGGAGCTGGCAGAAGATCTCACTGAGCTGCTCCTCATCATTTATTAGCAGTCCTGGCTAACTGGGATGATCCCAGATGACTAGACGTTGTCCAATGTGATGCCCATCCACAAAAAGGGCCAGAAGAAGAATCTGGAAACTACAGGCCTGTCAGCCTGACCTTGGTGCCTGACAAGATTATGGAACAGATCATCTTGAGTGCGATCACACAGCACATACAGGACAAAGGAGGGATGAGACCCAAAGAGCATCAGTCTTGCCTGACCAACCTGATCAACTTTTATGACCAGGTGACCCACCTAGTGGATGAGGGAAAGGCTGTGGGTGTACCTGGACTTCAGCAAAGCCTTTAATACTGTCCACCAAAGCATTCCCCTGGAAAAGCTGTCAACCCATTGCTTGGACAGGTGCACTCTTTGCTGGGTTAAGAACTGGCTGGATAGCTGCGCCCAGAGAGTGGTGGAGCCATATCCATCTGGTGTCTTGTCACTAGTGGGGTTCTTCAGGGCTCAGTATTGGGCCCTGTTTAATATCTTTCTTAATGATCTGGATGAGGGCATCCAGTGTACCCTCAGTAAATTCATGGATGACACTAAGCTGGGCAGGAGTCTTTATCTGCTGGAGGGTAGGAAGGCTCTGCAGAGGGATCTGGGCAGGCTGGATTGATGGGCCGAGGCAAATTGCATGAGGTTCAATAAGNGTGTGGGGTTCAACAAGACCAAGTGCTGGGTCCTGCACTTTGGCCACAACAATCCCAGGAAGAGCTACAGGCTGGAGGAAGAGTGGTTGGAAAAGGACCAGGGGGTGCTGTTTGACAGCAACTGAACATGAACCACCAGTGTGATCAGGTGGCCAAGAAGGCCAATGGCATCCTGGCCTGTATCAGAAATAGTGTGGCCAGCAGGACTAAAGAAGGATGTGATTGTTCCCCTGTGCTCAGCACTGGCGAGGCCACACGTCGAGTGCTGTGTCCTGTTCTGGGCCCTTCACTGCAAGAAAGATATTGAGGTGCTGGAGTGGGTTCAGAGAAGGGCAATGAAGCTGGTGAAGGATCTAGAGGGTAAATCCTATGACGAATGGCTGGAGTAGCTGGCGTTGTTCAGCCTGGAAAAAAGGAGGCTGAGGGGAGACCTTATTGCTCTTTACAACTATCTGAAAGGAGGTTGTAGCAAGGTGAGGGTTGGCCTCTTCTCCCAGGCAACCAACGACAAGAGGACAGTCTCAAGCTGCTCCAGGAGAGGTTCAGGTTGGACATCTGGAGGAATTTCTTCACACAAAGGGTTGTAAAACATTGGAATGGACAGCCTAGGGAGGTGGTGGAGTCATCATCCCAGGAGGTGTTCAAGAAAAGACTGAATGCCATGGTGTAGTTGAAAAGGTGATGATTGGTCAAAAGTTGGACTTGATGACTTCAGGGGTCTTTTCTAACTTAATTACTACTACAGTTTACCAGCATCACAGGCATTTTCTTTTTCCTTCTGTCCCTTCTTCTACTAAAACAAATCCCATCCCTCTGCAGGATTTCTTAGTATCTTGGCCAGACTGACTTGAAAAATACTCTTGTACCAAAGCTTTAAGCCTCTATTACATTATTTTTTCTTTAGTCATGTCTTTCTTTCTTTTTTTTTTCTAGTTAAGTCCTTTTCACATGCATAAAAAAAGTCTTCTGCTTATTTTTGCCATATTTGTAGACTTAAGAGCATCTCTGTTTTGTCTCTCAGCCAAATGGCAGCGATAGCTCAGTTGTGAGAGTCTAGCTACAGTTTGTTTCTCTCCTCTGAATTCACACTTTGATAATGTCTTACCAGCAATGTGCTACACACAACCAAGCAGAAGTAGCCAGAGAACATCACCAACAGACCATAACTAGAAGTATCAAATTGTCCCTTCTGTCCTTCAGGGAATGATGTATTTTCTTGGATTCTACCAAAAAAACCTTTTGCACAATAGCTTCCCCCACACTACCACAGACTTGACTTCTTCAGATTTAGTTGAGGAAGGCTTTGACCCTGCCAGATCTAGGGCAAGAGACCCCCAGGGACAGCAAATTGGGTTGTGGAACCGTGCTGCACTTGTGCCAGGGTACTGGCAAGCCAGGTTGGTTACTGTGTTCCCCAGTGAGCTCTGTCCTATTTTCTTTCCTTCTTTTAATCCTTTTTCTCTGTTCCTTTTCTCATGGCAAAAGCAGTTCAGCTCCTGTTTCTCCAGTCAGTAACTTCTTTTAAATTCAGTACAATCTTCCCACGCTGCTGAGATTTTTTTCATGCTGGCTGTGATATCACTCTGTATGGAGATCCTTCTTTTCCTGTAACCATTGAAAGTGTGAGTAAAAACAATAGCATATATTCAAATATTTTGAGAAAACATGTAATAATAAAAAAACTTACCAATGATTACTAGAGGCTTCAATGTTCTAATTCTCAAAGTAATTAGATAATAGAGTAGGTTGAGAATATGCCTGTTCGACCATTTTTTTTTTTCTTTTTCCAACTTTGCTTATGTCCTATTTCTGTGGCTTTTGATCCTTGTAATATCTAATCCTTTCAGAGTAAGGATGACTCCCTTGAGACTAGTGTACTTGAAAGGCCTGTAGCTTTTCCTTTTGC
This sequence comes from Grallaria varia, assembly GCA_013396735.1. NCBI lineage: Eukaryota > Metazoa > Chordata > Aves > Passeriformes > Formicariidae > Grallaria > Grallaria varia. The sequence continues at coordinate 154,268 of VWZG01001961.1, forward strand.
AATCACTAGCATTACCAAACTGCATAATCTGTGTTAACATTCTCTCTGGCAGACTATATAACCCTTAGGATCTCTCAGATTGTTATTCGAAGTAGAAATTGTTGAGTTTAAGGGCTGTGTTTCAGATGGAATGAGGACTCATTTTTAAGCTGAGGCACATGGGTAATGAATAAGAATGGCCCTTACACATCATCCCAGCTTTGTGCATGTACTGATTGGTACTTTCTGTGAGGGCATAGCAACACTGTCCTAGTTTTGGCAAGAACGCAGATGTTCAACCTCATGCCATTGCCGGAGGTGGGGGGAAGGCACCCTCTGGCTTCTAAGAAAAAGGACGGGGTTTCTGTGTTGGACAGGGTGTCTGCCATTGTTCATTGTCTCAAGGTCGTGGTGAGCACTTTTGCATGTGAATCACCCTGTCTTTTGTATACTTTTGTTA
>VWZG01001962.1:17175-41958 GCA_013396735.1 Grallaria varia
AAATTAAAACCCAAGTTTAGTTTATTCTGTGAATATACTGAAATCATTATATATATGAAATTATTTTCCAGAGACAGGAGACAGTGATTACAAAGTTTGTCAAAAAGTGAAGGAGAAATCTTACCTTTTTTTTTTTTCTTTCTGGTTTTTTTTTTTTTTTTTTTTTTTTTTTTTTTTTTTTTTTTTTTTTAAAAATCTTAAAAAAAAAAATTNTTTTTAATTAGAAAATGCTCAACACAACAAGTCTTAACATTGTGAATTTTATCCAGATGATTTTGCCTTCCTGGCAGGAAGAAATTTCTTTTAGGGAAAACAGTGACAGTTGAACTCTGGTTTTATGTGGCTGTTCACACATGGTAAAATAACATGGCTTACCCTGTCTCCATTATGAAATTGAACATAGTTTACTGTAATAGCATCAGGTTTAGCCAATTAGACCAATGGGCTTTTGTCTGTATGCTTAGAAAAATAGAGGTATCATTAGAACAAAGTGGATGTGGAATGTTGTTTATACGAGGAAATTTCTCCAAATTTGAGCTGCTCTTGGAGGAAAACAGGCTGCGCCAACACAGTTTCTTCAAAACAGTAATTTTAACTGTTATTTCAGAAACCTTAAACAGTAAGACACAGGAGCATGGTAAAAACCAGAATTCGTTTGTTTCAGAACTTAAATGTTGCAGAATGAGTACTTGGTCTTTGCCTGTCCACGTTAGTTGTACACATGTATTTGAATGTGTTATCTTTCTCAAAAACCTTTTGGACTCAAATATAGAAGCAATATTGTAGATGATCAACATAAAAATTTAGTGTTCTCCAAATGCAAAAGTAATTGTAAAGAAAAAAAGAAATAAAAAAAGGTGTGAAAGGTGGGAAGGGTAATAGCATATTTGCCTTATAGTTAGCACTAGTTAAAGACTACTATAATGTCCTGTTTTCTTACAAGTACTTAACCCAGTATACACTTCTGTAAACATCCAGCCGCTAAAACATTCAATTTGAACTGGAGTTATAGAAGATATATTATGTCCTGGAACTCATTCAGCTCTATGCCTCTTTGTTGACTCAGCCAATAATTGTGCTATGAGAGGCAATAAGTTTTTGTATGCAGAGGAATAGAAGTAAAGAAGGGTGTTTAATAAGAGATAAATATAGTTACATCACCATCTGAGACCATGATAAAGAACAAGAACTTTAGACACAGAATTTAGAAAGGTAACAGGGGCATCTCAGTGACCCACAAAACATATAAAAAATAGTTTATATATTTGGTCTGATCCTTGTCCTGTTAAGGCAATAGGAAGACCACTGTTAATTTAAGTAAATTATGAAACAACAATAATGTCACTCTACAGAAAATTAGCGAAATCCATGCAGCTACAAAGCAAAGTTCCAAAATGTCAGTGGCGTTAGTAGTTTATAATTAGTCTTAGAATAACAAATTCTAATAACCCCAAATCAACAGAATTGATCTCTTTCACAGAGAGAAATGGTCGTGTTTAAGGATTTGTCATATTTTTTTTTTAAAAAATGAGCTGTAAAGAGTTTAAAATACATGCTTGAAATAACATGTCTGAGCATCTGTTGTCATATGTTCTGTGATCCATTGGCTTCCTTCCTGCGTATTGGAATGTAAATCATGGTACAATGATGCAACATTAATTGTAGAGACAGAAATTACCAATGATGATAATGTACATGTAAACATAATGTCATGGTACCCCAAGCTAAAAGCTTGATTTCTAATAGTATATGTATGTATATTACAGTAGATATGTACTCAAGTACTTTAGTATGTGAGATAAACCTATCGGATAACTCCTAAATAACACTTTGTGAATTCACAGTTCAATCTAGAGATAATAAACATAACTAACTAGCTAAATAAATGAACAAATATCAGTATAAAACCACCATTCCAAGCAATAATTTGAGAGTAAATCCAAATTTGTTGATTCCTACAGAGATAAGAAAGAGCTGATAACATGGGAGCCAAAGGATTTTTTTAGTGTAATAAGATAGGCTTATGTATATGCACAGTTCTCTTCATCTCAGAGACAGTCTATGGGATAACGTATCTGAACAATCCATTGAAAACAGAAAGACAAGTACTGAACATAAACCTACCAAGACCACAGACTAGTAGCTTAGTCATGACTGACTATAGTTTAGTTGTGACATTTCTATGACTATAGCATGGAATTCTCCATGAGAAAACTTTGTTCACTTAAAAACACCGTAACATCATAAAAAAACTAACAGAGTAATATTTCTGCACCAGAAACATGTTTTTGCCAGAGTAGGGAAGTCTACTTACTATTTTTGTATTAACCAGTCAGATGCTATGTTAACCATGTTTTATAAGCATTCATAGGAAGAGATATTCAATTATCTGTTTCCAATTAAATAAACTGTCTTTTAGAATTATTGATGCCCTCATTTTAGTAAATGCCATAATAAGATGACTATCCATTCTGCATGGTTATCATCAGTATATGCAAGCTTTTACTGAGGTTCTTCTTTATCCTTGTTGGTATTTTAGCATGCTGGTAGTAAGACAAAAAAATAGCTCTGACTAAAGGAATTTCTGTTTCTTTCTGCTATAGAATCACTTCTGGTTTTTGTTTTTTTTCCATATGAACCTCATTAAAGAGAATCAGTATCTGTGTTCAGACTCCTGGAAGCAGAACATTTAATGACCTGAGTGAGCCAAAAAGTATTATATACATTTGCACTAGGGAACCCCATGGTGCTAAAGAGCACTATGATGAGCTTGGGGAAATAATCATGAAATATAATACTGTTTTGTCCAGGCCTCTGTTAAATTATTATCTTCTTGCACCATGCAAAGTATGTTTTCCTGAGGTGAAGTCAATGAACTCAGTGGAGCAGGTGAGGTCCATTTCTCATTGCCTTTCCATCTTGCCTTTTTTTCTTCCCTTTAATTTTAAAGAAAAATCCCACCCACCTTCAAATAAAGTATGGATTAATGTAATGTAGTTCTATAGGAATGACTGTATGTATTTATGAATCCTGAATTTAATAGAAAGTTTGATTTTATTTTATAAGTTGTTGCATTCTCCCTTTTCTCCCTTATTTTGTAACACTATGGAAGGAACATTATTTCTGTTTGCTTCGCTGTTTGGGTTTTTTTTGTGTTTTTTTTAAATGATGAAAAATTGTCTTCAGAGCTTCTGCAAAGGAGGTATTTGGTGTGGGGAACTAGACAACAGACAGCATTGCAAAACTTGGAAACATTCCACTTGAGATTAAGTCTCTATTAAAAATCTAGTGATAAATGGATATTGACAAGTGACCTATGTTCTATTTCTGTTCTCATATTTCCACCAAGGGCTGTTGAGCAGATTCCTTTTTTTTTTTTTTTTTCATTAATGAAGCTTCTTTGGAAGAATTAAGATAAATAAGCCTTTGAGAAAGAGATGAAAATATAAAAAATAAGGAACTCAATCAAAAGTATTTCACAGATGATAAAAAAAAAGAACATAGTTACCACATTGATAGTGTTATGAGAAAGAGCATCTAGATCATAAAGAAGACAGATGGGCCTCAAACATGGAATAAGAAACAGATGGAGATAAAGATTTGAACATGTAAGTGAAGGAGTCTTTTCTTTCTTTAATGTTCAGTCAGAACAAGGGTCTCTAATACAAGTTTTTATGGGGGGAGAGGACTGGGGGGTTTTAAAAAAAAAAAAAAAGGCAGTGAGAAATGTCCAGCTTTGAACTGATTGTGTCTTTAAGTGACATGAACCCCAGTGACTTAATGTCTTTCTGATGTCTGTTTACTATAATTAGTGAAGTTAGAGTTGAGAACTGATAGTCTTAGAGATGGAAATATTTTACTCAAACTGAAGAAAGTGTGAGCAAAGTTAGTTCAAGAATCCACTGGCTTTTGCTTTGTTTTTACCAACATTGACAGGAAATGAGTGGGGATTTCGGTTTTCATGGTCCACACACTCACTTGGGAAATTGTCAGATAGTTTCCATTATGCAGGCAACCTTTAAGATCCAGGGACCTCTTTCTATCTGTGCTCTAAATACTGGCACTGAGCTATCTGACATCAGAACTTTTAACACAGAAATCCTTGGCAGGGCTGAAGACTCATATACACTTTTATTAAATCTACTACCGGGTTTGAACTCGTCTGGCATGGAAAGTTCAATCTCCATTTAATCCAGTCTTAAACAGCAGGTTGTTTTTCATACTATTTAATAAAACACAAGGCAATATATACATAAAAAAGACAGTAGTAATTCAGTATAAATAGTATCTTTTCCAATAGGGATTAGCAATCCCATTGTCACAGATTAAGTGATAGAAAGGAGTCACTGGACCTAGCCCTTGAAATGGCCGGGAATTAGAAATAGGGAACATAATATTCAATTGTTTGTAAAAGAATTACATTACTGATGCTTTGACATAATTAATAAAACTGGATTTTTAGCAGGATCACTGTGACTGTGACAATATGTCAGTTATGATTAGCACAATGCACTAAATATAGTGGATTATCTTCAATTAGATATATTCTTTAAAAAAAACCTGGAAATAACTTCAAGAATCACCAGCAAGTTCTTAGGAACTCATGAATCTAAGTACAAACTTTCAAGAGAAGAAAAACTTGAGTGTCTCATTATGGAAAAGACCAGTCAAATCGGCAGAACACGAACAGATATATGCAAACACTGATCCAAATATTGCTGAAATTAAGATGATCTGAATGCCAAAGGCTCATCAGAGCCAGAGCAACCAGAGTTTAGCACCCTGAGATGAAGGACTATGACAGGACAATGATCAACTCCCAGTCGACCCTGAAATTGTGCAGGATCTGCTGCTCCAGCTGAATCCCTGCAAATCTATGGGCCTGATGGGATTCATCCAAGAATCCTCAAAGAGGGTTGGCTGATGTCATTGCAAAACTTCTCTTGATGATTTTGGAGTGATCTTGGGAATCCAGAGAGGTCCCAGCCAACTGGAATATGGCGAATGTTGTCTTGATTTCCAAGAAGGGCAAGGAGGAGGCCCACAGAAAATACAGGCTTGTCAGTTTCACTTCAGAGCCTGGTAAAGTTATGGAGAAGATTATTCTGGAAGGCATTGAAAAGCACCTGAAAGACCACAGTCATTGGTCACAGTCAGCACAGCTTTGTGAGAGGAAAGTCCTGATTATCAAACCTGCTTTTCCTTTATGACCAGGTAACCCACCTAGTTGATGAAGGAAATCCATTTGATGCAATCTTTTTGGATTTCAGTAAAACTTTCGATACTGTCTCTCCCAGGATCCTTCTGGATCCAGCACACAACTGGATAAACACATCATGTGATGGCTGAGCAATTGGCTCACCGGTCAAGCACAGAAAGTAATAGTGAATGCAAATGAAACAAAATTAGGAGGAGCTGTTGACTCCCTTGAAGGCAGGGAGGCCCTGCAGAGAGACCTGGACAAATTAGAGCAATGGGCAATCACCAACCATATGAAGTTCAGCAAGGAAGAGTGCCGGATTCTGCATTGGGATGGGATAACCCTGCATATTCATACAGACTGGGGAATGAGATGTTGGAGAGTAATGCCATGGAAAGAGACCTGGGGGTCCTGGTTGAAGGCAAGTTGAATGTGAGTCAGCAGTGCCCTGGCAGCCAGGAGGGCCAACCGTGTCCGGGGGGGCATCAGGCAAAGCATCGCCCCGCCAGTTGATGGAGGGGATTGTTCTGCTCTGCTCTGCACAGGGGCAGTCTCACCTTGAATATTGTGGGCAGTTTTGGGCACCACAAGAAAGATGTTCAGCTCTTAGAGAGTGTCCAAAGGAGGGCAACAGGGATGGTGAAGGGCCTTGAGGGGAAACCACATAAGGAGTGGCTGTCACTTGGTTCGTTCAGCCTGGTGAAGAGGAGAATGAGGGAGGACCTATTGCAGTTACAACTTCCTCATGGGGGAAGAGGAGGAGTAGGCACTGATCTCTTATTTGTGGTGACCAGTGACAGGACCCGAGGGAATGGCCTGAAGTTTGTCAGGGAATGTTTAGGTTGGGTATTAGAAAAACGTTCCTCACACTGAAAGTGGTTGAGTACTGGAATAGGCTCCCCAGGAAAGTGATCAGAGCACCAAGGCAGACAGAGTTTCAAGAAACAATGCTCTCAGGTCCATGGGAATGGGTGCAGGGCTAAGAGTTGGACCTGATGACTCTTGTGGGTCCCTTCCAATTCAGCATATTCTGTAAAATTTCACAAAACCTACCCACTATCCTCATAGTAGCTTCTGCAGTGTATGATTTTCCAAGTCATTGTAGCTAAAAATATGATCTTGTGATTTGCATCTTCAATTTTACATAAAGTATTTCATCACAACTATTTCCACACAAGTGAAGAGGCTGGGAATCCTTCAGAAAGCTCTATTACCAGTATACATGAAAGAATTGTTAACATACTTATGCAAAGAAATGTCCTGTCAAGTAAGCCACTGAGAGATCCAACAATTGATGATGTTACCTGGTAATCGTTTACAGTTACTACATTTATTCTGATTTCAGGATATTCTGCATATTACAGAGAACATTATTAAAGCCTGAGTATTTTCTTTATACACATAATCTGAGTATAGAATAAAGAGCAAATATTATGGAGGGAACCATTTGTTAACCTGAAACTAACTCAGAAGGTTTTATTGTGTGAAAAAAAGTCATGAAAACTGATTTAGGGTGATGCTATGTGTTTTTTTTTTTCCTTTCCAAAGAATTCATTATTCTGTCAGATATAGACTTAGCCTTTAAGGAATTGCTTCATAATCTTAATTAAACATATTAATCCTTTAAAAGACAAATTAATGTTCTAAGTGATTGGTACAGCCAAGAGAGCTGAACTATAAATTCTGCTAAGCAGGTGTATTCCATCTTTTTTTTTTTTGTTTTTTTCCTTCTTTTTTTCCTCCCTTTTTAATTATCTTGCTTTGATTCATGTTTTCTATATAATTTAAAATACAGGAAATGTTGATGAATTGGGAAAACCAGGTTTGATTACAGCTTCTGGGATTTAAAATAAAAGAATCTATTTTTGAGACAACTGTAATTATGTGACATATTTGAAATATTAGTTGCTTCATTTAGTCATCTTTTTATTACAAAATAGGATAGAGAGTGCAAAGGCCAGAATATTTTCATTTTAAGATGTGTTTGAAAAATCTCAGCTGGGATTCAATTTCATTTTAACTTTAAAAAAAAAAGATTAAGAAAGAAGGAAAGAGAAAGAGAGAGGATGAGACAGAGGAGCAGGGAGAAAGGAAGAAATGAAAAGAAAAGAAATAAAGATAGTTAAAGAAAGCAAGCAAGCAAAAGAAAGGAAGAAAGAAAAACAAACAAGCAAGAAAGAAAGAAAATAAAATTGTGTATAAAACTATAAGACAAATCTATGAGAAACAGGAAGAATAATTTGAAAAAGCAATTATATGCAATTCTATGGCGTTTCAAGAAATAGGATTTCCAGCAAGACTAAATGGTTAAATGAATGTGTATTGTTTTAGGTTCTAAGCAACCTTTACAGTAATGCCTACCTTAAGCAAATTGTTCTAATTTTTTAGTATCATCAAATTCAGACAGCTAGACATTAAAAATATTATATAAAAATTCACAGACTGAAAAGATTATGAAATAATCTTCCTCCTTTGGGTGTGTAAATCAAAAGTTGCTGTGAGCTGCAACCATGTGCTTCATTATCTGTTTAGCCTGATGGGCCATCTGGAGTTATGGAAATTCCACTATTCTCTGACATTCAGGTTTTCATCTTTCTATTTTCTGTATGGATTGAAACTTAAATTTTCAGCTAATAAGGAGAAGGCAAGGTGAGCATCTTTATCATCTACAGTATATTAGCTATATTTGTAGGAGCAGGTTGTCTGGTGTGCTACTGCACTAATCAAAATCGGCATAACTGTGAAGCAGCGATGGTGTTTTTGTTGAGAACAGATCATTGTCCATATATATGAATCTGTGTTATTGCAGACCACATAGTAAGAGGAAATGATACTGCAATGGTGTTTTGGTGTTTTTTTTTTAAACTAACTTCAGATGCAATTTCTCAAATTCATCATTTAAGGTTGTAGAAAATTTACAAAATTAGAGGACTAAAATAAGTGTTTTTCATTTTTAGTTCATTTCCAACCTCAAACACTAAAAAAACCACCCTAAAATAGGCCTTGAAAATTGTGATATTAAACAATACTAAAGAGATAAATAAGGTTACTTTTTTTCTCATCAAGTAGATCCTTCAGGATATCCTGAAACCATGAAGAATATAAACCAGCATTTAAAAGAAAAATAAAAGAGTTTAAAGGTTTATCGGTTTGTTTGTGTATGTATGGAACATATCCCACTTCTCATTTAGCAAATATGGTATTAAGAACAACTGAAGATCACATCACTCATTTTTTACATCCTGGAATAGTCAGAGTACTTATTTGAGAGGCTGATTCTGAGTCTTTTGTGATCATACTCATGTCTTCAGAACAGACTACTGGGAACATCACACTCATTTTAAAGGGATTTCATACAACCAAAGCAGGAACAAGAGCAAATATAATTCTATAACTATCCAGTGAGTCTGCTCCAGAGAAAACAGTGGGTTTGAAATGTTATTGTCTTATAATGTAATTTTAATCCCTACTTATGACCACTTGAATGCAGAAACACACGCGTGTATATGTCCATGAACAAGTTCATACTTCTACAACGTTTAGATAGATAGAGGTCAATAAGCAAACTTAAATCAAAATCAAAACCAAACCAAACCAACAACAACAACAAAAAACCCTGAAAAAAACTCTGTCTATAAAGATGCTATACTGGTTATAAGATACTTCCATTTTCCACAAAGGTAGAGATTTAAAGGAAGTTTGCATTTCTCCCTCAGCCTCCATCAATAAACATAATAGAACAAATGCTTTAACATCTTAATAATTGCCCTGCTAAATTAGCAGGGTGATAGTGTTTTGATTTATGATTTGGAGGCCCCTTCTCTGTGCTGGCCTTCAGGAAGATTGAGCTGTCTCCCATGTTCTCTGAAAGTGAGTCAATGACTGTTTATTCATTCTCTTGATTAGAAGGCTACCCTGAAGCCAAACACAAGAGGCTGCTATAATAAATGCAAGACTCATATGGTTTGTTTTGCTTTCTGGATTTAGTGCTAAACATTAAAAGGAATTGGAGATTGATTTTTGTGCATGGAGAAGTGCCAGATAAAACAGCAAGCAAGTGAACAGCCTTCTTCATAGAAATAGGCTCTGTTATTATGAGATGTCAGAGACATAGTGGAGGTTTAACTGCTGCTATTGAGCTTCTTGGAGGTTTTTTGTTTCTTTTTAAAATATCTCATCAGCTGTCAAGTTGACATCTACTCACCTGAGTAGCTATTTTGGTAGACAACAGTGAGTGGTAAATTACCTTTCTGCAACTAATAATCATGTTCTCTTTTTCAGACACTAAAGGAAGAATACTTGAACATCCAGTTGTATTTGGCTTCTGTGCCACCATTACTAAAGGTGTTAAGGAGACATCCCTGTCTGACCATTCACAAGACTCTCTGGCAACCACACTCCTGATGCCACAGCCTGTCACTGCTGGGACTGGAGCCCCTTCACAGCGGCAGCTCCAATGACCGACATGTCGTCGCTTGAGTCCCCACAAACCCCACTGACATGCAGCCAGACAGGCTTTGTTACCAGTTTGACCCCAAGTTTTCTATAACAAAGCCACAGGTGTCTAGTTGCATAAAGCGATTTGTTCACAGCGCAGCAACACAGAAACAGCCCGAGCTGGTGCCTCTGAGAAGGGCTGCGAACACAGGCAGCTGAGCTTTTATCCCCTCACAGTCCAAGTCTTGCTTGCTCTGGCTCCTCCCAGTGTCCACTCACCTGGCCATCACCACCTGTCCTCATGATCACTGTTATACAAAGGGTTGGCTGTTCATGGCCTCTTCTCTCCCCCCAGGAGCTCAGTCTGCATCTCTGCTCTTCAGCTTGCAAACTGAGCTACCTGCAGCAGATTTATTCCTCAACAACAGGACACACATGCGTGCTCAGGTGGTTGGGAGAATGAAAGATAAATAACTTGTTAATACATTAATGCTTTGATATTTCTTTCTTCCTGTTCCTTCCTTTTCTCACAGTGTGATGCTGTAGAGGTGCACCACAAACTGATTTCTTACAGCTTACCTCATCCCTCTACTCCTGTTGTGGCATGCTTTCTTTGTCTGGCAGAGCAAGCAAGTGGTTTCAGTAGCAGCTGACAAATTGGCCAATAATGTAGGTAATAAATGCAGTCAGTAGTCATTTCTCTATGCTGCAATTTACATGTCAAGCTGGAAAAGACTTCTGTGTTCTGGGACTTAGAAACACATCAAATAACTTTTGCTAATGGAGTCTCCGCTAAAACGAAGGCAAATTTGATAGATCAATCAATAAACAAAACAGTTGCCTTATGGATATTAGTTTGAAGAGAATGCTCTGTTTTTGAACCTGGACAAAGAAATTGTTCTCTATAATAAAGGGCTGGACCTTCACCAAAAACCGTCTAACCATACATTCAGAGACCTCATGCTGCTGGAGTAACGAGGATACCTGGAGGCTTAGTGACGGGGTGGCTTTGAGAATTGCAAGCATCCAAATTCTCTTGCAAAATAACGACAGATTCTAACCAGATGAAATGAAGATTTTTTTTAACTTTATTTTTTTTAAGTGAGAAAAAACAGCTAATGGAAAGCAGTTTAGGGAATGTCAGTATTTTGAGGGAGGAAAAAGCAGGACTGGCCTGCACTGAACTTTCAAAAATAAGCATGTGCCTATTGCAAATTGCCAGCATGCAGTTACAAATAAGGACTGTGTTATTTACATAGTTCCATTCATCCCAACTAGGCCTTGGAGTTTACATGGTCAGTAGTGAAAATCTGGGTATAATTCATTCCATTAGAATCTCTTTGATCAGTCCTCTAGCAAGATGCAATGCTTTCTGAAATCAGAATTCTCCAACTGTTTTTATTCTTTTACTTATTGATATGGCACTATTTTAAAGAACTGTTGACATCTCTCTTTGAACACTCCCCATACAACAGTCTGTTTCGTTCTCAACTTTTCCAAATCAAATGGTCTTTTTACTTTTCTTTTAATGTATAGATGCACTGACAGACTGACAGTTGCCATGAATGGAAAGACTTACTCTCTTATTTTTTTCTTACTTCTTGGATTGTATACACAGAATTTCTTAAAAAGTCATGGACCTAAAAGGAACTCATCCAATATATGAGATGTATAAAAAAATTCAAGAAATTAGGACTTCAAATTAATATTTTACAGAAACTATTGTTTCTGTAAAATCATAATTTGTTGATGATTTTGATATTTCCATATCTAAATATTAAAATACTTCCCTTCTCACAAGAAGATTATAGAATTGAAGATTTTCTATGTACTTGGGAATCAACAAATTAAGATTATCTGCAATAAAAGCTATTAGATTTTTCATTCAATTTCCCTCTTTGTTTAGACAGAGAGATCCCTAAGTTTCGATCATGTTTTCTTTAACTCTATGCAGTGTTTCCGGACTAATGTTAGTGTTAGTTAAGATGTTCCTGGATCAATTAGGAGCAGTACTCTTGAGCAACATGTTTTTGGTCACTAGTTCAATCATAGCATAGCAAGGGCTGAATGAGCAGCTATTAATTGTAAAGCTTTGGTATTTGGTCCCATCACTGTATGCAGAATACCTGGGCATCTTCACAAAATGCACACTTTATATGGCAAGGGTATGCTACGGAATGCTTGAAGTATTTCTTATCAGTTTTTAGAGACCACTAGCTTCAATGAAACTCACATTCTTTGCAACATCTTTCAGTTTGCTTTAACTTTTCAGAGGAAAGTTACTTCAGGGAACCTAGGATACATGTCAAAGAGAGATTAAAGAGCTGATGCTGGACCAAGTTGTGGATTTACACAGAAAGTAAGGGTTATGCAAGGAAATGAGATGGATAGTAAGAAGAGGGAAGTAGAATAGATTATGATTTTGAGAGAGTTTTCAAAGCTGAGCAGTCACCCATGTGCTGGGACTTAGTGCTCCTTCTGTTGGTGGCATCATCTAATAAAACTGCATGAGGAATTTCCACTTTCAGACCACTGCTTCTTGTAACTTTGAGATAAAAACACATGAACATTTTGTACTGTACACAATAATTTGTTTGATTGTTAAAAAAATGTAGTTTCAGTCTGTCCTGGGTTTGGTCTGCAATGCTTTAGCTCACATACCCTACAGCATGAGCTTTTCTAAATCAGATCTTTTCTCTTATGACCTTAGAACAGTATATCGAGATGTGCTATCTAGCTGGGCAGGACCACGCCTGACTTTCTGAAGTGTTTTCTTTTTTTCCTCCCTGGAAAACTATACTTCTTTAAAATTTCAATATTCCTTTAAAATTCTTTCCTGTTGCGGAGTTAAAATGAACCCCGTTGCAGGCAATGAGATTATCACTATTCTCTTCAAGAAAACTAGCCTTCAAGTTCATGAGATATTGCTGATATGTCTGCTCACTGGTTCATTAAGCTCTTGGCCTCTAAGTTAAAAATAGAACAGGATTAGCAATTAGAAACAATTTATGATTTAGTTTCAGCACTAATATTATTTTTTGCCTGCTCTATTTCAACAAAGGAAAAGAATTTCAATAATTTTCGGCTTACACAAAAGTAATACTAAAAAAGCACCAAATGCCAAAGAACATATCATGAATACACAGGGACAACTGGTGTTGTCAGGAAGACTTCAGAGATTCATAGTCTTTTCCTGACTCCATAGGAAACTGATGATAAAACTAAGTTGCATGAATGGAGCAGTATCAGAAAATTATTTTTTTTTTGGCCACTGTTCATGGAAGGAACTTTCTTCCCACAGTTAATTTAACACCCTTCACGCTCATTAAATACAAGAAGTCTATATTCAGGAACTTGTAAATATTTTAATCACTATTAAGTTCAAGCCAATAAAAAACCTTAAAAAATTGTTTTACTGCCTTTTCAAACCCATCTCAAGAAAATACCATCTCACAATGCTTCTTGTTGATTCTTTCAGAGGGCATAAATATGTGTCTTCATATCCTTGTTTAAACAGCTGCTGATTACAAGATAAAAGTTTGGTGAATTGCTAAGGAGAGGGGAAAAGGAAATAAGAGGCAAAGCCTTTGACCCTTAAGATGCTGCTTCTAATTTAGTCTCAAATAGTACTGACTGAAAGTCATTACCTCCTAATGACCACTCAGCTTATGTAAACTTGGTTATATGCATCTCACTCTGAGTTCCTGGTGAGTAAACACCCACAGTAGAATTAAACCCCAGTGCATCTTCTACAAAGGTCAAATGAATAACAAATCATGGACATAAAAATCCACTGTCAGCCATAAAACCAATTTTTTAGGCAGTGTTTTGAAACAATGATGGAGAAAATAGGGTAAAAATGAACAGAAAGGATAAAACAGGGCCTGTAGTAAAACAGGCTATAGTTAAAGGAACATCACAAATTCAGTGCCTAGATCACCAGTGTGGTATCTTACATTAACAGCACTAAGATTTTTTTATATTTGAAAGAGCTAAGAAGTTATTTACCTCAGCTTCTCTTCCCTTATATTTTCATTAGACAAATCACTCTCAGTATATCATGTATGATAAGTGGCCAGTTTTTTAGATCTATTACTGTCAAACACAGTTCAAAATAATCTTCTGCATATCTGATAGAGAATTTTTTACCCTCTTCTATTCCCATTCAGTAAAACCCATCATCATTGCCACTAAACTTGGAGCAAACCCCTCTTAAGAATACCTTAATCAAGGTTTTCAAACTATGTAATGACAAATATAAAAATTCAGATTATATCGAAAAAAAAATCAAGCTGTTCAGTCAGGGTGAAAGGGACTAAGTCCATAGTACTTTTTGCCTTCAGATATCAAGTGATATCTGGGGTTGAGAACAATAAATAACTATTTGGCTGTCTGAGAAAATTTGAAGTTATAGAGCCAAAAGGATGATGTTCAGTTCTTTCCTGCAATGATGTGTTTATTGTCCTATTTGCATCTAAACCCTATGCTGAACAGTGGGAAAGAATTCTGTCACGCTAAATCTCACAATTCTTCAGGAAACCCAAAGTGCAATCCTGTCCAGCACTTGAAAAAATTTACAAAGTAAGTAGCTTTTATGTCTTTGATGATAACCAGTGAAAGTTACTCCATGATTTCCTGAGTGTTCATTTGTTTCTTTTCTTTGTTCCTTTATGATTGTTCACAAGCCTTGTCAACATACATCTTAACTTAGATATTATATTATTTTCTGGGAAGAATGAGACAGGAGAAAAGTCCACTTTTTTGTAGTTTTTTTTTTTTCTTCTTTTTTTCCCCCTTTCTTTTTCCCCCCATGTTCCTTGAATATATAGTGTTATATAGAGAATAATATCCTCAAGAAATAACTCCATGACATAGGAAATAAGAGTTTTATAAGAAACAAGGGAGATTAGGAGAGCATTATACAGCTGTTGGCAATACAACCTGGACTGTTAAGAGCAAAAGTGATGTTCTTGAACTGATAACTAAAACAACTTTCACTCTTACGACATCTTTCCCTCTGGAACTTTAGTCATTCAACACATCTGATAACAGCCCTTTTCAGGCAATTGTAACCAGGTAAGTGGAAAGGCTTCTTTTAGATTGATTGATGAAGCAATGTGAACTCAAGAACAGCTCTGAAATCCTGACTGAACCCCTTGTTCTAATTATTAAATTGCACTATTTCCCACCTGCAGTCAAAGATCAAGACATTGAAAAGTGGTAACTTTGTGCATCATACAAGGAATTAAATCAAAACTGATGTCATTCACTACCCTTGGGACTTGGCACTGGGGACATTTCAACTGTTTTATCAATATTTCATGATGTTTCTTATCCCTCTAAATACTTGCATATTGCTTGCTCTTTTTTCTTGCCTTCTTCCTTTCCATATCCTTTGGAAATAGCTGTTAATCTGTATGACATATATATTCTGTAGGGTATCAGACCACCTCCTCAAGCAGCTGAGCTATGGATGATGTCAATAAAAAAAAGCAACGATTGTATATTCTTTTTTCAGAGATAGTTCAGGCATCTGAGCAACTCAGAAGGAGAGAGACATGAGCTAACACATTTGTCCCTACGTTTCCGCTTGATATTGCTAAAAAATGCTGATAAGTTTTAGAATGCAGGAGTTGATGATCTCTGCTGAATCCCAGGAAGGAATCCTCAAGAGACAGTACACAGAGAGGTGCTGGCTATGCAATTAGTACTTAAGAAACACAAGATACAATGATCAACGATNTTGGAATCAGTGGGTCAAAGCCAGAGGGTGTTGGACACCATGAGTCATTTCAGAGATTAATACTAGGGATATCAGGCATGAGTATCAGGGATGTATTTGTCCTTGAACTACTTTTTTTTCCTCATAAAATGTCCATTTTACAAAACAGACAAATGTTCAAAGCTATTTCAAAAAGTTCATGGGAAAAGAAGCTGTTTGATGATGATCAACAGGAAAATGACTAGTAACACATTGAAGAAATGAGGCGAAAGCAGGATCTGGAAGGGTAAAAAGTTCATGCCCTTGCATAATTCCAAGTTCCTGGTTTCCATTACATTTTTATTATTATAATTTTTGCATGACTGTAGCTGGACCTCTCATTTTGAAGGCTGAAGGAAAAGTTGTTAGCTGCAATAAGACAGGAAACCCTCCTCCCCCAAGCTCAACAATGCCTCATAAAAATATCAGGTCACAGATTAAAACAGAATGACTTGAAAGTTCAAAAATAACAAGTCTTGCCTCAGTATGTCTGGTATTAAAAATAGCTTTTAACCTGCTTAAGATGGAAAGATAATATTATTTCTGTTCTCAAGTTATTGCTCTTTCTCCTTTTGATTTAAAGTAGAAAATTGACTTAACGTAATTTTTTTCAAGACAACCAAACTGTCTAATGGAACTTTGTGGCAAGCCATACTAATTTGTAATAATTTTTAATACGTTTTAATACATTAATTATAAGAAGGCCAAAGAATAATTCACAATTCAGTTCCAAATGGTGACATTTTCTGTATTTCCCATTTTGTCATGTGATACTAGCATACCTCCTCACAAACTCTAGATGCCATCTTGAATTTTGATCCCAGTATTCTGCCAGCTGCACTTGAACAAGGTTTACAAGAAGACTTTGAGGTCCCTGGGGCTGTGCATGTGGTCGAACAAAAACTGCAACTTTTACAGAAACAAGAAATATAATTTTCATGAAAAAAGCTACCCCAAAACAAATTCAAGTCCAGATTTTAAACAAATTCAAGTTCAGATTTTAAATGGAAATATTTTGCCTAATAGAGAAGGTGAGTCACTGACACTAGAAAATATATTTTCAGTATCTAATCTCCTTTTCTATTCACAGGTTGTGCATTTTCACAGATATATCCACGGTTCAAGGACTGATGTTTTCTGTAATCCACCTTTAAAATTGTTATGGTTAGGCATCAGCATCTCGGCAGTGCAACTTTCCCTCAAAGCCTCATGCCTTATTTTTGGATACCTAATTCAACCAATTTTTTTTTTTTCTTTTACGTGATGTTGCGGTTACAAAACCAGCGAAAAAAAAGTTTAAACAATGAACGTTCATACCATTAAGTCATTCTGAAGGGAGGGTTTGCCATCTTTGTTTCCCCTTTGTTTCCAGGGGTGGGGGGAGGCTGCATGGTTGGTGGATTACCCTTTGTGGGTAAACCGTTCCTCCTGTATCTGGTTGGAAATTAATTTCAAAGTCTCCCAAACAATTGCTCTAATACCTTAACCCCTGTTCTTTGTTCTGTTGCCGAATGCTGCTAGCACAGGTATATATGACTCCTAATCACTCAATTCTCATCAGAAAGAGGATGTTACCAACCATTTTGGAAGGGACAATAAGTTAAATGTCATTCCCATGACTGATCTAATCTTTAAAGAGAGAGACTTGAAGTAGAATTATCAAGCAGAACTAGACCTAGGCAGTTGAGTAAAAAGCCTTCCTCTTTAAAGTTAGGGTCTGAGTCCCTATAGCCTGGCATTTTGAGCAGAGAAAATGTTAAATGGGTGGGAGTAACCAGACCAGTGCAAGATTGCTTTGCGTTCTCCTACACTAATCAATTTGAAGGTTATAGAAGACCACAGAGATCTGCAATGATCTGGCAGACTTGTAAATGTGTAGGCTTTACTGTTTTTCACAATTAGTAGCTATTAAATGATTTTGAGACTTAACTCTTTGTGTTTAATTTCATACAATTACTTCTGATAATAATTACTAGTTTTCAAATATTGGTAAAATAAGTATTTCAGATAACTAAAAAAAATTCAACAAAAGTTTTCTCTTAGGTTGAAGAACTCTTTCAGGTGGTTGGGGGAGGGGGACAGAATTTAAGTTGATTCATTTTATGTGATGCATAACATGTATAGCGACAAGGAGACAGTTCTTTCAAATGTGTCACTCCAAAGAGATGACTCAGATACTCAGTTAGGTTGCTCTTTAACTGCCTTGCTAAACTGCAATCTGAAGTCACAGCATGCAAAGTTACAACCTTTACAACTTAACATAGTGACAAGATCCCTACAGCTTCCTTTTTGAACAGTTTAACACCTTTTCCACCTCCTAATTATAATAGCATCAAAGGAAAGTGAAAAAGATAAGGATACACAAATATGAGAAACTTCACTTGCACTTGCCTATGGACTACATAAAATTTTCACAGTGGAGAAGGATATATGGCTTTCAGAGGAAATTGAATTTCTTATTATGTTTAATTAGCACTTGATCCATGTACCTCCTTCCATAAATAAATGCAGTTTTGTCAAACAGGGCTGCCTTCAGAAGGGTCTGATTTACTTTCATCTTAAAAAGAGAAAAAAATATTTTTACTTGCAGTTCATTATAACACAGGCTAATTAAAACCTCTGAAGAAACCAGTTAAGATTACTGAGGCTGGCTCCACAGCTCCATGGAATCATAGAAACTGAGAATATGTCAGCTTTGGAGGAACCCATAAGAAGCATCGAGTCTAGCTTCCTGATCCTTTAGTTCTATCTAAAACTAAATCATAAGACTAAAAGTGTAGAGATGCTCCTTGAAATCTGGCAGTCTTGATGCTTTGAATACTTCCCTATGGATACTGTTCCAGTGTCTGACCGCTCTATCAGTGAAGACCCTTCTCCTAATGTCCAATCTGAACATCCTCTGTTGAATGAACCCTGCAGGTTCATTCCATTTCCTCTTGTCCTATCACTGGTCACCAGTGAAAGGAGATCAGCATCTGCCTCTCCACTGCTCACCTTGAGGAAGTTGTAGGCCATGAGGTCACCCCTCAGCCTTCTCTTCTTCAGGTTGAACAAGCCAAGTTGACCTCAACTGTACTTTGTAAGTTTTGCCCCCAAGACCTTTCACTATCTTGATTGCCCTCCTCTGGATACACAAATAGCTTGATGTCCTTCATATACTGAGGTGTCCAAAACTGCACACAGTACTTGAGATGAGGCCACACCAGCACAGTGTAGGATGGGACACTTTCCTTGTCCAGCTGGTGATGCTGTTCCTGATGTACCCTGTTGCACTCATATTCAACTTGCCACCAGCCCAAACCCACAGACATCTTTTTGTGGTGCTGTTCTCCAGCCTCTTGTCCCCTCCTTTGTGCTTATGAGCAGGTTTACCTCACAGGTGGAGGATCCAACACTTGCTATTAAATTTTATACAGGCGGTGATTACTTGCTTTACTAGTTTATCCAGATTTCCCTGTAAGCCTCTCTATCCTTGAGGGAGTCCACAGAATCTCCTAATTTAGAATCACCAGTCATTACAGTTTACTTCTAAATCTCCACTAGTGCACTTCCAGCTACTTTTTATTAGAAAGCTATTTTGTATGCAATTGCAGTCCACTTGCTCATGAAACATTAAAAAATAAAATTAAAAAAAAGCCTGAAATTCTCTATAGGCTCATCTCACAGCACATTCCTCCATCATGGTACACTGATGAGCTTGACTATTAATGAGGATTTGGTAAAACTGCAATTCCATTACTAGCGCTAAGCTTTCCCTTTTTGGGTGGACTAGAAGATTTGCATACCTTGTCAATATGCTGAATCACTTATTGCTTTACAGTTGGATTTCAGCAAGAGCACTCAGAATGGTTGCTTCCCACTCTTTATGAGCATGAAGAAACAGGCTTGGCAAAGTGAGGCAGAAATAACCCTTATGTCACAGGCCATATTATTTTCTACCTTAACTTGGTCACAGCTTGCCTTTCATCCACTAGGAGCTGCAACAGAGCTGTACTGCCTACCATGTAACTCCTTATCTTTGATCTGTGAATCACAATAGGTCTCTGAACAGAACTTTACAACCTCTGCACTGCACAGTCTTCCATGGCACAGAGCAGTGTGCAGCACTGGGCCCTCAAAGCTCAGTGCTTTTATTCCCATTCTTGTAAAGCAGAAGCAAAGTAGACAATTGCTGTGAATATGAATTTGTTAAATATTTCTAACCTGCTTTAAATGTGAGAAACTTTTTACACTGTCATTTATTTGTTATCCTTGGTAGAAACCAGCTCACTCTTTCCCAGTAGCCATGCCCTTATGCTCTGTGTAGACACATGTGCTGGAAAAAGAAACCAGCTGTTCTTCATTCACTTCCAAACACCTTGCAGGAGAAATCAGTAATAAAATCACTGTAATGAATCTTCTACCTTCACTCTCCATTTCCATGTCAGTGAGAATTTAAGGCTTACTTGGGAGAAGAATTCTATTCATCCATTATGTATCCTCTAACCTGCTTATTTATTTTTTTGTAAATCAAATAACTCCCCTTTTAACCTTGAACATTCTCCAGTCCTGAACCAGATAGTCTTACAAAATAGGCCAGTCAATCATGTTCTCCTTCTTATTGCATGGAGTGGTAGTGGGCGAATAGAAAAACCTCTTTCCACCCACAGCAAAAAATCTTCACCCAATTAACTAACACCAGGTACACACTTGAATGCATCAGAGGTATGTGGTATACGTACTGGCTCTGTTCCCAACTTGGCAGACAGACATGAAACCTGCCTCTGATTAGCCTATTTTACTGGAGCTGCAGTGAAGGGTGTCTCCCCTCTCAAGAAAAAAATCTTAGGTGTTTCTGTGTGAATAACAAGTGCCTTGACCACGCCAGACCCAGCGTACAGTGTCCATTAAAGCGACTATCCTTTTTATGAATAGTTTTGTCCACATGAACCAGTGGTAGCAGTTCACTGTGAAACAAAAAGTCTTGGGTGTGCGTGACCAGCAAATGCTGTTTGTGTAGACAGTATCAGAGTCCATCTCCATGGTGGGGTTCCTACCTTTATGGGTATAGAGACACTCAAGACCATCAGGTTCCCTCCAGGTTTGCTTTCTCCCCAGTATATTTTTGCTCTGAAAACTTCAGTTAGAAGAGAAAATATTCTTAAATTTCTGTGGCCAGAAAGAGTCCAGGTGCATACACATTTCAGCCTTTGACTACAACTGATGTTGCTCTTAGAGAGACTGAAAATCCATCAGTTTGACTTTTTCTTAGAGAATTTTGAAGCACCAAACATCCCTGAAAATCAGATGGTAATATGCATAAACTTAGATAGAGTACAAAGAAACTGAGGCATTCAGGATTAACAAAAGACCTTAAATATTTTCTCCTGAATGTTCTTGTTCTTTATTAA
This sequence comes from Grallaria varia, assembly GCA_013396735.1. NCBI lineage: Eukaryota > Metazoa > Chordata > Aves > Passeriformes > Formicariidae > Grallaria > Grallaria varia. The sequence continues at coordinate 37,964 of VWZG01001962.1, forward strand.
TATTCCATAAGTGAGGTGAAAGCTGACAGCATTTGTGAGGTCTTTGCCTGGTCCCTGTGATAGCCAAATTCTTTCATGTAAAGTTATTGGTTTATTTTCTTGTAGCAAAGCAGTTTAACCCATAACTGCTGCAAAAAACCACATTCAAGACTTTACAGTACCACATGTGACTAAACCACTTAAATTGCTAAAATCTTGTAACTCAGGATTTCTACCTAATATTGGTAAAATGAACTTTCTAATTCTTTTAAGGCACTTAAAAGCATAGATGATCAATACATAGACTAGAAGATGAATTATAGCTATGGAATGTAGCAAATAGAATCAGATTTTTAAGTGATAAATTTGTAACAGCTGTGAAGTTTTGCTAAGTTGAATCATTCTAGTGATACAAAATTATGAAGTTATTATTAAGTTGTTCTTGGAAATATTATCTCTGCTACTTTATAGAACCTCAGAACATAAAAGCCAAGATAAAAGCCAAAATCCATATTCTTTGATTTCACTCTTGAGAGGGATATGAATCTGTACCTGCCAATAACTTGAGCTTGGTCTTCCTACAGGTCTATCACCTCCCTTAAATCAACAGCTTCCCTTTTTCTCTCCAATTTGAAGATATTGAGGAGTATGTTTTAAATTATAAAAGACTTAACTACACATTTAACTACCTTTAAAAAATGTGTCTCTCAGACAAATTGATTCTGATTCAACCCTATGTCGTCTGAAATTAAAATACAAACCACACTGTGTGTATATCCATCCTCCTGCACATTCCCCTAAAGAGCTAGGATTCAAATATTTGCTTCTGGAATAGAAGAACACAGGGATGTTTAAAAGATCAATTCAGCCTAGAACACTGCTGTCCACTGGAGTTAGGCATGTGGGTCATGATGAAAGGAAAGATATTAAAGCTGGGGTAAGAAAAGAGCAGTGCTTCTGTGGCATAAACTCCCTCTAGGGATTTTAATTTTAGCGAGTTGCTGTATAAGGAAGTTGCAACTGGATCGTTCTATATACTATAGCTGGGTCTGTTTTAAATTAATTTATCCAAATTTTAATTATTATTTCTTTGTAATATCAGAAATAAATCCACAATATCTTCTCAATGAATTCCAAAATTTAGCTATGTATGTATGTGAAAAAACCTCTTTTCCTTTGTTTTACCTTACATTTGCTGTTAAGTAATATCAGTTTGTGCTCCCTGCTTTTCTTATTGTGAGAGTGAATAATTTCCCTTGTTCATCTTATCTACACCTTTCTCTTTCTATGTGTCTCTATTGTATCATTCTTTTTTTCTATTTGAGAGTGATAAATATGAACCAGTTTTGTCTCACCTTATCTGTAGTGTTGCCCTGCAATTGCTTGTTGCCCTCCACTATGTCTGCTAATAATTCCATAACAGTTTTGAGATGCAGCTGAATTTGGATTATTTTTCTTATAAATTTAATGAAAATTCTTCACATTATAAAATATTAAATGTTGTATCCAAATATATAATCTCAAATATACTAAGCTTTTTGTTTATTAACTAGAATGTTTCCATGTTTCCATGTATTAAGAGAATTTCATTTATTGGATGCCAGATATGAAGGAACACTCTTGCACAGCCATAGAATAACATTTATAATATTTTTTTGTCGCTGCAGTGTTCATCAAGACTGAGATTTTAAGGGGACATACTCTTTGTTACTTAGTATTTGAAAGTGTGACTATTCCTTTTAACCTTTACCTATCTTTCCCACACTAACCCCATACTGGAATTGTTCCCAATATTCTTATGTACTGCTGGCCTACAATCACTTTTGAATTACCACTAGTCAGTTCTAAAAATACCCACTAATATCAGACTTTCTAATATGTGTCCTATTTTTAAAAAAAAAGGAATTGTTTTGTGTAAGTAGTTGTAAACTGCATTATAGAGGTTAGGAAAAAGTAGAAACCAGATTTTCTCTGATGAATAGCTGGTATAATTATTCTCTCAGTCTCAACATTCAACAATTTCTAGTTTTTCTCTTTGCACTGAAACTGTCTGAGAGCCATTAAATAGCTAATGACAACAAGCAAGTGCAGAGAATGAATGTTCCAACTCAGTTTAAGTGCGAAGGCAGCACAAGCTATATCCCTAAATAATTGTTTAAGAATCTTACACCAGGATTAATTATTCAGGAGCTGGATAACATTCAGAAAATAAAAATATTTTTTTTCAGTGAGCCACCTTGTAGTGATTTTAGTGGTGGAGGATGTAATCATACAGATCAGACAAATGCCCAGTGAAAAGCAATAATCAAATTTTGGGCCACATACCTACTGGTACATGCAGTCTTATTTCAGTAGGCCCAGGCTAGTTTATTCTCAAAGCCATTAGGAATTCATAGGGATACCAAACTTTACACCCCTCCTTACAAAAACATGCATATGGCTTTCTACATATTGTTGTAAATTCAAATCACTGAGGAATTCCATGCAGTGTTTTATCCTGTCACCTAACAAATCATCTATAAAACTAAGTACCCTTCACATGGTATTTGTATTAAGGGGTCATCTACTGTTTTCATAGACAGCTATTTGTTATTGGCATGTTTAGGTTCTGCATATAAATAGCACAGATTTATAATCAAATATTTTTTTGCAAAGTCAAAACATTTAGAAGAACTGGATGAAAAAGTGACTGGAGTCAAGTCTTTGCCATCTACTTTCCCACTTCTCTATGGCCTCTTCTTAATGGTAGCAGGTCATCTATAGATTTCTAGGAATTAAGTACACATCTACTCTGCCCACAGGGCAGATAAATCAGAGTTTATGCAGTGTTGTTTGAAGACTTTTTTATACGCTTATTAGTAGATGTAGAGAAAACAGTGTGGGAGGGAAGGGATAAAAGCCTGCTGACTCTGCAGGTTTCATCCTGTAAGTTCAGGCAGTTTGCCTGACACCCCCTCCCCCGCCCCCCCACTCCACTACTATGTGTCAAAGGTGACATCTTGGCAATAGTTAAGAGTATTTCTTCTCTGTACCTTGTAAAAAACATTAGAGCAGATGAATGAGTGAACCAGCCAGGGAAAAGATAATCTGAGATTTGTCTCTTAAAATGGACAATAGATGTTTTTGTAAGACTATAAAAACAGGACAAGCATATACTGATACTTCACACAGGGCTACACCAGATGCCAGCAATCAGTGGTTAAAGGACTCTCAGAGCAAGGCACAGCTTCAGTTGCTCTCCTTTGAATTCCACCACTTTAACCGATGATGTTTAGAACCCTATTAACTTTTTCCCCATAACCTCCTAAGGCAGAATACTCCATTTTCAGCCACATGTTGTATAAAGAAGAATCTCCTTTGTCTGGTTTCTGAGCAGGATCTAGGAAACATGTGAGAAGAGCAAAGAGCAGATTTGTCATCTGAAGCCCAAACCTCTTGAGTATTCAAATACTTATCTTCTTCAGAAAACCACAGGAAATAAATTCAGGCCTTCAGAGCCTATGCTACCACTTAATGTTGCTCATATTCAGTCAATGGCAGTGTTAGTAATCATTTCAATGAAATAGTCAGATTTTAATTTCACCCTACTACCTCTAACAGCTGGTTTTTTTCATTTTTTTGTTACATAAACTCTGCATCAGAGCATCAAGGCAAAGATATTAAGCTTGTTCAGCAGCTTTCTTTGATTTTATTTCTCTGGATAACAGGCTGACTTAAAGCTCACCATTAAGGGTCATGGAAAATTGAGAGCACTGGAAAGGCATTACATACAGGTTTTGAACCACTTCGTGTAACAACAATCTGCTTGCAAGGCTGAGCTTTTCTTCTTTAGCTTATGCAACTTCTTTTATGAAGTCATTGGAGATAGCACAATAAAAGTGTGTTTTGTGAGGTGCTTCTCATAAAAAACACTGTACTATTGCTTCGCGTAAGTAGAGAGGAAGGTCCAGAGCCAGAAGGGAGTTCAGTGTTTTCTGATGAGTGCCAGAGTTGACAGAATAGATGTGCTCCAGGAA
>VWZG01001969.1:0-79961 GCA_013396735.1 Grallaria varia
CGGCCTCTTTAGCCATCAGCGTGGTTGCAGCAAGCGTGGAAAAAAGACTGTGATGTTTCAGTGACCCTGACAAAAGTGTTGATGGGAGTTTTATCTTCTTGTGCAACCTGGTCACACAAAACAATGGGGGCAGAATCCTTTTTTCCACTCAGGGTTATTCAGAATAAAAAATACATTCTGTTTTATGTTTTGAAAAAGTGACTCCCAAACTGAACTTCTGGGAGCTATAAACTAAAGCCTGGAAAGTAATTTCCAAGCTGTAACTTCCAAATCCATTCCTTTTATAGTTAAACATGTTCCTCCTCAGCAAAGTTCAATTGATACTGAAATTATGGTAGTCAGTCAGTGAATACAAAGAGATCAAATGGATAATGGCTAAATACTTCTGTCTAAAGCAAATATTTCTGCAGATCTCTAAAGCAGAGAAGCCTGTGAAGCAGGATATAATTGCAATGCCAACAGAGTGGGAAGGGATTTCAACATCTGAAATGAACCTGGGAGACAGGGCACACAGAAGTAACTGAGGAACCAGTGGAAATGGAAAAGGCCTGTGTGTGAGAAGGCTGCAGGGAGACTTCCACAACCCCACTTGGGAGGAACAGTGTGCAGACGCAGTGAATATGAAGAGTGGGGAGCTCTCGTGCAGTCAAAGAGCTGTGGTTTGAGCAGAGCCATGGGAACTTGGTGGGCTGGTGCACACCACAGTCATGGATGGTTACAGGGTGTTTAAGAAAGATCAGTGGGGAAGAAGAGTGAGGACTGCCTTCTGTGTAAGGGGTTCATTCCTTGCATGGTGGTTGTGTGTGAATATGGAGATGTACTCCTGAAAGCCTATGAGTCATGGTCAGAGAAGGAAGGAATGTCAGTGAAGATTAATGACTGTGGTGGGGAATCTGTGACAGACTGTCCCATCAGGAGAATAAATGGGATGGATCTGTCTACAGAGAAATAAGAAAAGTGTTTTCGATTGAGGTCTTGGAATTCATCTGGAAATGTACTGAAAGAGGAAAACAGCATTGTGAAAGCCTAGGAGGTTCTTAGGTAGCATTAGTGATAATATCTTAAAAGCAAATGCTTGAGGAGCCAATTGTGGTAAATCCCTACTTCTGCTATTCAGAAACAGGAAAACCAGGTAGTCAGGGTCTGAGGCTGCAGGGATTGTGAAATTATTTCAGGATCAGGAGCAAGGTTGCAAAATTATGCTGCAGAGCATAATTGGGACTTCAGGGGAGCAGACTGTGACTTACTTAGGGAATTGATAGATAAGATCCCTGAGAAACTGCCAAGAGAGAAAAAGCGCAGAGGAAGATGGTTGATTTTCAAATAAACTGAAGAGATTTCATAACCAACTACCCTGTTATGCAAGAAGACCAGGGAGTTTAGCAGAAATTTGGCCTTACTTGCCTTAGCAAGGAGCTTCCTGAGGGACTAAAATAGAAAATGAAATATTGCAAGTAGTAGAAACATGGACAGGCCACAGAGGTGGAGTATCGGAATTCAGACCCATAGTGATGAAATTAGGAAGGCCAAAGCCCAGCTGCAAATGAAATTAATATGGGCCACAAAGGCTAAGAAGGTAAGCTGACATTGAATGAAGTGTCACTTCTGGCAGGAGAGGGCAGGACCTGCAGCAGTTCTCTGTAACCTCTGTAACAGGAGACAGTCATAGAATCATAGAATGTTAAGGGGTTGGAATGGACCTTAAAAATCACCTAGTCGCCACCCTCCCTGCCATTTTCCACTAGATCAGGTTGCTCGAGGCCTTATTCAACCTGGCTTTGAACATTGCCAGGGTTGGGGCATCCATAATCTCCCTGGGTAAGTCTGCTACTTTGAGCAAAGAAGAAAACCTGATGACTATACTTTTCATGAATCCCTTGATTTAGTTTTTATTAAGGACATTATAATTAGGGAGAACCAAGTATATGAATATGGTATGAACCAGAATCTCCATTTGGTATAATAGTGTTCCACCACCATTAACAGTGCTTCATTTTGGAGGGGTCCACTGCTTGCTATTTTGGATTAAATTTCTTCAGATCTTTTCCCATTCACATTTCCTGTTTCTGAAGAGACACAGGAATACAAATTTATTGCTGCATAGTTTCAAACTGCAAAGTTTGAGCATTTAAAAGTTAAAATAAAATACAAAAAGTTGCATGCTTTTGCAATTGTATTTGCTTCCAAACCACATTTCTTCCTGGGGAAATTAGTCTTTGTGGGCCTACTCTCACCAATGTCTTCTTTAGCAGGAACAGCTGCAGCTCTTGCAGGAGTTAAATATCAGGTTTAGCAAGCTGGTATGTAAGCTAAAGGCTCTGAACTGTTGGAAGCAAACCACTCGGAAGGCACAGCTCTCTGCTAAACTTAGAGATGCTGAGATATTTCTTTATAATTTCATCTGTTATTAGTGTCTAATTTTCTGCAAAACTAGTGGTCAGATTAAGGACGCTCATGGAATAATGGTGAGCCTATAGCTCTTGCTAACTGAAGATTTTTGGTAAAAATTCTAAATTTTTTTCTCCACTATATTAGTGGTGTATATGGTGGTCTTCAAGTGTAAAGAACGTGAAACAAATCCCTGATGCTTGCTAGAAGTAAGAGTTTAGGAAGTGTGAGTACCCTATAGTATTCCTAATTCTGTTGTTGACTCAGAATATGATTTATGACATTGTATCAAAATCTGCTACTTCATAACTGACCAAAAAAGTATGAAAAAGAAGACAGGCAGATATGAAGTGAAAGTGAACTAGATTGTTGTCTTGGCAGTGGCTGAGCTTGATTCCTTTTTTTAAATTAGTATCTGCTTAAACAAAGCAGAACACAGCACAAGGGATATAAATTTAATTAGAGAAATACAAGATAAAGGACAAAAATTACTAAATTAAAGTTAAGATGGATGGAAAGAAAAGTGCCTCACTGCTTTAATTGAGTCTGATTAGGATGGAACAAACAGGTTATTGATGGTTATAGAGGTTAATTAGCTGCACGTGTCAAGCAAAGGAAAAGCAGACTGGAACATATTTGCTAACTCAAAGATGGTTGAAAACAAAATGGGTTTTAAGTGCTTGTTAATTTTAATCCGTAGTACAACTGGATGTGCTGTATCAGGGAGATGCTAAATCATCAGAACATTTTATTAAACAGCCCGGTCCAAAATGGATTGAATTATTTTAAATTTGTGAATCTGAATAAGAGCTATCTTCATGGGATCTAAAAGAAATTCCTGAAACTGAGAAAAATAAATGGAGGAATTTGGCTATTTTTAAATTAGGAATTAGCTCATCTCATTCTGACAGAGCCTTCTTGTGTTTGATTTTGGAATGATCTCAAAGATCTAAGAACTTGTATTTCCTTGTCCCCCCACTTCAAGCGCAGAGGACCTGGGCCTTGCTTTTTCCAGTTCAACTGGCTGGAAAAGAACAAAGGGCTGCTGAATCTGTACATGACATATAAGATGTATATATATATATATAAATTTACATTTGTGTTTAAAACAAAGAGACCCTGCCCTGAAGGAAAACAAGCATTTCCACTCTACAGATAATGAAGGAATAAACAGATTAGTATATGGACAAGTCTTTCTAATGCATAAGAAAGTTCAAGTTTTGCATTGCTCTAAGCTTGTTTGCACACAACAACTTGAATTGTTGACATTTGAATATAATTACAGATGTGCATTTGTACCCATATGAAAGATTATCCTGTGTTCTCCCTCTTAAAGGACATTTTTTGTCCATCCTCTTCCCCACCTTGCTTTAGAAAAGGTCCATCTTTTGTTAGAAGATAGGAACTATTCAATCCCACTTTACTCAAAATCTCTGAGCTTTACCTTTCAAGAAACCCACTTCTCTATAAAAGAGAGAAAATGACTGCTCTTATAATTGTTTTTGTTAAGAGCTTTCTGTTTACAGTACGGTCTTCAAATCAAAAAAGAGCTTCCGAATTCTAAGATGATGGTAGAACTTTGAAGGTGACTTCCTTCCAGGGGCAGCTCAAGTGTAAGGAAAGCTCATGCAAAAATCTCATGATGACATTTACAAGCTAAAGAAAAGGCTACGTAAACTGGTATCAGAATTTAACAGGTCCTGAATTCTCTCCATCTCATTTGTTTTAATGAGGAATTTGCCTACTGTTACTCTAGGAGAGAGATGGATTAAAACCCAATTGCATAATATAGTTACTGAAGCTGGATGTGTATTTTATGGCATTGAAACCATGTGTTCGTCTGAGTGTTTTCACCATCACAGGCAGAGAGCACTAGGGAAAAAAAATGTAGCATCTTGGAAAAACTTTAAGTCACATACCGAAATGACAGCTACAGGAACTACATTTATGTATCACATCAACAGTGCTGGATGTATGTTTTAGTAGACCAAAAGACACTATTAATATTTTATTCCACATATTAAAAAAAATAAATTACAGGTCTCGAGGTAATTAGTCTCCCAACCAATCATTAAATTTTGAGGAAACATTCAGGGATGCTGTCATTAAATCCAGAAAAAATTAATTGCATGTTTGGGTTTTTTTCCATCCAAACACCTACATGGATATATCACTGCCACAGCAAACTGCCTTTCACTTCTACACATGGCGGCACATGCTGAAATAGCCCATTCCTCAAAGTCATACTGAAAAGCACACCCTCCACTTACAATATATTTAATGCCAGGCAATATGATTATATGGAAAATAAATCTTGTCAAACCAACCTCATTTCAGTCTGCTGATAAAATTACAAGTTAGATACATAAAGATAATGCTAGAGATGTAATATATATTTGGAAGTGCTCTGTGGCTGAGCAGCACATAACTTTCGTATTTTAAATTTTAGTATTACACAACACCAATAAAAATGCTAAATGGATTAAGAGCTAGATTTTTTGACATATGAAAATGCATTATCTTCATTAAGTTGGTTTCTGATGGGTTTCTACAGGGGTTGGTAGCAGAACTGTCAGTATTCAACATTTTTGCAGTAAATTGGAAATAAATATAAATTTATAGATTATAAAAATAACCAATGACATATTTGGGGAACAATGTTACTGAATTCGATAAGGCGCATTTTGTGAATAATGATATAGGCAGAGTAGGAGTATCACCAGACAACTTGGTGATCCCTCTGGAAAGTATTTTAGTGCCTGGGTAGACAAAGAATGAGAAGGAAGCAGGACTTGCGCAGCAAAAGGTGACTGTACCCCTAAACAAGACAGGAGTCGTAACATGACTGACTGTGTAGTGCGGTACTGGAAAGGATGGATGCTGCAATCTTTTAGTTTATAAAAAGGCAAACGGTGCACATATATCAAAAATTAATTGGTAGCTGTATGTACAACACAGAAATACTGCTGCTAGTTCCAGAGTGTACCACCTAAAACAAATGAAGGAAAAAAATGAGAGAATGCAGAGAAGAGTTCCAAAAATTATTTGAGGGCTGCAGGAAATGCTTCCTAGCAGTGGGCTCAATCTGTTTAGCCTACCTGAAAGAAGAGCAACATAATTACAGTCTACAAGTAATTCTTTTTGGAGAGAAGATCTGACATGAAAAGGTTCTTCGGGGAAGCTCTAACAAGAGGTGGTGCCTCAAAGTTGAGGCCAGAGAAACTGAAAATGAGAAATCAGAAACAATGTTTTCAAAACGTGAATAAGGTGGAAATTACAATATGGCTGAGTGTCATCAAGACAGGATGCCTTTCTGGGAAACATGGTTTAGCCAAACCAACTTGCTCATTCCAGTACAAAGGTAGTAAAGGTAAACATGATATTAAAAATTCACATCTGATAACTCAATTACTCCATTTTGAGATTATCAGTCTACGGAATTCCAGCCTTAGAGGTCCATCGTGAAAAATGTTTGGCCCATGACTGCTTTTAGCTCTTTGTGTACAGATTTTTCAGCAGAGTGGAGTCACCCTTGGGTAATAAATTGATTTTCTTCTCTGACAAATTGTCAATTTACTTTCAGAAGACCCACTGGATCTGTCATCTTTCTAGATGCAGCTTTTGTTGTTGTTTTTGTTTTCTTTTTGTTTCTGACATCAGCTCATGGTTCTTTCTGTTCTTTGTCATTTCTTTCTCACCATCATGATGATGATGTTTACCAATAGTAAGCTCCATTCCACAACTCTTGGCTGTACAGGATGGTTGGACCTGATCTGGATGGGTTTTAATATCATTGCATTTGATTGTGGTACAGATTCCAGCATGTAGCCATACTGACTGTCTCTAGAACCCATGTATAAATAGCAATGTTTGAAAAAGTCGTGCCCACTTCCCCCCTCTCTTTCCTTGTTTATGTGTTGTTTTAAAAACAAGTTTCTCATGCAGAACAGAGGCTGGTTACAGAAAGCAGAGTACAGCAGACTGAGGAAATTGGAAGCAACTGCCTTCTTGTTTATTGCAATTGAATGAGTTGTACACATGAATGCTATTTCGAGGCTTCTCTCTCTAACAAGCAATGGTATGAATATGGCTTTCTATTCCTACTCATTCTACCCTTCCCTTGTGCTCCCTGTTCCCACAACCCTGATTTTATTTTGGGTTTAGGTCTGACTAGGGTCATTTCATTAGATATTAGGACAATTCAGATTTGTTTACCAGCATTTCACTATCTTCAGCATGATGCCCTGTGTGCCTGGGTGGTGACATGAGCATGGTGGTACCTGAGGATGACAGATGAGGACTGGTCATCAGGGTTTAAAAGGAAATTTAGAAAGGTGTGTACAGGAATTGTGGGAAGGCAATTTAACTCTAAAGGTTGTATGGATGTATAACTGTATGTTGTAGGGAAAAGATCTTTTTCAAAGTAGTTCAGAGGAATATACAAGAAGCCAAGAACTTCCAAGACACAAGTAGTCCATGCAATGAAAGCTAAAAACATGGAGAAGATGCTTCCAGATGGAAGAAAAAGAGCAGAGGGTGAAATGTCTGATCAGGGAAGCTGAAGAACCTTCTAAAACACACCATCTTCAACAAAGCGGGGACAAAAAAGAAATGCAGCAGGTAAATTCATAACACAGACTTGAAATACAGAAGTATTAGCATTTCTGGAGAGATGCCTCCAAGTTTAACACTGCCTGACCACCTATCTGAGAGTATCCCTGTAAGTGCCTGAACTTCAGAGCTTCTGTAGCCATCCAAGTGCACTGGATGAGTGTCTTGCAGCAGGAACTTTGGTACCGTGCTGGGCCCTGCCTGCTTGGGGCTTTAGGGTCACGGTCCACCTGTTGGTGACATCTTGTGTTTCTGATACTTCTCAAGGCCTGACTGAGCCTTGTTTAGTACCTTTGCTCTAGAAGGTGAGGTGTGTTCTCCATGTTTTACAGGTAAACTGCCCAAGAATTCTCGTAATGTGCTGGTGCAGAGGGAATGGGTATACGATGTCAGATGGAACATGCTGGCAGCTCTGGGAGGGTTGGGGGTGCAGCAGCTAGAGCAGCAACTGGCTGGGTTTGGTGGCTCTGGAGGATCTAGATGTCTCCCAGCTGTGTGCCCCAGGTCTCTGCCATAACCACCATTCTGGTCACCAGACTAAATGAGGAGCTTTGGAGCCTCACTTGGGCTCTGCCTTCCTGCTGGGGCCATGCCCCTGGGTCTGAAGTGCCTGTCACTACCCTGGCTCTCTCTCCAGGCAGGGCTTTGACATCAGTGTTGCAGCGCTGACAAACGGCTGTCCTTTTGCTTTATTTATCCTGCACTGGACATAAACCCTCTGCCTTTATATCTGTTTCACATTGATTCACATACATTACAACACTGTTCCCCAAATTCTGGACTGACAAATTAATGTATTGGGAAGGGAACTGCTTCAGTCCAGTCTGGACACAGAAATGGCATAAGCTTTCACTCAACTGATGTCATTGTACTGAACTGATGTATTGAGTTTAACTCTTTTAGTGCACTGCTAATCGTTGATTAAGTGTAACTGAAATCAGATCCACTCTATAAAAGGAGGTGTAGAGCTTTAACTACTTCAATTTTAAAACTGATTTGGCCAAGTAAATATAAGCCCTGTATTTAGCACAGCTGGTGGAGTGGGCTCTTGCCTGTGAAATGTGCAGTGCTTCTTTTGTAGCATAGCCTGCAGAAAAAAAACCAAAACTGTTTAGAAACCACTTTAACTAGATGAATCCATCTACTGGCAACTTTGCTGTCTCAGAAGTCTCCTTATCCTTGTTTTCTCAGTCTGAAAAAAAAAAAAGCTTTGTAAATGTAACTGAATGCCTCTCTAAACCAAGTAAAGTATATTGTGTCTTCAATCTTCTCAAGCATCAAGGTGAAAAAGCATGAACTGTTTGTTTTCAAGAGTCAGGATGACAAATGCCGTTCTGCTGGGAATAATTTCTCAGGCTGTTGGCATGTTTTCTAAATAAAATCATATGAGAGACTTTTACAAAGCCATAGCAGTTGGTGAAGACACAGGAGGCCACTGATTTCATTGGTGGCTCTGAATTGTTTTGCTATATTTACAAAATAACCTTTCAAGAGATCAGGAATGTCCACAGCTGTTACCAGCCTTTCAGGAGAGCAGAAAGAAAAGGGTAATTGCATCACAACAGCCTCAGTCCCAGCTAGCAGCTTCGTGATAATTAACACTAACAAACTTTAAATATAAATTTAGTTAGCAAATTACAGACTCTGTGTGTTAGAGGTGAGGGATGAGCTACTGTTCATTCCACATACCTCTGCACTGAAAAAGTATGTAAGGCCTTATATAACGAGAGCTACACATAGAGAAAATTGAGAAAAGGACTCTGTATTTTTAACTTCTTCCAGCAATGCCTGAAATGCAGATTCCTATTAAACGATAATAAGAATGTCAATTTGCACTATTCATTCTGTATTTTGCATTCAGGGGGATTATGGGTATGTTTAGCAAAGATGTAATTGTGGATATTTCAACCAGAAAGAATTGATGGCCTCTCATTCACATGAGTGCACAGGGCAACATCATCTTTCCCTTTAAATCTAGGCACCTGCTTTGAGGCAGAGCTGTTGGATGATTAATTTTTGTTGCTGCCATTAATCCTTTTACCATTTTTAAGATAGGAAGCCAGTTAACCCAAGAGTGCAGTTTAAAAGGGGAGGCAGGTTGATGAACTGCAGTGTCAAGTTTATGACCTGGAAGCTGTGGTTTCCCAGAGGAATGTAACTGCAGGTAAAGACAGGTTGTGAGCTACATGTCTATGTCTCTGAATCTCTCCTTAACCTTTGCAGGAATAAGCAACTTAAGACCTCCTCTGTAATGAAAGAATGTAGATAGAGGAGAAAGACCTAAAACAACCCTCAGGAAAAATTAGAAAACTCAAAAGCCTTCTTTGAGCATAGCTGCTGAAGCAGCACAACACACTGGCTCCCCAGTTAATAACTTTAAACCATAACCTGGGCTGTCTTTTGCTTTGTAGGGATATTATGGGAAATGAAAAGGAAGGTGCATTTAGGGGAGGAGACAATTGGGAAACAAAGGATTCCAAGTGGTAGGAAATTGGGCTTCAGTAGTGGTTTTGTCCTTGGAATAACTTACTTAGAAATCATGTGGGACGGTCAAACAAGACTGTACCCTTGTAATTCAATTAGATATATGCCTATGACTCCAGGTGGTTTTGGAGGCTCTCAAGGCAGCCGTGAGAGCTTTTTAGCCCTTACCTGAATTAATGTGGAACTTTTAACAAAAAATCTTTCTCCTCAGCTCTTTGTTAGGTAACTTCTAAATGTAATGTTTATGTAATTCATGTAGTTTTAAAAGCTTAATTAGGGATTTCTACTCCTACCCATCTGAAGTTGCTGCTTTTCTGTTATTAAAATCCTTCTTTCTGTCTGACAAACACATGCAAAAAAACAGATGTGCGATACCCAAATTCCTGGTAAGTTAACAGGAACAAATTCCAATGATCTTTCAAGGTGTATTTCTATGCTATGAAGAGTATAAAGTACTGTACACTGCTGAAGACAAGACACAAAGCAAATGCAGGAAAATACAGAAGTGAGAGATATCTTTAATTAATGCACAAATATACTTGGTTTCTCTCGTTTTAAACCAATCAAGTTCAGGGGAAAAGTTGGTACAAAACTTTTAAGTCACATTGATGCTACTGAGCACAAGGAGAGTAGCTGTGACAGAAAGGAAATGAATTTTTCTTGTCCTGCAATGCATTACTATTGTTAAAGATAATGTGGAGCTGGAAAAATTGGCTGAGGAGCTTGGATTTCTCTATGCTCAACATAGGAGCTCCATCAAACCATAGACACCTAGTGTGAAATGTGTTAAAACTCTGCAATATATTGTAGCTACCTTTGCACTTGTGTTATTTTAATTCCTATGTCTGCAATATTTAACGGATGTTGTGAAGTGTGCTTTTGTTTTTCCTTTCAAAAAGGTAAAAGACTGCAGAGCTGTTGTCCCATAGTATAGGCAGTGTAAGAAGTCGTTTTCCAGATAACTAATCAATATTAAATAGCTACGTTTTTGGTTTAAGTATTAATACTAGTACTTCTCATAAGGCAGTCCAGACTTCCATCGTGAAAGACTTGTCTTTCGTTAAATGGAGTTACACTGTGCCATTAGCCTGACTTCAGACCTATAGCATTTGGCTAGATCTATCTGTATAGGGGTGGCAACTCAACTTGCAATAGCTGTGTTTTGACTGTAAAGGGGAACATGTTGAAACAGGCTATGACAACTTCAGGGATTGCCCAGGTAGACTAAGCCTTCAGCCAGTTTGTAAGAAAAATCTGTAGATTAGCAGTCTGAGGCATGTCCTGTATGTGTTTTCTCCAGTCCTTCTCCATTTTCACATCTTCTTCCCTCTCCAATACACTGAGTCATGGCCCGTCTCAGTAACATCAAGCTGTTGCTACACTTCTTTCTGGGTTCACATGATGTTTGTGTAGGCAGCCCTCTCAAGACCCTGCTTAAGGACGCATGGACATCTGATGCATCTGCCCAGACTGGGTAGTTGTGCACCGTGGGCAGCGGCCAACTGCTCTCCTGCTGCCTCAGCAGAAGGTCAGAGTCCCTTGGACATGCACCCTGAAATAATGCCAGAAACAGCTAAGCACAGCTAACATCTTGGATCACATCTGAGAGGGAGGAAGAACCTTATCTCAATTAGCAGATTAATTGCAGGATTACAGCTACACAGCAAAAACACCCTCATCTTTTCAGTTTAAATCAGTGGGAAAGATTAGCATAGGGTTAAAAAGTGATATAGGTACACCTCTCTGCACACAGATGCTAATGAGGGCTAAATCACATCGAGGCTGATGGCAAGCCAATCCTTTGAGTCAGGGCATTTTTTTTTTAGTGGCTGAAGGGTTGGCATTAAGTGGCTGCACCTCTGCTTTTCAGAAATCTGTGACACTGAGGACTGGAATTCACTGGGGAATTTAGTGTTACTGGGAGCAGATCATTAGCACCCATCCACACCTTTTAATCTTACCTTTCAACAGGACCAGAAAAGACACAGTTGCCAGGGAAATAGTCACATATCATAAAGTAGACTAAGGACAGCAGGAATCTTCTGCTTCACTGAGATGTCTCCTGCTGCAGGAATGAATGCTGATACACTCATTACTATGAATTGAAAGGGCATGCAGTGAGCTGCAAAAATTGCAGAGAATCACAATTTTTGTGAGTAACTATCTGCAAATAGTTTTTGTTCTACTTTCATCCATCTACTTTTTGCAGACTACACAAAGTACTATTCAACTAGTACTACGCTGAGTGTTCACAACTTCGGGTTCAGTTTGGTTTTTTTCCCTTTCACTCTAACATTTTTCTTAGAGGTCAGAAACAACAGCTTATGCATTTACTTGAGTTCTGTTTTAATTCTGTGTTGTTAGTAACTCTTCAGGCTCTGCAGTTCAGGTCTTCCAACAAGCCTTCAGCATTACCAGCAAACATCCTTTCAGTTTTGACAGAAGCAGCAGCAATGACACAGGAGGAAGACCAAAGATGGCAAGTAATGATGGCATTAGTAATCGCCTAATATGGTTGGAGAATGAGCAAATTTGTTGCTAGTTTGCAAGCTGTGATTTGTATACAGGCCCAGGCCAGTTACTTCCTTGGAAGATTTATCTGTAAGAGCAAGGCAACAGTAGGTATTGCTAGGAAATGGGGGTGGGGAGGGAAAGTTCCAAATATTGACTAAGGAAAGGGTGCAGGAGGGAGGTTTTTAGTTAGCTAGCAGTGGTCTAGGAAATAATTTTGAGTACCATGCCATGGTCTCTGACACTCTTTATATGTTACTTATCTTTCAGGCGCCTAGCAGATGGAAACAGAGAATGGCAGATAGGCTATTACTATACCTAAATGAAAAGTCTCTTCCTATTGCCTTCACATGGCTACAGCAACACAGACTGGTTCAGAAGGAAACCAAAATACACTTTTAATCAGTGCAGGTCATTTTAGGAAATGCCACTGAACAGGCAACCTGTGATTGAAATAATAATTTATACACAAATCAAAGAGAGGCAGTAATACTCAGTGTTGCGCATATATACTTCAACATATTTGGATGAAAAGTTCAGTATCAGATCCAGTCATTTAATCTGCTAATCCACTTTTGGTACTGGGTGATGCAGATCCTCCTCCTGAGCAACAGCTGCACTGCATGTCCTCCCTTCACAGACAGTGCAGCACAGTAAAGAAAAGCAAGGACATCAGTCAAAACCAAAAGGCTTCCTTTGATTGTGGTAACCTTGGAACATGATGGTGCAAAACATAGCTAAGTGCTTAAAGCAAAAACACTGGTATCTGGTGTTTTATTTGGAGTTTTTTTAAAACTGCTTTTCTGTTGCAACCCTTGCCCACCACATCCTGCCTAATGCAGTGCTCTCATCCCCAGAAACCGCTGCCTGTACACTAAACCCTTTCTGACTGTTTAAAGATGACTCATCAAGTGCTGTCTTGACCATCCCTAGCACCTACTCTGCCCTCCCCTCAGAAAGGGGAAGAAGTGTAACTCTTTCCACAATGCTACACTACCTAGAAGAAAACAAACAAACAAAAAAGCGTAAGTTTATCTGCATTTATCTTGCATGGCAAAAAAAGCTTGTTTCTACAGCCTAGCCAATTAAGGACTCAAAGTGTCTTTCAGGGATGTGTCGAATTTCATTGCAGCTTTTGATCAATTAGAATACTAACCTATGTGTCTTTTGGTATTATCCACATCCCTGAATGCTTGTGAACATGAATAATCAAACACTTCAGCACTATTTTTATAAATAACTAAGACTTAGACTAAAATTCAGGCAAACCTTAACAGCATCACATTGATTATACACAGATTTTGTGGTTACGGGATTCCTAGAATAAGGCTGACATCCTTCATCATTACTGAAACAAGCTTTATTTTATTCAAGCTTGCTGCTACATCCAAACAAGTCACAGTATATTCAGAATGCTGTGGAATCAGCTATCAAATAACATGAGTTCTTTTTAAGGTATGCCATAAATGAAGGACAAGGTGAGTGACAACGATCAATGAACAGTTGTCACTAGAAAAGCCATCAAATGTGATTTTAACACATTCCAGGAATCAAATGCCAATTCAGAAGTAGAGCACTAGCAACAGTATGAAGCACTCGTGTCACTGCATAGCAAAAAAAAAAGGGCTGTCTCCAGCCAATTACAGCTTTTTGTTAAAATACTTGAAGTGTTACTTAATATAGCAGAATTCAAAGAACAGCAGTAACAGAAGACTAATACTATAGGGATAAACAACTGTGCAGAGCACTGCACTGTAACAAAAACTTAATTCAGTCCTTAATTGTGTGCAGTAGCTTCACGATTTTCTGGAAGGCATAGCAATTTTAAGCACATCAGAAAGCTCTTCATTCTCATACAGCCTTTCCAGAAAGGGGCTAAATTTTTGGCAAGTTCTCATCATATGAGACTGAAATGCCAATATACATCTACACTTCATTCATTACCCACATAAGCATCAAGGTCGTGCTGTGAAACTGAGGTTTCTTCTCTCAGTGCTGGTTATCATCTTAGTCAGTAAGCAACCACAGAACTGCACGCTCTCTGTTCTCCTGTTAAGCATACTGACAGTTACCCCCTAGAAAACTCCCTACCCATGTGGGTACTGAGGGAACTGGCAGATGAAATTGCTAAGCAACCATCCATCATATTTGAGAAGTCATGGCAGTTCAGTTTAGTTGTCGCTGACTGGAAAAGAGGAAATGCAACCCCACTTTCAAAAACAACAGAAAACAAAACAAAACAAAAGACAACCCAAGGAACAACAGGCTGGTCAGTCCCACTTTGGTGTCTGGCAAGAAGATAGACAGTTCCACCTGGAATCTATGCTAACACACAAAAAGTAAGGAGGCAATTTATGACAGCCACCACAGCTTCACCAAGGGCAAATCATCCCTGACCAATTTGATGGTTTTCCACGGTGGGGTTACAGCATTGGTTGATAAGGGAAAAGCAACAGACATCACCTACCTGGACCTGTGCAAAGCATTTGATGCTGTCCTCCATGATATCCTTGTCTCTAAACTGGAGAGATGTGGATTTGACAGATAGACCACTCAGTGGATAAGAAATCGGCTGGATGACCACACTCAAGAGTTGGGGTCAATGGCTCAATCCAAGGGGAGACCAGTGAAGAGTCATGTTCCTCAGGGGTCAGTATTGGGACCAGCGCTGTTTAACATCTTTGTCGGTGACCTGGACAGTGCGATCAAGTGCACTCTCATCAAGTTTGCCGGTGACACCAAGCTGTGTGGTGCAGTCAACATGCTGGAGAGAAGGGATGCCATCCAGAGGGACCTTGACAGGCTGGAGAGGTGGGATTATGTGAACCTCATGAAGTTCAACAAGGCCAAGTGCCAGGTCCTGCACCTGGGTGAAGGCATCCCAAGTAAAAATATAGGCTGGACAGAGAATGGATTGAGAGCAGCCCTGAGGAGAAGGACTTGGGGGTTTTGGTGTATAAGAAGCTCAACATGAGCTGGTAATGTGTGCACATAGCCTAAAAAGCCAACTGTGTCCTGGGCTGCATCAAGAGAAGCTGATCAGCAAGTCAAGGAAGGTGACCCTTCTCAACCCTGCCCTTGTGAGACCCCACCTGGAATATTGCATCCATCTCTGGGCTCCCCAACATAAGGACTTGGACCTGTTGGAGTGAGTCCAGAGGGTTACAAAGAGGGCCAGAGGGCTGGAGCACCTCTCCCATGAAGGCAGGTTAATAAATAGCACTGTTCAACCTGAAGAGAAGACTCTGGGAAGACCTTATAGCAGCCTTCCAGTACTTAAAGGGGGGCCTACAAGAGAGCTGGAGTGGAACTTTTTACAAGAGCAGGTAGTGACAGGACAAGGGGGAATGGCTTTAAACTGAAAGAGTGTAGATTTAGAATAGGTATTAGGAAGACATTCTTTACTTGAGGCACTAGCACAGGTTGCCCAGAGCAGTTATGAACACCCCAACCCTGTAAGTGTTAAAACACCCAACCTGGCCTTGCAGCAATCTGGTCTAGTGGAAGGTGTCCCCAGCCCAGGGCAGGGCAGCTGGAAATAGATGATCCTTTAAGTCCCTTCCAACTGCAACCATTCTATGGTTCTATGCAATCAGAAAAGAAATAAGGCTCAGAGCAATACCTTTGCATGGAAGTTTTAACAGCCTCTGTGGAATCACAGACAGAAGCTCCTCTTCAGCATGACATCCAGTATTGTAAACTTTGCTATTGATAAGAGGAATACTAAGACTTACAGGGTGCTGCAAGTAGAACACTTAATAAATGCCTTGCTGTTCTTGGACTTTTTGTGAAAAACAGAGTTAAGCTAACACAGAAAAACATAACCTAAATGAAAATTCTTTTGGAGATGATTCTAAATCTGAATCAGTATTTTTGCACACACCACACGCAAAATTAATACTATATTTAGGAGAGTTAGTAAATCCTTACACCTTTCATTCTTCCTTTTCACCCTACAGTTTTCCTATGGAAAACTGCTCTTATTTCCAGAAAGTCAGCAAGCAGAGTCCCCTCTGGGATGGCCCACATTAAAAAAGTTTACAGGTAAAATTCCATTCAACAGATTTTATTTATCAATTTGGTTTCGCAATTACAACTGCTTCAGTTTTCTACCACTGAAGACAAAAATACAAACTTTTACAGCAACACTTGCAGAGAACACTCATAAGGTAACAGCTCGATATTTGCACAAGCTGGCTTCAAAAAAAAGCCAGGTAACTCGAAGAGTCACTACAATTCAGTGCCAAAAACTGATTTAGGGGCAAGTACAACTACAGATCTATGAGTTACCTTCCACTTTAAAACACAAGGCCAAGAAAAACTGCAAGTTGTTACTTCAGGGTTTTTGCTAGTACACAGCACAGATCAGCTGATACTTCCATTTCACAAAGGAGTAATTACTTTCAACAGTGAGGCAGCCAAGCAGATGGTGAAGATGTTTAACCCAGCCTCCCCTCCCCACAAACAACTAAAAGGGAAACAATTCCAGCCACAACACTAACCTGTCAAATTGTACCTTGCTGGCAAGGCTAATGAGCAAGAGGTGTGTAGTGCAGGCCTTCTGGAATATGACATAACACAAACTTGAGTTTTTCAAACAGTCAGAAATCCTGTGTTTCTTTGTCTTGGAAAATAGCAATTACTGGCACCACAAAAAAATTTAGTAACTAAGGCAAGGTATCCTTTCTCCTCTTTTAAGCAAAATTTGAGGCAAACAATTAAGCAATTTTAAGGCACTTTAAACATTAGTTTTAGTTCGCTTTACCAGCATACTTTATCAGCAACCTAAATCAGGATCAGCATAGCTCATGAATAAGCATTTCAGCAACATTTTACAAAGCAACTCTTTTAGTGACAATGTCTTCGATGCTATTAAGTGTTCTATAGGACTTTTCTGCAAGTTTCCCAAAAGAAAGCCCTTTGAGGCCAAAAATTATATACTAGGCATAGTTTGCTTTGCTGAGCTAAAAGTGAACTGTCATACTTTCGAGTATTTTGTTCACTCCAAAGCACAGAATACAAGCTCATGGATACTTTTTGAAACACATGTAATAAAATAGTTCTTAGATAGGGAAAGGACAGATTTAAGTGATTTCACAATAAGGCCAAGGATATACCATCTAACTCACACATATACTGTTGCTGGAAATTGGCTGCTCACTGCTGTTTTCATAAACCTGAGTTGATTGTCTTAGTTTTGTTTAAAAAAACAAAAGATAATTAACTCAAAGATACTGGTGAGTAATCTCTGCATTTTGTAGCAATTTGAGTTTTCTATGTAGCAAAACAGAAACAATGCCATTCAAACTAAAAGAACACAAGAAAGCAACACTGTACACTTCAAGTTTCCAACTGAAGTGTACTTAATTTGCTCCATATTTCAAGTTCCACAGCCATGACTGTTACCTGCTATTGATGCTATTTTGTATTGGGTGCCAAATTCCAGTCGAGTCAGAGCTAATAAGACAGTACTACAGGTTATCCCAAAACTGATGATCAAGGGATATCATCACAAGCTATGCATTATGTGCTACATACACCACTTGATTTTATCTTTACTTGCATTTTTCCTGTGGTTTTATTTTCACAGGTGCTCAGGTCAGTCTGCATTAGAGATAACGTACCTTTGATATTCAGATCATATGGCTGATCCAGCCAAGGTGAAAAACCAAAAACAAATCACTATTTGGCTGAATAGATTTCCTTAACCAGTTCACTACAGGGTAACACAAACCTGATGCCAGGAAGGGGGAAGAGGAAAGAAAAAAGGTGTAGCCTGCAGTCACAGGACTACAGCAATCCCAACTAGGATCAAATCAGCAGATCCTCTGAACTCCCCTTAATTGCTCCTTTGGCATGCAGGCATACAGGAGGGTAAAAAAGAAAAAAACCACCCAAACCCCTGAAAAAAACTGCAATGAGTTTAAGAACCATTTGAATAATAAAAACCTCAGGATTTCCCAAACATCAGTATTTCAAGTATAAATGTGAGTTGTTGCCTTTTTATAAAGGGAGTGAACTGCATTTTATCACTAGTTTTATGGTTGGTCATTGCAGGCCAGAAAAAAAGATAAAAAAGTCAAAGCTTCTGTTTGTAGCTGAACATCACCACACCACACTACTCACTCTAAAACAATGTCAATAAGGGACAGTTATTCTAGTGAAAATTTTTCAAAACTGGAATGCTCAAGTCACATGTATTCTACTTTCCTATGCAAAGCTAGTGCTTAAAAGTTTTATTGACCTTTGAGATAGGTGGGACACATTTACAGCCTACTGAAATTTAGTCTTTAAGGCACTAAATATTTATTTCCCCTTTAGAAGAGTTACCCTTACATCCACCCTCAATATTGATTGGAAAGGGCACAGGAATTCTGTTTGAAATGAATTATTTTATGAAGCAACCTTTATTCTTGTGTAAAAAAAAAAAAAAAGGGCGTTATGTTATTCTGTTAAGACATTATCTAATTCTACATTTTTGTCCATCTTTCTAGCAACATGCTGTAAGAGCCATAAGCTAATATAAATGGTATTTCACTCCCTGAAGTCAGTCACCAGTAATTCACATATTGGTAAAATTGAAGGGATACTGTATCAAACGTTGATTAAATTAGCCTTCACAATAAGTCATCACAAGATTGTCTACTCAACAGTGTTGCCATCAAATAAGAATCTCTGAATGTCTACATTTGGCATATCAAGAAAAGTCCCACAGCAGCAGCCACTAAAGGAAAATAAAACAGCCATTAGAACCCATGCAGCATATTGCAAGTAATTCTGTTGAAGAGATTCGTACCACCTCTTTCCAAGTATAATGTTGCAAAAATATTCATTTAAAGTCTTCTTTTAGAGATTTAAAGGATATTACGAACTGTGGTATTCCATGAGCAACAGAAAATATTTTGGTTCAGTGAACTACAGGTGGTGGGCTACTAGTCCATTATAAAGTGGCAGGTCCTAAAGTGTGTGATAGTTTCGGTCTTTTGACTTGCAGAATTTGTACAGAAAGAAAATAACAGCCTGCAGACCCAGAACAAGGACAATTCCACCTATGAAACTTGCAGCATCAAATGTTGATTTGCGTGTAGCAGGTGCAGGAGTCACAGTAGCACTTGTACCTGTTAAACATCACATTAAAAATTGTAAGTGCACAATGCTCACAACAGTCTTACAGATTTTAGTGTTGACTTCCTTCTGTTGATTACTCAAAACACCATAAGGAAAAAAAATAAAATATCAAAAGTCAAGACATCAGCATCTGCAGTTAAATTAATTATACTGAAATTGTGATTAAATACTGTTCATATTTAAAGACGTATGAGTTAATAAGTGACTTCCAGCCACACTATTAAAATGGTCCAGCTGATTTCATTTGACCAACATGCTTCTGACTTTTAATATCTCACCAACTACTGCTGATTCTCAATTACCTTGCTACGTATATACATCACCTTAACAAAACTACAGTTGCCATAAAGTTAGAAGTGACAACAGCAGATACAGCAATACTCCTTTGATGTTGTCAGTTAGTAAGTCTTTCAAGATAAAATTTTTAAAGCAACACTAATTTCTAAATATTTTATGCTATAATTTCTTTAGTAGTAGTAGTTACCTGGAGTAGTGAGCGTTGTGGTAGGAGAAGGAACGGTCGTTTTAGGCAGAGGAGCATGTGTGGTTGCATTGGTGACATTAGCTGTTTGAGAGAAAACAGTACATGCAAACCATAAACCTCAACAGCAGAATTTGCAACAACTGATGTTCTTATGCAAATTATTTTTCTTGTTTTATTTTAACAAGGGTAAGCTTTGCCCTCAAACTGTATCCCACACAATTTAGGTGTTCAGCTGCACAGCACTAACCTAAGTTTCTGCAATAAGAATTATTTTCAAACTTGCATACCATTGTTATCCAAATATTTCAAGGTTCTCCACAGACCAGCAATTCTTCGTTCACACAAAACCACTTTTCTTTCTAGCAGTAATATAAGTGCCGGTATTTGAACAAGAATCAAGATAGATGCTTTGAAACAACTGAGGATCTGCATCAAGGCAGTCCTCAGAATCAGTATTAATTGTACTAAAAAACTACTTAATATAGTATCTCTAGGTAAGACATACACACTTCTTCTCTTCCTGTCCCCAAAACACTAACTGTGAATGCCATTACTGGAATAAAACTCTGCACTTACAGCTAAACTGTCTCCTAAAAACTCTCATTATCAGGCCAGAACACTGGGTGTCTGACCATTCCCTCCCTCCCCTACAGATCAGTACTACTAAAAATGAATCAGTATTTCACTGTGCCTGGGACAAGTGCCAACACTTTACTCAAAGCTAATCATCGCCCGACTGTCCTGAGACTAACCAAGTAACAACTTGTTACCTCCCAGTTCCCTGGATTAGCAGATGCTTTTAAAGATTAGATTTATTTTTTAAGAACTTCACTGTTACAATGGCAGGAAATTTATGAACATTAAAAAAATAAAAATCAAACTCCTAAGAATTCATGATTAGCGGAAATGACATTCAAACAACTACCATTGGCCCAATTTTTAACACAGAAAATGCTTCTTGCCAACATAATTAAGAGTTTTTAAAAAATCTAATTCTTCCAAACTTTGGAACCATTTATGTATTCTGTACATCAGATGTTTAGCAGTCAAGCTGCTACAGTGAACTGGGGAAGAAGCCCTTGTCATTCAGCAGTTCCTAGTTTACTGCCATTCTATGTTCAGTGCTACTGTATTACCTATAGTAGTATGAGCTGTGGTAGCAGAACTGGCTGTGGTTGTATTGGAAGATGCTGTGGTGACATTGGGGGACGCTGTGGTGACATTGGGGGACGCTGTGGTGACATTGGGGGACGCTGTGGTGACACTGGAACGTGGCACAGTAGTACTGGAAGACGGTGTAGGAGTACTGGGAGAAGAAGCAACTAGAGAAGGTATGAAAAAATTAAGTTACATTAGAGATTAGTGATAGCATTTCACTAAAAAACAACCCAACAAAACAACAGCAGGTGTAGTTTCAGTTATTTCATATAGCACTGAGTTCTATTGTAGTTTCAGGCCCATTCAAATGTGGTTATTTACATCTTGAACATAATTCAGCACGATGGGAAACCAGAGCTGACTGCTCCTACAGGAATGGGCAGGATATATCAGAATCTACATTCTCTAGGGCCACCTAAAACGTGGCCCATGTCAATCCCCGAATATAGTGCTGAGCCATGAGAAGTGAGAGTCCATAAAGTATACAGGTACCTCTCACACCTACAAAGACCCCCTACTAAGGGTGATAATTAATTTCCTTGAATATGTACAAGCTAAAACACAAAAACCTGACTGTCACTAAAAGTTTCACAGGAACAGATTGTAGAAACACTTCACTTAGATACAGAACAAGGCATTGTAACATCATGCTTTCTTCGGAAAGCACTAAAAAATGGTATTTTTCCCACTTCTGATTAAGAGGTGACTGCTACACAAGTTCAAGTCAAAAAGAAATATTTCTGACTGGCTGCCCATAGCAGCATGCATGACCCAGTCTCTTTAGCAGCACTGTTGAATTCAGCTAGACAAGATTATTCAGAATTTTCATTTGCTGTTCTAGATCTTAAACCCACAAAATACTATTTTAAAGTCCATTTCTTGTCAGCTTTAAGAAAAACTAGGAGTTTTTTTCCAGATGGAACTAAAATTGGGGGGCTTCCACAAAAGTGAAATTTAAGATCTAACCTAAATTATTCATATTCTGCAAATCTGCCTTGCACAGCAAGCAAAATTAAAATTCTGAATTAGATAAGCAACTGAGCACATTCCTGGCATGAAGGATTTATCTTATGCAGTTCTGTATCCCAGACCCTGTATTTCAAACCACACGAAGAGTTGTGCTAGTTAACAATTAAAATTGGAAGGTTCATAAGTTTTTCCTATTTACTGCATTTCAGAGGACTTAACAGGTAAAACTTTCCCTGTTCAACCAACAGGTTCCTTGGGATATGCTGTATCTAACAGGAAACACCCGTGTTACTCTAGGAAAGCAAGGCAGTAGCCAGAGACGTGTCTACTAAAATAGATCAGGCTTCTTAAAAGAGCAACAGTGAGCAGTTGACTGAATGCACAACAAAATTGTGTATTTTAGTATCACACATTATACATTTAAGTAGGAAGCAAAGGGCATATTTACATACTTTTACATGATTATGTAACTTGTAGAAGGCATATCAACAAAAGGCGAACAGACAAATGAGTTATAAACACAACTACCTCACATTAAACAATGTGGAAGCTGAGTATCTACATACTTACAGGAACACTGTTCTACAGTTTCACATTCTCCAGGCTTCTCGGCTGCTTCTGTGCCATTTACGCATGTTGCGTTTTCTGTCAGAAAAGAAATGATATTTCCAGTAGACAAAGTTTAAAGTTTGGGACATTGTTCCTAGATAATAATAAACTGTTCATAGGATAAACTAAACACCACCTGCTAGCCAAGACAGCCACTTCAATATACAGGACTTCTCTAATTATTAGTATAATACTGAAGTTTTTGTATTTTCTTTCACTACAGTTACTCCACCACTCAAATCAACACTAGACAATACTTACATATTTTGCATGTATAGTTTGATGCTTTTACTTTGAAGCCAATAAAATTAAACAGTGTCTCTACTGTTTGTGGCAATTTCCAAGTTAAACATTTTGAAATATTTGAAGACATCAGTTTCTTATTCTCTGCCTGCACACCTTTCTCCCTTGACAGATTTCTACTTCTCTCTTAAAGAAGCTACAGATCCCTTGGGTGTTTGCAGTGTGTCCCTGTTGGTCCACCACCACAAGCAGAATTCAGAAAGAGAACTTCTTGAAGGACAAGTTGCATCTAAAACTGATTTCGTTAGTTCCAAAGCATCTTAACTCTCATATAAAACCCTACCTGGTCACCTACAATCAAGTGCTTCAAAAATCACTATTACAGTCAAGCCATTCTCTCCTTATTCTGTTTCCACCTCACAAAAGAAGTACAAATAATCCACCTGAGGACTGCTTATGTAGTCTTTACAAGACTTTGCCTACAGCAGTTTTACCTCCTCCATGACTGAGTACCAGAGGTCACCAAAATGTAGTTACATCCAACTCACCTGCAATTGGAAAAATAAGGACCGAAATGAGACCAGCTAATGCTTCTTCAGCTGCATCAAGTTCCCTTCAGTGGGCTCCAATTCTTAGTTTTATGAACACTGCTGTTAACTAATCCTATTTAATGGACTTCTCTCCCTTACTGCAATTCAGTACAGGAGTAGTGGCTGTGACCACAAAGTCCTTGATAAAAACTCAAAAGTGACTGAAGCACAAAGCTGTGCTTGCATGGCAGAATCCACTCATGACATCTTAACAGAAAATACAAGTGAACAGCTTGTCCTAAAAACATTCTGAACCACCTGGAAAACATTAGTTTATTAACAGCACAGATTTAAATCAGAAGCCTTAAATATCTGGGAATATTTTGAACAAATCAAACATTTAAAGTTCTTGGGTGAAGACAAATGAATAACAGACACAAATTACGAGTTAACACTTCATCAGGTTATCAAACAGAAGAGACTGTGTGTGTAATGAACATCAATAGAGTTGAAGTAGGTCTAGTTGGGTTCAAGGTGCTCCATGGTGTTGAGGAATACATTCTGTGCAACCTGCAGTCGACCTCTGGGTGGAGGGAGGCCCAGGCAAGTGGCCGGGAAATGGCACAGACCCTTTGCATAACAAAGGGCACTGGCCAGGGGACCTGGAGGCTCAAAGACACCAAGGAGCCAGTGACCCCTGACTAATACCCATTTAACACTATGCGGGTATAAAAGCCCAGGGGTTTCTTTCTTTGGGGTCCCTCCTTCAGGGCATCCAGCTCGAGCTTCTGTGTTACTGCACGGCGAACAAACTGCTTCATGGAACGAGACACCTGAGACACCGTGAAGGGAAACCTGGTTTGACTGCGTGAGAGTGGGATGCATAGGGAGTCACACAGGGAACACATTGGGTAACTGGAACCACACGCTACGAAGGGGCTTCAGTCCTGGCAGTGACAGTTTCTGATGGCGGGAGTGTGACTGCCAGACTCTCCTGAATGATTAGACAGGGAAGTTTCCTTAAAAATGGCATAGTAAGGATCTGCACTGCGTAGTCCTCCTTACCCGCACATTTGATCCACTTGCAGCCTGTTACATTTGTGACATCACCAATACACGAATTGCAGTCAGGAAAGGTTTCACAGTTGCCTTTAAAAAAAAAACAAAAAACAAAAAAACAAAAGCACCGATTAGGACAAAATTGCCACTGTCAAAAGAGCAACTTCACCCACAGAAAAAGATCTTAGATCCATACCCTTCAATATGTACATCTCCCAGGTTAAGGTACAATCCTTTTCACTGAACTCACTAAAAATGAAAACTACAACTTTTGAATGCTTTTGACAAGAAGTAAATACATTTCCCTCCAGACAGTAGTGATACTCCTAAACCAGACTACACCTCTAACTACAGTAAACTCAGGTAACAGAGGATATACTACTCTAGCCATGTTACCGAAATGCATTAAATTAATTTTGCAGAAGTTCGTTAAAATCACAGGTGGTAGGAAAGAGCCTAGTTCCTTTTGATTATATTTTTCCTTTAGGTAATCCAGCCAGCTATAAATAACCCTACAACAGAAAGCAATCAAAGTATGGGAAATAAAGACAAGAACCTGAAGAAATTCATAATCATATGCATAAAAGGAGAGCAAAAACAAAGTCAATCTATTCATATTTTGATCACAGCAGAAACAAAAGCCAGCAATCTAACCAGTCCAGCTGCTTTTTTACGTTAATCTCAATCAAATATTGTTGCCTTAAAACCACAATGTCAACACACCCACTATCTGGCACAAATAAGACCTCCAAATCTGCAGTTTTATTGCATTAGTTTCAATTAGGACTTACTCATACAGCCATCACACTCTGAAAACCCATAGCGAGCATATTTCACACCATATCCACCTACTCCGGGCACCTTTGGGTGACCTTTCACTTTTCTCCGTGAAGGGAACAATTTTATCTTCGGCAATCGGCAAGGTAATTTACCTCTGAGATAACTATAAATACATTAAGTAACTTCGGTAATCTGACAATCTGAATTAAGCCTGAATCTACCCGGCCTTTCCTTTGATTATGGCAGGATCAGGTCAGAAATGCTGGCGTTATTTCTTCCCTTTCAGGTAAGATATGAAAAGACCTTTGTCGGTTTGCATCAGTGAGGTAAGCAACAGTCGCCCTGTTCCCTTTGGGAAAGCAGCACTCAAACCATGTGAAGAGCTGTATGACAGCTCCTGGATAACAGATTTCGGGGCGGGGGGGGGAAGTCAGTCAGTTATAACTACGGATGTACATCTGAGGAATGATCACAGCACACACACCACCGACTCTCTGACAAGTGAACAACCTTCACTTTTGTAATTCCCCACTGGTACATAGAAAGCATGGCACAGTACATCTGTGGAGGCAGGAACAGGGTTGGCTGACAACGCAGCCAAACTAATACCAGAGGCACTAGGGTTTTCGGTTTAGTTTCAAAACCAGCTTCCCCTGACTAGCATGGAGGAGGACCTGATTTGCAGGAGTAAAGGATCCGGGGACGTTTTTATCAACGGGCTATTAATTTCAGGATCTGTGGCAGGGTCTCAGACGTTGTCCCTTAGGTCTTTTATACGGGGTAACAGCAAGTTCCCCAGCTCTCCCCATTAGCCTGGTCTTCACTGAAAAAAAATTACTCTGGTGCCACGAACGCAGCTTTTTAGTCAGGGCGAGCTGCCGTTTGCCCCCAAGATAAATCTGTCGTACCGCCTCTCGCACGGGGTAAATTGGGATACCCCCTTTACACTCGAGCAGGAAACCTGGAAACACTACGAGTCCGTCCTGCGGGACCAACAGTGCCCTCTCCCGCTGCGGCGGAGCGGCTGCGAACCGCCGGAGCAGCTCCCGGTTCCCCCGGGCTGTTCCACACCGCCCCGCATCCCGCCGCCGGGGCAGGGCCGCAGGGGAAACCTCGCGGGGCTGCGGCGGTGACGGGGCAGCCTCACCCTCCGCGGCACCACGTGGCCCGGGAACACCGAAGTGCTTCCACGCAACTCCTTCCCTTCGCCGCTCGGGGCAGGCCCGTGGCGCATTTCGGGGGCTCTTGGCCCGGCGAGCACCTCAGCAAACAGCCCACGGGGCTCGCACCGGGACAAGGAGCGAGCGGCGGCAGGGACGGAACGGCCCCGCCAAGCGAAGGCGGCCCCGGTATCAGACCCGTACCCGAGCACGCGCCACTGCCACGGGGGCGCCGCAGGCGGCGTCCAGCCGGGACAACGGACACAAACCCGGGATAACAGGGACTGCGGGCCAAGAGCGCGGCGAGCCGCGGCGCCCGAGGCGGGAGCGGAAGCGGCAGCCAGGGCTGAGGGAGCGCAGGGCGGGCCCCGGCGGCACCGCGGGGGCTCCCGCACCGGGCACAGGGAGGGAGGGAGAGAGGGAGGGCCGACGCTCCCCCCAGCGCCGGGCCCCGGGCGGGGCTGCCCCGTCAGCAGCTCCTGGGGGAAAGGAAGGGGGTAAGAAGGGGGGGGGTGGGGGTGGGCCAACCACTTACCGACGGACGCGGCACCCGCGGCCAGCCCGCAGAGGCAGCACGCCAAGGAAAAGACGGCGAGAGGTAGCGCGAGTGGCCGGCCCATGGCGGTGGTTCGGAGAAACGAGGGGCTGCAACTCTCACTCCCGCTCGGCGCTTCCCTCCTCGCTCTCGCTCTCTCCCGTTGGCACCGCCCCGCCCCGCCCGGCGTGGCGTCACCGCAGCGCCTCCTGATGGCCCCGCCCACAGCGCGCGGCGGTTTCGCCCAGCCTCCTGTTCGCCCCGCCCACCCGGCGGGTAATGGCAGGGTCCGCTCCCAGGAGAGACCGTTTCCCGCCCGTCACGCGCTGCGCCGGCGCCTTCGCGTCACCACGGGGGCCCCGCCCCCTTCCCCGCCGGGTCCGCTCATTGGCTGGGCGGGCGGACGCGCGCGGGGGTAGGGGACATGTGGTTGGTGTCGCCTCCCGGGGGCCGTGGTGGGCACACGGTGTCGCTCTGCCCCGCCCGCTGCCGCCCTCTCAAACGGCATTCCCCCCCGCCCTGGCCGACAGCAGCCGCCCGCGGAGGCACGGCTTCGGCGTGGCGCCCCTCCTTCCCCCCACGGGACGGCCGCTGGCCCTGGCGGGCCCCGCCCTGTGGCCGCTCCAGCGTGGGGAGGCAGCGGGCAGGCAGTGCGGGACGGCGCCGAGATCGCTCTCTCGTGGCTGAGCGGTTTGCGCTTGTCCGCATTGCCCAAACCGGCGAGGAGCTGCTTGCGGCTCCGTAGCCCGACGCTGGGTCGCAAGGCTGCAGCCCGTCCCCTCGGCTGCCGCCACTTCCCTGAAGTTCCCGAGGCCCAGCTGCTCCCGCCTGGGTGCCCTCGGGCACCGGGACTTGTGCCCCGACCACGCCCATGCGGTGGCTCGCCCGCACAGTGGGTGTCAGGGGTCTGGCGTTCGCCTCTTCCCCCTTTCTCTACTGTGAAAGAACTTAGTGAATAGTACATAATAGTGATTTAACTTTACTTTGTAATAAATCGCACATGAATCTTAGCAGTCAGCGTGCAACACTTTCAAAGCGGCGTCCAATCGCAGTTGGAAGCTGCGCGGTGGGAGTCCAGGATAAAACGTCTGCATTGCTGGAAGGCAAGCGTGGTACAAATTGTAACCCTTATCTTCACCTCCAGCTGCACTGCAGAGAGCATCTGGAGAAGGCTCTGGTCACCCTGCTGCCTCTTTTGGTGGACTTGGCAGTGTTACATTTACAGTTGGACTCAGTTCTAAGAATCCGTAATTCCCTCCTCACCACTGGAAAGAGTTTCCCCTCTGCCTATCACATTTCCTGCCTCTCTGCCCCGTGTTTTTTCCCGAGGCAGCTTGAGTCGATGAATATAATCGGTGATGGATTCTCTCCGCAAATAAAAGGTTGGTTTGTGTACATTTGTCTCAGCGTTTTGTGCAGTGCCGACACTGGCGAATGTTGGGAAACCAAGGCAAACATTCATACCTGCATGAATTCAAGGAGAGCCAAACTACAGCCAGAAAGCAAATTTTAGTGTGGTCCTGGTGAAAGGACAAGTGAAAGAGAAGAGATACAATAAAGTTCGCCTTTGTTTTTTCTAACGGTGAGCTGAACTTGGGCAGTAAAGAGGAAACCACCAAATAAATCCCTGGCTTAATCTTCCATTTTACTTTCTTTCCTGAAGGTGTTTTAATACCAAGAGACCAATACAAATGCAGAAACTTTAAGGCAAGCTACCTGTCTCGATTACTGAGTGAGCTTTGGAAAGGTCTGTAGGGCTGTTGGTAATGCAGAATCTGGGTACAGAGCTTTCTGACAAGCTTTTGTACTGTCATATATTGTGGTGCTTCTAGCAGGCAGGATGGCTAATGCTTTGTCTTCCTGCAAAGGAGTCTTTGAGTGAAAACATAAAAGTAACAGCTGCAGTGAAATGACCAAACATGATCTGAGGGATGTAAATGTCAGTAACATCTGAATTTAGTTCTGAAAAGTGATAAGGGGATTGAGGTCACTGATAACTGAAGTTCTCTCTCATTCTGCCTTTACTTTTTACTGGAGTGTTAGCGTAAAATAGTTCAGTTATTTCTGCAGTAGGATGAAAGGTACTGGCTTTTTAAGAAGAAGTAACTTTCACATTCATTATTAAAAAACTGTGTTTCTGTTCTGCCCTTGAATAAGCAGAATAAATAGAGGAACAGCATAAATAGATACTGCAATATAACAAAGACTGCTTGGAGTATGGGAGTTTCCTATGGCTTCCATTCATCCCTCCTGGCCATACCTGTAGAAATGTTTATGGCCTTCTGGGATAAAGGTCTTCTGCTGGAATCAGGGTTTGATTCACATGATCTCTTGTGATTTCACTAGACATGTGGTATTATTTGAACTCAGGTATTCTTTTTTGCAGCTCGTGTAGGTTATGATATTAAATATATCTTCAGCAGTTATCGTAGTGTTTATGAGGGATGCAGTGGCAGTTCTGTTGATGTGCTGGACCCATGAAGTGTCATGGTTGTGGCAATCTGCATTTCATGAGGACTGCATAATAAAAGTCTCTTCTTTTGAGAAGGAAAACATAGCATGTAAGTTAAATGTGATCGAGAAAAGACAAGACTCTAATTAGTGTACATATAAATATATATGGAAGAAGTGGGAGAAAATGAAGTATGTAATAAAACAGAACTAAGATTACCAGCAAGGCAAGAATTACAGCACATCTCCATAAGCGAGTCAAAACATGTCTGTCATGTAATGCTGGGGGCTGGTGAGAATCCAAGGAAATGATAAATGTGGTTTGTCTGTTTTTTCTTAAAGTCAGCATCGTGGGACTTTGTTGTAGCATACAGTCAGCAGGATCATGGCATTCTTGGTTGTTGTTGTTGGATTTAAAATATCACATTCATCACTGTATTCAGTTTTCATTGCACTGTTATATACTTAGTGGTTAGTAAGGCATTTACCTCTGTTTTGAATCTATAAGGAATTCCAAGCACAGCATTACTGGAAAATTATGCAAAGTTCTTGACAAAAGTGGGTAAAACCTAAGGTTCCGCATTTGTCCCACATTTTAAACATAGTAAATGCCCAGGATTTGGAGCAGGTTGTGTTTTATCAATTGATGCTCGACAAGATGTGATAATGGGTTGAAGAGGTTCCATAGGAACATTTGCGATGATAGCAATAAATGAATGTCTTAGTTTAGAGGAAACTAAAAAAAAAAACAATTTAGAAATCCTTTCCCAAATTGACCGCTCCTCTTTTAAATTTAAGACAAAACTTTAATTTGGAAAATGTGTAGAAGAAAAGATAACAGTTCTTAACTACTAAATATCTATATCTATATCTATATCTATATATATATCTCCAAAACACCAGAACACAACAAATAACTCTGTAACCAAAACCTCTAAAGAAATGAGTCTCTGAAGGGACGGAGTGAAACCTGTCCCATAGGCAACGTGGAGTCTCTCTCCTTTGTCCTCTGTCCAAAAGGCGCTGGCCCTGGATGGGCAGAGGGAGGGGCCGGGGGCTCCCACGTTGGTGCTGCCGGTGCCTCAGGAAAGCTGTAGTAACTCCAAAGCGATGAAAGACTGTCCCTCTGCAGCACAGAGCACACCGGCCTAGGAACAGGAGGCAGGGGAGAAGCCAAACCCATAGGAGTCCCTCTGAGGTGCTTCCTTCCCCAAAACTGCCGCCAAAGCAGAAAGAGAAAAAAAACAACTCCCAAAACAAACAAAACAACTCTCCTCCCAACCCGCCCCCCCCTTCCCAGGTTGGAATTCGGATCATTAGCCGGGTCTGTGTCAGGGAGGGTGTCAGCTCCCAAAGTCTATGTTGGTAGGGAAAGAAAAATTCTGACAAATTCTAAAACTATAACAATGAAAACCAAAACTTAGTAGATAAACTGAAGGGAACATATACTTGTTTTGATTTGTGAACATTTGTTCTCATTTCTGTATTGTCATCTCAACTGCAGGGAAAGAGAAGCCTGTGTGAAGTGTAAATACACGGTGAATATTTTAACAGGGAAAAATACAGCATCCAAATTGGTTTTGGGGTATTTGGTACCATTACATAATGATGCATTATTGGATTCTGGTGCCATTCACCAGCTTTGTAATCATTCAGAAGTAATGCATGCAATGCCGTGCTCAGACCTTTGTAACCTTAATTAGTCCTTGCATCATGAGGCAGGTGTGGTAACAAATCCCGCTATAGAGGTGTGTCTGATTGGGGCTGGATACAGCCCCAAGGCACATCCAGGGTTGTGCATGCTGTGCCGCATGACATCAAGGTGAGCATTTAAGGTGCCCGTGTGTCTGTCCCCAGCAGGAATTCTGGGTGAGGACATTGGTACCTGTACTGTAGAAGCCACTTGCCTGGGGCAAGCAAGGTGGAGCTGTGCCTAGTGCACATGCATGCTGTGTTACAGGCACTTGCTCGGCCCCACTAGGTGGAATGAAAAGGCTGCTTTTAATAGAAGGGACAAATAAAACAATATAGAAATTGTAGTGATGATATAATAATGCTAAAAAGTTTTTCTTAGCTCTTTTAGAGATAGTGATACAGGCTGATGCTTTTAGCCTAAGGCAAGCCAAGGAGACATGTCTTGAGGAGAATGGAAGGCAACAGATAGAGGTAAAATGGGGTGGAAAGAATAATCATTTCACCTGTGCAGCTGGAACCAACCACAGAATGAGGTTAGGCTGGTTTAGGTAACTGAAGGAAAATAAGACTAATGTTTAGATGTACTCGCAAGAGTACATCCATTTACAGTATTTGCAACACACATTTTTTGGTTGGCAATGGTGTAATACAGCGGTGGGCTCTGGTCTGTGCGGGGCAGGAGCATAACCCCTGCTCCTAGGAGTTTAGCTGTGTCCTCAGGTCAGATGCCTTGGTCAGCCTGGGAGCTTTTCAAGAGAGGGAACCTCAGCAGGGGCTCCGCAAGATTTTCCTCTGTAGATGTTTTTAGATTGAGGCTCTTGCATCTGGCCCCTTCCTGAGCTGTAACATCCATGGGCTACCTGTGCCTAGCCTTGGGTCTCATTGTCCTGGTATCCACTCTTGCTGTGTCTGATGACCTGGACCAGTGCTTCTTCCCTCACAGCCTCTGAGATACGGGCATGATTGAGTTCTGTGGACCTGGCCACCCATTAGTGCGTATTAACATCCTAAACCTGATGAGAATTATAGTATCAAGATTTTTTCTATTAATTTTGTAAAATAGTTATGCTTACCCATTTGTTCCATGCAATAGCTGTATCACATCACTCTGATTCATTTGATATGTGGCATAGTTGTTATTTTCAGTAAAGTTCTTTCAAAATCAGTCCCTTGGAGTACTTTTTTTTTTCTCTTTGGATTTGGTGGCAAGAACTTTTTTGTCTCTGACTTATATCTGGGAGTCAACAGTGAATTAGTGAAGTCTATCCTGAGCAATAGACTATGTGAAGGGCAACAGTAGAGAGCTGTAGCCATGACAGGTTAAAAAGGAAAGCGAGGCTCGTCTGTAGGAAAGTGAGATACATTGTCTAAGGCCTGTCTGATACCATAAAAATGGACATATATCTCAGCGATCCCAGGTCTTCCTCAAGTCATTGTGGAGTACCTACATAGCTGAGGGGCCACACTAACAATCTGTGTCGGCTTTAGCAGTTCTGGATCAGAAACCCTCTTACCTGTAGTTAATGACTTCTACCTCCAACTTTTGTCTGCTCAGTGTTTGAATAAGTAAGGGGTAATGATTGGAGCCTACTGCTGTGGTTTATTAACACAGCGTCCTTGTCACACATACAACTGTACAAAGAAAATTTGTGTGTAGTCTGAGGGCTTATTACATCACTTTTCATTTAGTGCAATAGGTATCCAAGAGAGTGTTTTGCTGGATTAAGAAGCTCAGCATCCAAGTCTAATAAAGCAAAACTTGAAAGACACCAATTTTAATTCCAGCAGTGACACATTACATAAATAAAATACTGTGTAATCCAGTAAGATAATAATTTTCTCAGAATGTGTGTTGCTGCCAGCTGTTCTTTATAGCAGGAAACTTGTTCCATATGGTTGCTGGGAAAGGAACTTCTCCAAAACCAGCAGCTGGCAGTGGAAGTCTTCACCTCCCCATCAGCAGACTGTCTCTGAATTTCCTAGCTTTGTGGAGACCCCGTGGCTTGCCTCTGGACTTTTTGTGTTTTCTGGATTCTTACATATGGTACTGCTCTGATCTGGCTCTCTCAAACACAGCAGTGCATTCCTAGAGACTTAATCAGAGATGTAAGTTAAAGTAGAAAATATGGCACAAGACATCATTTTGGATTGAGGTTAACACGAATATTCCTTTCCTGTTTCACTGTTCATCACTTTGGGCTCCTTAAGTGCATCCAGCTTGCAGGCACTGGGGAATTAGGCTTGAAAGACACTCTATTTCTTTTAGGTGATCTCTTAATACCAGACGAAAGATTTTACCACATTTTTTCTGGCATAATGCCCTGTTGTGACCAATGCAAATACAGTAATTATGGCTTGCCTGTGGAATTGTTATGCCTGAAATTAAAAATATTTCCTGGTTGCACTCTCCTTGTTATAACTTTTTTTCATGTGGTGTAACTTCAACCAGTTGTCCCTTGCCCAGTCCCCCTGCATGGCTCTCCTAGATCCTGAGTATGTAACACCCAGCTGTACATCCAGTCATCATACTTGTTACCAGGTCTGTAACTTTTGGCATAGGATCACCTTTCTGGTACTTGATGTGATCAGGCATTTGCCTTCCCTGAGGTTCCCTGAACACTGCCCATTGCCTGCGCTTGAGTTTCTGGGCTCTGACAGCTGCTCAGATCAGGTCATTTTAACTTGAAGAACATGCTGTGCTCTGGCTTGGTCCTTCCTGGGACATTGGAGATACTAGAGTGAC
This sequence comes from Grallaria varia, assembly GCA_013396735.1. NCBI lineage: Eukaryota > Metazoa > Chordata > Aves > Passeriformes > Formicariidae > Grallaria > Grallaria varia. The sequence goes on from VWZG01001969.1 coordinate 33,539, forward strand.
AGCCATGCCACAGAGCAGACCTGCCATGGGTGACCAAGATAACAGCAAATAAAAAAATCAGTTAATTGGTCTTTTAGCATTGTCCTGCAGAACTAAAATTGCTTTCTGGACTTTAAACATCTGAATATAATTTTAAATCCTTGCCAGAAATAAGAGCTAGTAACCTGTGTTTCAATACTGAGTTTGAAAACCATATCTGTTTTAATAGCAAGTCTCTTAATTATAAGTTAATTATAAAAAGTAATTTGTCAGAAAATGCGGTTTTTTAATGAAGAAAATACAACACTCTATTTTCATCTTTGACCCAGAACTGTGAAGTGAAAATAATTACTCTCTAGGCAGATTTATTTGCAATGTACCTACAGAAGACTTAGTTCCTACATAGTAGTCTATGTATAGATTGCAGAACGCTTTAGAAAATGGAAGGATGAAATGTGTTAAAGGCTCCTTATCTACCTATAGACATACAAAGGTATTTTAGGTTAAATAATCTTTTTGGGTTTTGTAGCATGAGTAAAGAAAAACCTAAATCCCCTTGCTAAAGTTAAGACGATTGCCATACTCAGAGCCCATGGAGATCACTCTGGGTCTGTGAGCTCTTCAGATGTTCAGTTAAACATTTGCTGATTTATTAAATTCATTCCCATTTAACAAGTAAACTTAAGATTGTTACTTTTCATGAAATCCATGGATTTAAGCTCAGACAAAATTAGATCTCTCCTAATTTTCTTTCTTCTAATACTTTCCTAATTCAGCCTTCCCTGTCTTACACTGGTGCTGTTCTGCGAGGCTTAGAGGCTCATACAGGGAGCAAAGGTCGCTCAGCACAGTGCTCTTGGCAGCACTGGAAATAGAGGTGGCAGAACTGCACTCTACAGTGTCTGGTTTGCCCTGGCACAGCAGGGCTGGTTTAGCCTTGTGTCTGCATCCAAGCTTGAAGAATGCGTGTTCTTTCCTTTGAACCTCCAGTGCACTTGGTTATGGCCTCTCTTTCCAGCCTGCATGCTGGTCTTCTACATACCTCTTCTTTTAATGCTTACCTGCCATCTGTGCCCCAGCTTTGCACTGTAGGTCAGAGATCTTGCATGTAAGAAATCACTGATACCAGCAATGATTGTGTATTATATATTTACATCCACACTTAACCTTAACATTTCCTGTTTTGCAGTACTTTATAAGCAATATTTTTCTCTGTTTCAGTAGCAGTCACTTGTTCTTATTTGAGACCATCTGCTAAAAATAATTACTTTAAGCTTATGCCTGCACTACCACTTCCTGGTTTGAGCCTGATGCATAGCTACCTGATTTAAAGGGCATTACTTTTAGGTTACAGTAGTCGGTGCAGGATCAAATGTTTGGCCTACACAGAGACCGCAGTCCTGCAAACATATATTTTTTTCCTCTTTTCCTCTGAGATGTCTGAATTACCATATGCAGACTCCATCTGGTGTCTGAGCTGTATGGGGCTCTGAGCAATCTGATCTAGTTGAAGATGTTACTGCTTGCTGCAGGGGGTTTGGACTAGGTGACCTTTAAAGGTCCTGTTCAGCCCAAACTATTCTATGATTCTGTACAGGGCAAACCTGGCAGGGCCATTGTACTGTGGGGGTTGTGATAGAGGCAGAATTCAGCCAGAAAGAGTTAGCCTTATCCCTACAGGTGTGTATCCATCTGTCCACCTGTGCTTTAGCTGTATGTGCATTTTACCATATCCCCTTGTCACTTTATAATCATATTAACACTATTTCCCATAAATTGTAACTGCACTAAGATGTATTCACAGGGTTTTTTCTATACTCCTGTAAAAATAATTTTTAACAACTTATTGACATTTCTTTTTAAGCCAAAAGAATGCTTCCAAGCCATTCACATGTGTAAGAAGCAGTTTTATTTTTGCCATAAGTGAATGCCACCAAGGTCTGTAAAAACCTAAGTGGGAAATAGTTTTATACCTTATAGCAGGCAGGAAAACTAGCTGGCAATCGTGACTTGAGGGTCCCACAGTTAGTAATCTTGCACACTACTGCAGGTCTTTTGTTATGTGTAGGTACAACTTCCAGTCCTTGGAGGATCTCCATGCCCTCGATCAGTTGCCTACAAGAGTGACAAAGTGCACATGTGGTCCATCTGCATCCAAAGCCAAGCTCTGCAGCCTCTGTCTTGTGCAGGGCCATAACAAGCTCAGGCACCTGTTTCCTACCGACAGGCTACACTCACTCCGCTCTTTGAAAAGTTGTTCTTCACAACAGAGTTGCAAATGCCATCAGTTCTTGACTAAGTGGCCTCTTATTTGGCATTTTAGGACAGGTGAAAATACCATGGTTTTATGTAGCTACATTTATTTAAAGAAATAAATGTTGTTCCATGTGCCCCAGCTACAAATGGCCTTTACTTTTGACAAGAAAGAAGTCAGGAGACACGCTGTCAGAAGTGACAGTGTTAGAAGTGACTCCTTGAGAAATATTTTTAATTTTCTTCCGTCACAGCACCAATCTGAATGCTGAAAACAGTCCAACATTTAGCAGTCTTTATGATTTTCAGCCTGTTTTGCTCCCACACAGTGGGAGGATGAGCTGTGCCTCCTGCAGGTGCTGGCGTGGCGATGGATGCCAGCAGTGCTCCATAAACCTTTGTGCTGTATCCCATCTCACCTCACCCCATCCCATCCAGCAGAGTGATACCAAACAGGGATGACACCGCAGGTGTCACTTGTCCAAGTGGGGACATCAGAAAGATTGATCAGAGCAGAGCTGGAGAGTGCACATCTGTCCTTGTCATATGCTGTGGCTGCGTTTTGCGTCCTCAGGATTAAACTCCCACTCAGATTTAGGAGAGCCTGGCTGTAAGATCAGGGATCCCACGCTTTTCAGATTGCACAGAGCTGGTGGCAAGGTGGAAACTTGGGGTGAATCTTCCTGGTTATAAATATATGTGGCTTTTGGTTTGTTCTGTGTAGGTTTGACAACTATGCTTTTTGCTACCTTAAAAAATGTTGTCTTTCTGCATGTGATGGAAACTGCACTGTGAATTTCTCTCTCTATGGTGATACCTACATATTTTCTTCTCTTTGATCAAGCAAACTGCTCAGAGCAATAATCTTAGTTATTACATTCCTGAAAACCCAAAAATTTTAGCAGGGCCAGTCCTATACATCAACCTACTGAGAACAAACTCCTCGTATGCATTCGCTAAAATAGTTTCTTTCAGCTGGTCAGGGCAGAGCAGAGCCCAGAGGTTTTGTGAAATGCCCCCCTGTCTTTCAGGGCCCACCTTCAGCTGACCCTGAGCTATGCAGCCACAAGTTTGTAACCTTGGTCCTGGAGATGCCCTGGCAGCTTAGTTTTGCAATAGCGTTTTCTAGCTTGAGCAAGCCAGGCCAGGGCAGAGAAGGAAGGGATGTGGGTCATTAGGTACTTCAGTTCTGACTTATCCATCCTCCCTCTGGCCAGAGACATTTGTGTTGCAGTTGCCAAAGAGATTTCATGGATGTTTCCTGGTGGGCAGCAATGTCCCGCAGGGCCAGGGTGACCTCCTGCACAGTGCAGTGATGTCAAGCTTGTGCGTACCTGCCCAAAAGCCATATATTTCTTGTCCAAGTGGGGAGCTGGCTGGAAGGTGTTGTAGAACTGTGAGCTGTTGCTGTGACAACCCTTGTTGGCCATCCCAAAGATCCCCCTTCCCTTGTGACTGACAGAGATGCATTCATCTAGGGAAAGAGCTGGGGCATGAAGGGCCGCAGTTGTGTTGCTCCCTTTGTTGCTATTCACCATAGAGGTCTCTTTTGCCAGCTCCTGCAAGCTCTCCTTTCCTCCTTCCCACTCACCTTTCTCCTTTTCCCTCAAAGGTCTCATCAAGTCTCATGCCAGCGAAGTTTGCTTTGAACCAATGTCTTTTCTAGAAAGAGCTTCCTGCTTCTGTCCAGTGCTTAAGCCAGTAAAGAGGCTAATGAAAAAATATCCATAAAAAAGCAGTCTAGGTATTTTTGGCTCCCTGTTGTCAGTCTCTAGTGCCTCTCGCCAGAGATGCTCAGGGTACTTACTATGGCAATTCCGCATGGCTGCGTGTGATTCTTCCCACACTATGGATGGGGGAGGTGGGAGGCAGAGCAGATGCTCCAAGCACAGCCTCTGCTCTACATTCCCTTATGCCTCTGGCTGCAGTGAAGGGGACAAGATCCCCTGTGGGCACAGTCAGGGCTGTGAGGGCAGGACATGGCTGACTAGGGCGGGACGCCCGGCTGCTCCCAGCTCTTGGTGACTCACACAGGAGGGTCAGCAGGAGACTTCTTTATCCAAGTAAAATGGCAGAGCTGAATAAATGGAGGGCAGATATTTAGTTGAGGAGGTCAGGGTGCTTCCAGAGTGGAAGTTTTTTTCCAGGGGAAGGAGAGAAGGTAGGCAATGGAAACAAGAGCTGTAAGGAGGTGAAGAGGATACTCCGTGCTGGCTGAGGAAGAATTGGTGAGGGAGAGAAGAAATGGGTCTCAAGAGGAATGACTGGTGAAGAAGAGGTGTTAGGCATGCTTGGGTTTGGGGCATGATGACAAAGAATTGATTCCTTCTCTGTGGAGGGAAGCCTTCCAGGGAATCCACTGATCCTGTCATCCTCCATCACTGTCTGACCTGAGCAGTCAAGAGCCCCATCAAGCTCTCCACAAACTTTAAGGAAACTGTAGAAATATTTAGATTTTATTGTTCTGTGATTATTTTTGTCTAATTCTTGTTACCCTGTTTGAATGTCCTTCTCAGAAACTAATTCATAAAAACGGTAATTAAATTTTAACTGAGCAGTTTCTCCCTGACTGTGCTGCCTTGTGGTTTGCAAAATTACTTCAGCAGACTAATTTTGGAGTGGGATGCTTTGTCCGATGACAATGTTCCAGTCCAAGTGATTCTGTGTAATTGCCTCAGTCCTTTCATCTCATTACAGTAAAATGAGGTTGTGTCCCATTAATTCCAGCAGGCACTGGTTGCAGTGCCCAGACACATGCCAAGCACGGAGTCTCCCATAACATTACTGGCTGACAGAAGCATCTCTCATCCTTTTCAGATATGGAAGGTATTTGTCCTTTGCCCTCAGTGTAAAGTAGTTTTGCGGGAAGTATTGGGAAAGCAACCCAAGCCTTAAAATAGAAAGGCATACCCAAGGGAATACCTTTCTCAAGGGTGAAAAGCAACTTTAATTAAAGAGGGAGAGGGCAAGAACTAGGAACCTTCTTCTTTAATACATTAACACATGGAGTGTGTGCAATATGGGTAACAAAACTCTTCCAGGGACACTTTTAAAGTTGACCAATTCCAAATTAAATACGTGGTTAAAATTACTGAAGGAATTTTTGACCCATTGTTCCCTTCCCACATGGCATGACAGCTTCTTTCCTGGGTTGCACAGGGAAAGCACAAGCTCTGCTTGGAGGATGATGGAGCCAGAGCAAAATGCTGCACATGGGCTGGGGCTTTGTGCTGCAGCCCAGGCAGCGTGTGGGGCCACAGCGCTCCTTTGTGCAGAGGTGCCTGTGCACATGCAAACTCATTTCTACCCAACACGTAGAGCAGGGAAATCTACAGGTCATAAACCCTAGCAATTTCTACACGAACAGAAAGTGCAAAGGGTGTGAGATGGACACCAGCACAAATCCACTGGATAACATTGCTGGAAAAGAGGAGTCACAAAATTTTAAACCTTTGATGACATCAACTTTGCAAACGATTAACAGCCAGTCCTATTGTTTTCCAGTACCAGCTTTTGTTCTTTCAGAGATGTGTGTGCCCCAAGGGGCTAGGCTTGCTGCTTTTCCAGGAGCTTCTGGACCAAAGAAGTGACTTATGCCCCTTCCTGTCCACTCTAGATAGCCCATAACATTTACTACCTTAAATTCCGCACACGAGGGACTTCCACCTCCAGCAGCTCTCCTGCCCAGCAGCGGTACTGTGGGTTGTTACGTCCAACCTGGTACCTTGAGGCTTCTCCTCACGGGCAAGCTCTTCAGCATCTTGGGAAAGGAAGTTTTCGGCTATACTTGGCATGTCTGATCTCAGTGTTGGCTGCTGCCCAGCCTGCACCACTGCCAGTGGGAAAGCTTTTACATAAGGGAACATAAATCAGTTTCAAAAGTGCTTTAACTGTCATAAAATGTACGGATGTGTAGCATTTAAGAAGATCCCAAATGCCTCTGTCAATGTTATGGATTGTTTTTCTTAAATATTGAAAGTTAGAATGTTCTTTTGTATTTACATTTTACTACTTTATACCCGTATGAGGGAACATTTTTGTTAAACTTAGCTCGTGTTCATGAGCTGTCATTTCTCTACTTTCACAGTTTTATATGAGATTCAGAACTCCCCTTCCATCCACAGAGTTGTAATTGTTGGCAGGAATGCCTGCAGTGTGCCCAAGCCTGAAAAGCTGCCAGGTCTAGGAAATCTAGAGTTGAAACTGATAACTTCTATTACTTCAAATGCATTTAAACAGGTGGTACGGGTGCCTTGAGATCTGTAGCTATCCACTTCTGCATTTTTAAGGTCCTCTCCACTAAAGTGAATATTTGAAGTTTGAAGTAAGCAGTGGGTGACCATCAGCCCTCATTTAGGCAAGGAGGAGTTTCTGGTGGAGCTGAGTCTCAGGCAGGGACCATCAGAGGAGAGGGACAAGGTTTCAGATGAAAAAGTGTTCTCACTAAAACAGTCTGCTCTTGCTAATACAAGCAGAGTGAAAAGCAGACCCTTTTGCTTTAGGGAGATGAAAAGAAATTTCCAAGTTGTTATGTGAATAAGATCTTATCAACAACTTGGTTTTTGTGGAAATTCACCATTTGTGCAGTAAGAGGGCTGGGGAAACACACCTTCAAAGGTGGGACCATAAATTGACTTTCCTTCATCTCCCTTTCCAGTTATGTTATCTGCAGAGTAGATAAAAGTAATCATCAGAGACCAGGTTTATCACAGGCATTTATCACAGTGTTGTCAGTGAGAAGCTTAGCTGAGGTCAGAAACATGGCTTGCACATCAGCCTGGGAGAACAACTACATCCATCTTTCTGTTTCACTGCTGAAATTTTAACAGACCTTTGGGAAGAGCTCCGCTTGCATCCCGAGAGGTGCTCTCTCTATGAACTATTACATGCAGTGCATTTAATTGCTGCCCCTCTGAGAATGTCCAGCATCTCCTGCTGGGAGAGCTCCGGCAGTGGCAGGAAGGAGTACCCCAAAGAAGGACATCTGTCAGAGGGAGAAGGGTTAGAAGAAGGAAGGATGAAGATGCAGCTGTGATTCCATGGTGAGTAACTTGTGTAAGAAAGGAGATTTGGTAAGAGGCTCGTGATAATGCCACTTGAGCAGCTCCTCATCTGCCAGCAGCTGGCCATAAATGAAGCACATCACTGAGAGGTGTAAGCTCCTGCATTTCAGAGGGACAGCAAAGCTTCCAGGAATCAATTACACACTTAGTGAAGAAGCAATAATAATATCCACCACAGGCCAAGTGGCCTGTGGTATTTTTATGCCTTTCCTACTTCTAAAACCACAGATCCTACCAACTGGAACGGACTGGGCAGCAGCTTTCAGTGAGGTGTGTCCTCAAGGTCTGGATCCTCCTGCTTGGAAAATTATCATACCAAGAGTCATCTGGGTGTCACTTGGAGGGTAGCTCAGACTGAACAGGGAAAGCACCTGGAGAGCCTCATCCTGCCTTGAGGGTCTCTAAGACTGTTAAATATATTGGAGTGGAAAAGCTCACTTCCAAAATCTGCAGGTGACACCAACCTGGGAGAGGCTGTAGCCCCAGGGAGAGGACACCTGAGGATGCAAGAGTTCCCTCCCTTTTCTCCTGTAAATATTCATGTCATGGAAATTCTACTAAAGGATCTACAAACTTGCTTGGAAACTCCAGCTTTAGGGCCTGTGTTTTCAAGGTAAGGAAAAAAGTGTTCTTTTAAGCAGTTTAATACCCTCCCATGTCCTGTCCTATTGCAGCTTGTACTTCCCTCACAAATTACAGCCTAAGCCACCTTCTAATCCTGTTATTCCTACACCTGCACCCCTCATGCCTCTGGGATAATTCCCAACACTTGCAGAAGTACATGCAAATGGCTCTAAACCCCTGTTTGCAGGTGTAGTGGGACTCTGGTTTTTCTCTGAAGGGCTGCTTCACAAATATTGAATTACACTAGTACTGCCTTCACTCCTCCCTGCCATGTGAGACAGATGTAAGCAGGGAGATATTCAAAGACGTTGCTCAGCTTCACCAGCTGCATTTTTGCATGCCCAGGGAGCCACAGTCCTTTACTGTCCAGGAGATTGAGTGCAAGGTCTTGAGGCAAGTGAGTGGCTCTTTGAAGGCTGCAAAGGAGAATGTTTCCAGTCCTTGTTGCTTGTACTACTGTCTCAGGAGCACACTGCTATTTAGATATGGGACATCCTTGTCCACTAGCTTAGTCTCATCTCCATGTGGGCTGTAGAACACAAGTGCATGTTGTGCCTCTGCCACACAGCTAAGGCTTTTCCCATGGAAAGCCTGAGAAACCCCCTGAGGTTGGCAGCTTCCTACTTTCTCGTTTGCACTGCCGGAGCTGCACTAAGAGACTTGTCATAAGCTGCTGAGCTGTGATGTGATGGGATGTGATGTATGTCACATCTTGTACAGCATTGCACAGCTGTAACATTTCTTGGAGGTGTAGGAACAAGAAGGTGAGCATGCTGCAATGCAGATCCCTGCCCTGAGCAGCAGTGAGCCAGGAGTCCATAAAGTCTCAGTTCTGGTGCCTGCACCTGGCAGGACCAAAGGAGAACAGAAACATGAAATTTGGAGTATTTTCTTCCCAAGAGCTGCTGTCAGGCTCAGGCATTCCTCTGCTTATTTATTTCCAGTCCACACTGCTCCCTGCTGCTCCCAGCCTGATGCTGGGGCTGAAGCCCAGGGTAAATCCCTGCTGTGCACTTGGCCACATGGAAAACTGTGTCCTGGAGCAGGCCGATCACCATCTCTGCCGTGGACATCTGCCATGGGCCATGGACATCTGCCATGGGCCTTTGGTCCTCTGGACACCATGAGTTCAAGTCTGCCAACAGAGTGCAGCCCCATGGCAACACCAGACACCAACACACACACACCCCACCCCGCATTTCTAAGTACTCCCCAAGCCTAACATAAGCAGGTTTAAACTCTGTCAGGGGTTGGGAAATGCTCCAATTTCAGTTTTCTCCTGAAGGAAGGGAAATGAGGTTACACAGAAAGTGTGTGACAGAGCAGAGGACTGAAGCCAGCTCTTTCCAGAGCTCATGACAGACTCTATTGGTACAGGATCATTTAAAAGAAAGGATGAAGAGCTTGTTGCTGATGGTAGCTAAGAGCAAACACCCAGCAAAAAGTGGTAAGAAAAAGCAATCGAGAGCACTGCCTTCCCATTACTCTGCCAGCCTCTGGTAAGCCTCTGCTCAAGGATTTCCTGGTATCTTTGTGTTTAATTGACCTCCGTGGATCTTTTTCATGTGAATTTCTTTGCTTTTCAGACAAATGTAAAAATCTGTCATCCACAAATTTCTGTGGCAATGAGATTTGCAGCCTAATTACACACTGTGTAAAGTGTGTGTCTCCTTTTGACGCAGAAACTCCTACCCACAGCCGTATTTGCTGGGCACTGCTGAGACATCATTCCTGCCAGCAGCCCAGGCAGAGCGGGACAGTGTGTGGACGGAGCAGTTCCAGAGGGGTCGCGGCTCCCACAGCAAAGCTTTTGTGCCACCGTGGCAGGTTTGCTCTCTTTTGGCTCACGCAGCACGATCCAACACCGCTTTGTTGGGACAGTTGTGGGCTCAGCTCCGGCTTCTGAGAGCATAGCTGGGCTGGGTCGCTTTTCGTCTTTGAACACAGTGAAGTTTAGGAGACACTGGTGTTAGAAGTGACAAAACCGAGTTGTGTGCTGTGTAAAAAAATTGCATAACTTTTTGTGATATCATGGGGCAACAGAACAATTGTCACATTCCCAGGAAAAAAATATATTTGATGAGTCAGAATCCTATTGCAAATGAGGCAGTTCTGATTTTCATGCAGATAATATGTTCTGCAGAACAAATCGACATTAAATTAAAAAAAAGGGATTAATTTCTCATCTTAACAATAATGTGCATTTTTTCCCCAACTGTGAATCCAAACTGCTTTATAAAGCGATACATTTTTACATAAACACAGAATCAAACCCAAAAAAACTATGGCCTCACAGAAGGATGTTGCTAAACTACCCATGCCTGTAAAAAATTCAGAATGAGAAAGAAATCACAAGTTTCAGAAGGGCCCCTCCAGGTAGCCCCGAAGTTTGTCTCATCTGTGTATTGCTCAGTGATAGTTTCCTACAGTGATTCATTAGGGCAATGCTTTTTTAAGTGTTGTGTTGGGATTTGCAACAATACAGGATTTGAAGATCTCCACCCTCACACTGTCAAAGACATGAAGATGATCAGATTCTGAAGGTTTAGCTGCCACAGCTGCTCCCTTGCCTGAAAGATCCGTGCACGAGATAGTGTTGCTTCATGTGATGATGTTCTCCTGATAAAAAACGCAGAAAAACAAGGGAGATAAACCAGTTTGGACAAGGAGACATAGTAAAATGATAAGACAAGGCAGTTTTAATTTACAGCCAGGTACTGGGTGGCAGCAGGCGAGCTGAGGGTGTGATGGTAAGTAGCTGCAAGCATCATGTGCAACTGCAGTGGTGGTTTGGGGGCTGTGAGTGAGCGATGCACAGGAAAGCCCTTTCCTTCCTCCTCCCAAGGGCCAGCACCACGACTGCTGGAGCCTCTGTCAGCTGTAACAGGAGAATCTAATTTTGGTACCCAGACCATATGGCTTCTGCTATAGCCGGAAAAACTCTGTAGCAGCCTTGTGTGAAGTCCAGGAGAGAAGCGGCATATCCAGAGTCAAACATAAAATCAGTAATGTTTCAGAAAGCATTCTCTATTTTTCTCAACATCCATGGTTTTAGCCTGCTACAGATTACTGCAACTGAAGTTTATTGGGTCTCTTGTAACATCTCTTTTCTCCTTTTGTGCTACAAAAAGTAAGTATTAAGACTAGAGCAATCCACTGAATATTATCGAAAAAACCCCCAGAGTTTGATGTCCACATTTGGTAATTTGTTTGAATTTACACACAAATTCTGTTCCTGAAATTTAATTCTGCACATACATATGGCTGGCTCCTGTTTATCCTTTTTCTTTGGGAAAAAAAATTAGCATTTTTTAATTTAATGATAATTTCCTAGCATGGAAATTTTTACTATCATTGTGGGCAAGAAAAGGAATTAATTATAAACATACTGCTAATAGTCAAGTGATAGTCAAAGCCAAAAAGAAACGCAACAATCAGCCTAACAAGCATAACTTGTTTGCTCAACAGGGCTGTTTTATGAAAATATATGATGCACTTTTTTTTTAAAACAAAAAAAGAGCGAGCCAAGAGCCACTGATTACTTCTTGTCTCTGTCTGTTCTGGTTTTTTTTTCTCCCAGTCTTTTCTCATCACTTTGTAATTCAGGTACATTAAATTTCATTCAACAGGTTGTGAGTTATGAAAATGATATTTATTAAAATCTTGAACTGGATGACAAATAATAATTTCAGACTCTATTACCTGCTTATGACAGCACAATATTGTTCTGCAAGCCTGTTCATACTATGTAGATGAGCATAATGTTTTGCTGGTGATAAGACTTAGATGTGAGTTTGCCAGTGCCTCTCTGCTCACCAGCTGTGGCAGATGTGCTGTGCTGCATTCAGTTTGAAGAGAAAAACAGTTACCAGGAAGGAAAATATGGAAAACATGCAAGATTGTGCAGTACATTTAAACAATGATACTGAAGCCCTTTCAAAGGTCGTGCAGCTAATGTTCTTGGAAACAGAATCACATAATCACCAGAGCAGAGCAGAAAAATCCCCTCCCTTGACCGGCTGGTGATGCTTTGCCTGATGTCCCCAGGACACGGTTGGCCCTCCTGGCTGCCAGGGCACCGCTGACTCACATTCAACTTGCCATCAACCAGGACCCCCACATCCCTTTCCACCGTGCTGCTTTCCAGCATCTCATTCCCCAGTCCATACGAACGTCCAGGGTTGCCGAATCCCAGGTGCAGAATCTGGCACCTCCCCTTGTTGAACTTTGTATGATTGGTGATTGCCCGTCTCTGTAATGTGTTGAGGTCTCTCTGCAGGGCCTCCCTACCTTCGAAGGAGTCAACAGCTCCTCCCAGTTTTGTATCATCTGCATTTGAAGTCTTTTGAAAAGTGCACACATGGCCTGACACAAGACCCAAGAGTTTTGCTTCTGTGTGATCCTCAGAGGGTTTCCTCACTCTAAACGTCTCCACCTGCTGTGGCTGCAGATATTTCAGTTCCTTTCAGTTCAAAGTAGCATCTGAAAGGGACTGAGAAACCAAACAGAAAAGCAAACTAAATTAATTAATACTTATATATATATGTTTGAGAGAGTTCCCCCACATGAAGGTACTAAAGGAGAGGTGCTAGAGGTCACCCAGAGACATCTTGGTGAAGAGCAAGTCAAATGACAGAATCACAGAAGGGGTAAGGTTGGAAGGGACCACAGTGGGTCATCTGGTCCAACCTCCCTGCTCAAGCAGGGTGATCCTGGAGCACATGGCACAGAATTGCATGCAGACGGTTCTCAAATAAGTATCTCCAGTGAGGGAGACTCCACAACTTCTCTGGGCAACCTGTTCAGTGTATGGTCACTCACACAGTAAAGAAGTTCTTCCTCATGTTCAGGTGGAACTTCTTGTGCATCAGTTTCTGCCATTGCCTCGTGTCCTATTGCTTGGCATCACAGAGGGGCCTGGCTCCATCCTCTCCACTCTCACTTTGGATATTTAGATACCAACAACTGCAGCATTGCCTTTGCTAAAAAGCTGCATAAAAAATGAGAACACACAAAAGCCAAATAACTTCACAGCAAATACCTGGAGAGGAAACATTGCACAGCCTACCTGCTGAACCGCAACAGCGTGCTGTGATGACTAGTGGCAGGGCCACCAGTGCCATTCCACACCAGTCCTTTCTGAGGGATACTATGCAGGGAAACCACAGCTGTTAGATCACCCAGCAGTCTGAGGTAAACATCAAAGGAGACTTCTAAAAAGGGCTTCCTACTGCCAGCGAACAAAGGTCAGATTCAGCTCCAGAAAGAAGAAAGACTTCTATGAGCTTGATCTTCGATGTGAAAGCCAGAAAGTGACACCACTTTATCAAGAAACTCAAAACAAGACCATTGAAGATGACATTATACTGACTGGGATGTCCACAACAACCTGAATCTCTCCAAGGGACTGCTGTAATAGCCTCGAGGCATGCTGTCCTCAAGGGCAAGGACGATCCAGTGGTTTGAAGGGAAGACCCATGAACATGTAAGAATCAGATCCCTCAGGCAAGGCACAGACAGTGAGATGTGGTTGAAGGTGTCAGGAAAACGTACAGGACAGGGTAGGGAGTTCGCAAACTAAAACAAAGCTCTGCTTCTTGCTATTCCAAAGATACTTCCAATTTCGTACAGTTAAAATATCAGCCAGAAATAAGCAGTAAGTGTAGTACAGTGAGTTGCCGGCTCACCTAGAAGATGCTTGGATGGTTTTTTCCATTTGGAAGAATTTCTTGGGACACATGTGAACTCTAGTCCCTTTGTTGTGGAAAACTATTTATTGTTCACTATGTTTAATAGAGGATCTGTAAAGGGATAGAACACAGAGAGCTGCCACAGTTCAAAGGACTGCAGCTCTGCAAGCAGCAGACTCTTTAATGTCTCTAATGAATAGATAAAAGAGATCCTGAAATCATAGCTATGATAGCTGCCATATTGGTAGGGCTTTACCTTTTCTTTTTAAGCTCTTGGAGAGAATCTGCAGTGAAGTAGGACTGGGATAAAGCCTGCATGGCCAGACTTCTGACCATGTGGAAGCATGGTACTCAGAAGCACCGTTGGCTGCTCCCAGCCTTCAGAACACACCTGCTTTGCAAACCAGCCTCCTCCCAGCCACTCCCATGTCAGACTGGATAAGGATACTTACAAGCGAGGGAGACAGACTGCTGCAGAGATGGAAGACATGGCGAGACAGGAAAGGTAGCTGGCTGCTGTGCTCACACAGGCACTGTCTCAGTGATTAGAAATTGATTTCATACTAGTTTTCAGTTAGGGTGAAGTGGGAAAAGACTGAAAAATCCCACATCCCAGCATACTAGGAGAGATCTTAGCAAACACCAACCATGACCTTCGTCACAATGACTAACCAGGTGTGATAGTAAAACAAGTCTTTCACAAATAAAGAGGTGCAAGCAAAACTCTTTCCTGAACAACTGGAAAGATCAATACCGGGCTCAGTATCCGTAACTTCAGCCTGTGAATAAGCATTCAGTTGCAAAGGGTTTGTGGTGAGGTAGTCCTCTTAGATGCTGTAGAGCCCCTAGCAGTGCTTTTATTAGTCCCTCTGAGCAGAACAGGGAGTATAAACTGAGTATTTAAATAACCCTTGAAAAGTTACACCTGCTGGGATGAAGTTTTCCTATTGGTAGGATAATCTGCTTTCGCAGCCCATATGAAATAAATACTCTGATATTAATCTATCAGAAATGAGATGCTGGACTGGAAGGTCAAGCAGGGGAAATACACACACAACAGATTCACACTTCACAGTGTTTGCTCTACCTGTTGAGAATTTGCTTCAACTTGCACCTCAAGAACCAACAAAAATTTTCAGAAAAAGCCATAATCTGGTAAATTTGGATTTGGGGGGAAAAAATAATAGCAAAATCCTATTAAACTACACCGGCTAACTTACAAACGGAGCAGAAGACACACAATGGTGTTAACTGCTCACAAAAATGGATCTCTCTGTAGTCCTCTTACTGTCCTGCATTTATGTATAAAACCCTAATCTCATTTTAGCATACTAAGTAGCGAGACGGATTTGTTAAGAAGATTAGGCTCTGCGAGAAAAGGAGAAGTTGAGGTGTTTACTAGCTAAGGAGTGAAGATATTTAGAGAGCTGCTTTGGAACTTAGTTTTTGAGGGATGCATTTTTTTCCTAAATAGCATTTAGTGGCAGCTGGACTGAAAAACAAAGCTGAAGGGGTTTCCTTTCAAATGCAATGCAATCAGAGGCTTCAGCCCTAGCCTTAAAAACGCATACACAGAAAAAGGATTCATTTTCATCTTTAATAGAAATGTATTCCCTAGCAAGGAAGCAAATGGTGTCCAAAAAGCAACATTTGTGATACGAGAAGCCATGCCAGATTCTTGAGTGCAAGTTACAATATGTGCTGACAGCTTAAGCAATGTGGGGTGCAAGATTAGTCACTGCTGTGCTATTCACAGATGCTCGTTTGTTCACTAGTAATTTGTAGAAAAGCACAAAAAATTCCAAACACAAAACTTCAGTATTTTTTTAGTTACAGGGAAAGCATTGAGAAATCATATGTGATAGAGTCTCATGGGTAACTGTAGCACCGAACTGAATCCTGCAAGGATAACTGCATAATGTACAAAATAAAGTTAAAAAAAAAAGAAGGAAAGTATTGAACAGTTACTTTATTGGTAGCCTTAGAATTTAGCTTGTAACAATTTTTTAATAATTTCAGGATTTGTAAATATACGGCAGAGAATTCAGTGCAAGCTCCTGTAAACTTATGACAGTATTTTGTACCTTAGTGTTTTAGATAAAATCAGAAGTTGTTAGGATGAAACTGACAGAATATTTACTGTAAACTTACACAACTAATCAGTGAGATTTTCATAGATGTTGTAAAGGCTGTAACGTATTTAGTAATCCATTCTTACAGCATCAAGACTTCAAGCTTCTCAAGTAGAACTGCAGAATATGCTGGTTTGCTTTTTTACAACGTTTATTTCTCCATTCTGAGAGGAAATAGTTTTGTTGTGGGATGGCTTTATTTATTTATTTGTTCTCACTGCCTTCCCTTATCATGATCCACTAACATAAAAGTGATCTAGTCCTTTGAAAAAATGGAGATACACAAACTTATGCAGTATGCAGTCACGAGCCAGCCAAGTAGTCTGGACTTGAATGAGGAATATTATCTAAAATTTGGATAATTTTGCTTTTACATTCACCTTAATTTTTAGACTTTTCATTTGTTGTAACATGAAACATCAATGCAAATCACAAGTATTTCAAAGCTGAAGTGACAACTGAGCATGTTATTTTAAGTAACTGTGGCATTTTATCTGGATTTTAACACACCAACCCATTACGCAAGATGTTACCAGTGGCCAAACTTGAAAACACAAAGCATGTATTCTGGCAAAGCATTTGATTAAGATGTCAAATCTTTTTTGTTAGGCATCAGTAGTTGAAAACAAACTGTACATATCTAATTTAGTCAACAAAATAGTTGTACAACTTCAAGTGACATGCCCCATTTATGTAGCTCATTATGCTCTGAAGTGATGCTCTTCACTGTTTAAGTCCTCACATAAGCAATTACCAGTCTTCACATATATTAAAGTAAGATTACATTTTTCTCTCGAAAGTACAAAAAATAACACTTTAAATATATACTGGATCCTAAGGTTAGACAGAATCCTGTCAGGAAGAGAATTCTGCACTTCAACAGACAGTGCCTTCAACATCAAGAGCTCTTCAAAGTGCTTGGCAGAGCATGTGAACACTATCCCCACTTACCAGATGATGAAATAAGGCACAGAAGTCCACTACCTTGCCCACACTCACACAGAGAGTGAGTGGTAGAACTAACAGAGCAGAATTTTGGCTTTTCAGTTCTCCAGTGTAACCACCACATCCCACTGCAACTATTCAAGTGCAATGGCTCAAGCATTTCTGAAGAGTGAAACTTGTGCAGCACCCAGTGAACAGAAGGGAAGAGCTAGGGCCAGTTAAAGGCTGCAACAGTTTCAACCCACACCAAACAAATTTGGTAGTCAGTAAATCATAATGCACTTCAGGGAATAATTACACAGAAAATTACACATCCTGCAGAGAGAAAGCTCATTAAATATAAGATACATGGTGTTAGCTTTGCAAAAGTACTAGTTATCTTCTGCTCGACAGTAGCTCAGGTAATGTTGACTTTGTCAGAGGAGTGGTACTTTCTGACCTGCAGATGTATTAAACACTGATCTTTTACCAGCAAGGTGCACTTCTCTGAAGAGACACACAGAAATGGAAATAAGGGGCCAAATACCTCCTCAGTAGGCATGGATGTGTATCAGGCACAAAACCCCACGTGAATTGCTTGTGAGGAATGGACTAAATGGGAAAGAAATACCAATCTGAAAAAAATGAAAAAAGCCTAAAAGAAATAAGGTTAAGAAAACTGAGTCACTAAACTCACCAAGAT
Organism: Grallaria varia; assembly: GCA_013396735.1. Taxonomy (NCBI): domain Eukaryota; kingdom Metazoa; phylum Chordata; class Aves; order Passeriformes; family Formicariidae; genus Grallaria; species Grallaria varia. The sequence continues at coordinate 50,907 of VWZG01001969.1, forward strand.
ATACATCCTCAGATAGATTCTGCTGCAGAAAAATAAGAGTGATATATGTAATCCCTGCCTGGATGAGAAGCTTGCTATGGCCTAGGCCATCTGACGACAAATAAACATTTCAAAAAGCCTGTCCTTGGATAGGGTCCTCACGAGATGACTCATTTGCTGACAGAGACTGCTGATGGGATTCAGAACCATGTACACTTTGATTCTGTTCTTCACTGATTTCATGGGAAGAAACCGTATCGTGGCTAGAGTGAGACTGTTGACTTGATTCCTGAGCCATCTGCATGCGCTGAGCTGGATGTGAAGATCCTGCTAAGTGGATTTGTTCATTTTGTCCTCCATGAGCATGGAGATGTTCTAGTGCTTCCTTGGAAAGAGTGATGACATGCATTTGTTCAGGTTGGGTGGCCTCTATTTGGTTTGCAATCATATTGATACTTTGGATTTGTTCTGCTTGCTCCTGCTGAGCTGAAAGGAACAAGTTTTGCAGCTGCTGTGGTGGCTGCGCAAGCAGCGTGAGGTTCGCAGCCTGCTCTGTTGTCATGTTTGGGGCATTTTCTGCAGTCACAATACTAATGCCTTGATTATTGCTAGGCATGAAGTTGATGTTGTGCACTGCATCTGTAACCAGCAGCTGAATTTCCTGCCCTCCAGAGGTGGCAAGTTGGTACTGCTGCAGCTGGAGAATGTTTCTCACTTCTGGGTGAGTGTTGGTGCTCTGGGCAGCGCTGGCTTCCTGGAACTGCTTTTCCTTGCTGTGAATTTTCAAATGAGACTTTAGGTTGTCCAGACGAGCAAACTGCAAACTACATTCTGGACAGGAGAAAGGCTTTTTGCCTGTGTGTAAGATACAGTGTCTTCTCTTAGCACTGGAATCAGAGAAGGATTTTCCACATATACTGCAAGAATATGGCTTTTCTCCTCTGCAAAAGGAAAAATCTGAACTCATTAAAATATTCACTTAGACAGTGCTACTTTGTGAAAGTTGTTCTATAATAGAATACTTAAATGATCACTATTTTTTTCTAAATTATAAGTGCTTAAGAATAGCGACATTAAAAATGTTCTCTATTAGGCTTCCTGATTGTTTCTGTTTGATTTCACAAACTGTACAACTCTTTCAATAGTATACACTCAAGAGCTACAGAGGTATCTGCCTTCCGGCCATAAACCCAGAGGTACAAGCTCTGTGCTGCCAGACCTTGCCAAGAATGCAATAGCTTACTTTGCATAACTCTAAGCACTGACCATTTTAAGAACATTTACTAACAGTGAGGGCTTTAAAACAAAAAGAAGGGTCCAAATCCTAACTTGCTGCCTGAGCCAAAGGGACAAGAAATTTTCCTGGAAATGTTTTCTTATACAACAGTTCTCCAGTGACTTAAAATCTAGCATGTCTTTATGCAATGCATCACACTGACAAGGGTAAAAGACAACTAATGCTCTTAATGAGACATAATAGATTACAGGGTAACAGGACAATGTTCCAATAACCGTGTTACACCATGGCTACTATTCTGCTGTCTAACAAAAATACACAGTGAAATTTTCACATAAATAATATAGCAGTAAGTACCTTGTCACTGAACAGACAAAACACCAAAGAAGACTCTTACAATGTCTTGGCACATGAGTATTTAGCAGTTCGGTACTTTCCACTTCCAATTATTTCCTTACATAGATTAAGCAAAAACGTTATTTTTAACCATTCATCCAAAATGCAAACAAGTTCTGACCATTCTATAATTGAACAAGCACTCTTACAGGTTATCAGATTAGAAGTTACATTTTTAAAGAATGTAATAAAAATTAGACATACTCTACCTGTGAATTCTAATGTGAGTCTGAAGTGAACTTTTAGCTGTAAATGATTTGCCACAAATCTCACAAGTGAATGGCTTCTCACCTATCAAAAAGATATATGACATCACTTTTTACATAGCACTTCTCAACAATATACTAAAAAACATTCTTTATTTTACCATACAAAGTATCAAGTGAGCACTGACAGTTCCTTGTGTTTCTGCCATGGGTCAGGGCAGACATGCAAAGCTGAATTAACTCAATAGTCAAAATAAGGACATAGTATTTTATACGCACACTTCTGGCATTTCTCCCCTTTGAAGATAAAGAATTGGGTGATCCAAGCCCTCAGAACAATGAAGAGCTGTACCTATGACACAGATGTGGGTGTTCCACATAGAACAGAAATGTTTTGAAAAAGGCTGGCCCTGAACCAGTAGGCATTAATGTCAGGCTCACCTGCAGCACCATGCAGATGAGTAAGCCCAAATTCCATTATCTTAACAGGCCGGCTGGCTTTCTATAAGGCTCCATCACACTAGGCCTATGATATTCTGTGAACACCAGTCAGAAAAGAATTAGATTATGGTGAGTTGAATAAATTGTGAATTTGTTTTGGGTTTTTTGTCTGTTTATTTTGGAATTTTTTTTACTGCATTTGGAATTTTTGTGTCTAATTGAGTAGAAGCAGAGAGGCTAAATTAAATTATAAGAAGGTCCACAAGAAACAGATACTACTCAATCAAAGCAAATCCCAATTCACACCGTAACAAATCCTTGGGACTGTGTTGAGGTTCTTTAGGACACTAGACATGAGAAACCACATCACCACTGCGGTAATTCACACCATCAAAGCACACTAAACTCCAGGACTGGGAAGCAGCCAGTTTCCAAGGAAGCTTCACATTTAGCATAGAACTGCAACCTGCCTTCACATGCTTTGGAGGCAGGGATAAAGGATGAAATAACAAGAAACATTTGTCAGAAGGGACCTCTAGTCATCCCAGCCTGTTACTGAAAACAGGAGTAACTTTGCAGGTAGACAATAGTATTAAGACACAGTATTACCAAACTGCTGCCAAAGCAGAACAGTCATATCAATGTTAACACCTGTTCTCAGAACGCCTTGGAATTTTACTTTTTGCTTTTGACGTGAGACACACCAATTACTATTTCTGCATAATTAATACTGATATCTCACTTGTCTTTTCTGGAAGCAAAATATATTGCAAGCCAGTTTCTGCTAGAATTCAGTTTCATCTATTTTTGCAACTTCCTTTGCGATTCTTCTTCCCATTTCCCACACCAAACTCATTTCCCAGGATTTTTTCACAGGAGAGATAACTGGCATTTTCTGCAGCAGGCTTTATAAAAATGGGGCATAACCCCTCTTCCTGCAATAGGCTCTGCTTCTGTAATACAAGGTTTTTTGTGCTCCTGAATTCTTGATGTCAAATCTCTTTGTTAGCAATACAGGCACATTATGTACAAGTAAAGCCAAAGGCCCACAGAGACAAGTGTCACTTGCCTAACATTGTTTTGGTTGTGTAACTTCAAGAAAAAACAAACCACAAAACACAAGGGACAACATTACCTGTATGTGTTCTTAGATGTTTCTTTAACTGAGCTGCATCCATGAATTTTCGACGACACTGGTTACATTCCGGCAGTGAACGGCCTTGTCGCAACAACAAAAAAAGTGTCAGTGCATAAGTGATCCCTTGTATCTCTTCAGTGACCTTTGTTAAAGCACTTTCCTGTAAAATAACCACTTGGATATAATATGGAGATAAAACAGAAGGTGATTCACTGCCTCCTCCCTATCTTAACTGTCACACTACTTCTCTAATATTACCACAGGAAAAGAGGGGACTGACACCTGCTCCCGCCCAAACACACCTTCTCCTGAAGCTTTGTAAATTTTGATTTTCTCCGCCACTTCCTGTGTGTGCAACTTAATCTCCGCCTGGCTCCAGAAGCGAGGAGGACACTTCCTAAGGCTTGTTTGCCGTTACTAGTCCAAAGTAGTGCGCAACTACAGGGCAATTTGCACACTAGGCAGTGGACACAATTATTTATACAATTCCTAGCTTTGCTATAACATGGACAGCAAGGGGTAAAATAATGTTGTACATCAAATACAGCGTAACTAATTTTTAATCATTGTAAGAGCCCTTTTCAATTAACTGGTTTTTTACACACTCCATTTACTACATACCATTTTATCTTTTTCACCCTCTCCACTATTATATCCAGATATGGCATATCAGTGTAGGAGACACTAAATATATCACTGAGGAAGAACTTTCAGCCTTAGTCAATCTTTAGGAAGACAAATCAGCATGGACTGTAAGCCAGCTCCTCAACCCACATTTGTTGTACCTGTGTGTACTCGATAGTGGCTCTTGAGCTGCCTCTTTTGGCTGAAGTATTTCCCACACTGATCGCATGTAAATGCCTTCTGCCCTGTAAAGGTAAGTCACATCCAAAGCAAGTGTAAGAAAATAAGTACATAAGCCAGCACACGCAAGACAGAGAAATACCTTTCTTTCAAAAAGGCGAATTCCTGGAGCAGAGAGGCTACATTGGCCTTGAACTACTTTTACCTGTATGTAGACTCATATGCTCCAGAAGAGAATGCTTTGTTGTCAGAGCCTTACTGCAGATGGTGCACGTGTACGGCCGTTCCCCAGTGTGCATCCGCTCATGGACCTGAAGAGAATGCTTCTGGGAAAAGCCTTTGCCACACTCACTACACTTAAAAGGGCGCTCTCCTGAAAGCAAAAGATGACATTTTTAGGTATAGATGCATCTGTCCTCACTAGATATTCTAAGCTGACAGTGAGATGCATTGCAATGTAGTAGCTACTAAAAAATTACTCGAGTAGTGGTGAAGAGAATTAAGAGACAAGCTTCACATAACAATAAAATAATTCTTTAACTATTACCATATAATTCAGTGTTTAAACGGCAAAATTATTAACTAAACTGTAATCAAGATGAGACATAAAGGCCCTGAGATCTGCTGACAAGAATAAAACAGCGAACATGGAAGACACGCCATGATTTGCATCAGCTATTTTGGATAGCTCTTGCTGTAGAAAACAGCCAACATTTCAATAATTTGCTTGCATTTAGCAACATCACTAAACTCTAATCCAAAAGTAGTAGTCTCTTAATGCCTACCTGTATGACTCCGCTGGTGAATAGCTAAGAAGTGATTATACTTAAATACTTTGCCGCAGTCTTTACAGCGAGCTTCAGAACCTGCACGTTTTCTTTTTCCATCTGTTCTCTTTGCCAGTCCTTTTTCATCCTCATCCCCAAGAAGTTTATAATCCTTTAGTTTGACTGATCTCCTTATTCTACGTTTGCTATAACGGCTCTGAGTGCGCTGTATGCCATCAGATTTGGGATCATAGTTTTCATCTTTCTCAGCTGACAGATCAACAGCAGCATCCGAGCCACAAGCAGGTTCAGTTTCTTCTCCATCTTTCCTCACTGGAGCCTGTTCATTGGTGACTGCTTCTTCTGCTGCAGCATCTTTTTTCATAAAATTTTGCTTATTTTGCATGGAGTTGTTCTCTCTCAGCTGTACATCTTCGGGAGAATTTGCTCCTGATTCTTCTTCTTCTTGGACAACCTTGATTTTCCTTGGTCGCCCTCGTTTTCGCTTTGGTGGATCTTGATTTTTGTTGTCGCTTGCAACAACAGCTACAGAGGCTCCACTGTTAGCTGGAGCTGGCAAGGCATTGCCTGGGCTACGGCTGGCCAGGTAGTCTGTACAGGCCCATACCAAGTCAGTCACTTTCAGCAGCTGTGCAGTAGCCAGGATTTGTTCTGTGCTTTTCTCGCTGGCACACAGGCAACCAGTGTAGATAAATTCTAGCAGAACTCCAAAGGTGTCTGCAACCATTCCCTCCAACATGTAAACTGACTGTCCTATTTCACCCTCATTTACAAACATCATTGAGAAGTATTCACTGCTGGCAGCCAGCAAAGCTTTATGGGCTCTGAATTGCACATTCTCCACTATTAGAGTAATGTCACAAAGAAAATCCTTTTTCCTCTGTTCTTCAAAATTAGCTAGAATGGTATCTTTGTGATCTTTGGAGTGGATGATTACCAGTTTCTCAGAAGCATCAGGAGTTGCTTTTGCCATTTCAATTATGAATATGAAAGGAGGTGCCTACAAAAACAGAAGAGCTTTAATAAAGAATTATTTTAGCAGTGTGCATTATAAGACACCAAATATAATTTGTTTTACCAGTAACAGAGTTCAAGAGTTTCGGAAGCAATTCTGAGTCCTCCCAACTTTTGAAAAAACACTATTGCAGACAAGGATTTTCTTCAAAGTGTTTTTAAATCCTATGAAATGGCTACAGATAGTTTCTTAGATCAGATTTATTGCCTATCATTTGTTTTTCTCTGATGTACTGCAAGCTCTGTGTTATCTAAAAAAACTGCTACCCCTTCAGAAATCTCCTTTTGCAACTAAAACAATCAGACAAAAAGAACTGCTTGTTCAGGGCTCCTTAGTAGAGTACTGGGTTTGCATGGCAAGGTTTGGGTAGTGGGGCAGCTAGAGGGGTTGCTTCGGTGAGGAGCTGTTAGAAGCTTCCTCCATGTCCTACAGAGACACCACCACACGGCTCCAGGATGGACCCGCTGCTGGCCAAAGATGAGATGCCTCTAGGATAAGAGATTTAAGAGGGGGGGAAAATACCTCCACAACTGAGCTAGAGAGGAGTGAGAATATGAGAAACAGTCCTGCAGACACCAAGGTCGGTGAAGGAGAGGGAAGAGGTGCTCCAGGTGCTGGAGCAGAGATTCCCCTGCAGCTTGTGGTGCAGACCATGGTGAAGCAGACTGTACCCCTGCAGCCCATGGAGGACTCCATGCTGGAGTAGGTGGGTACCCAAAGGAGGCTGTGACCCTTTGGGAAGCCCATGCTGGAGCAGGCTCCTGGAAGGACCTGTGGACCCATGGAGAGAGGAGCCCACACTGGAGCAGATTTGCTGGCAGGACGTGTGACCCCATGGTGGACTTATATTGGAGGAGCCTGTTCCTGAAGGAATGTGTGCATGGAAGGGACCCATACTGGAGCAGTTTGTGAAGAATTGTAGCCTGTGAGAAGGACTCAGTTTGGATTAGTTTGTGGAGGACTATCTCCCATGGGAAGGTCCCCACGCTGGAGCAGGGGAAGAGTGTGAGGAGTCCTTCCAATGTGGAGGAAGTAGAGGCAGAGACAGTGTGTGATGAACTGACCACAGCCCCCATTCCCTAGCACCCTGAGTCACCAGAGGGGAACGAGGCAGAGAAAAGTATACGTAAAGCTGAGTCTGGAAAGACAGGAGAAGTGCGAGGAAGCTGTTTTAAGATTTGTGTTTATTTTTCATTATCCTGCTCTGATTTGATTGATTTCATTCAATAAACTAATTTCCCCAAGTCAGATCTGTTTTGCCTGTGACGTTAATTGCTGACTGATATCTCTCTGTCCTTATCTCGACCCATGAGCTTTGTATTATATTCTCTGCCCCCAGTTCCGCTCAGGATGGGAGTGATGAAGCAGCTTTGGTGGGCACCTGACATCCAGCCAGTGTCAACCCACCACACTGGAAAAAAAAAAGGTCAACTGAAGTTTCATCATTGCAGATTATTCAGGGACGAGGGTATAAAATCCTGTAATCAATGACAAAACTTCATTGGTATCAGTGTGGCAGGACTCCATGACTTCTCTTACTCACTTCTACCCATCTGAAAACTTCTCTCTTGTAATGCATTATCTACAAACCTTCAGCCTATGGAGGTAATCAATAAAAGCAGAAAACCAGCAGCATTTTGAAGTGCTCTGTCTAAAATAGGGTTGATTATGGTAATTATTAACCATCAATTTGACTTGCTAAGCTTTTTCAATCAGAAATTTGCAAAAATTGCTAACATACACACACAAAAAAATCCACCAGTTTCAGAAGAATCCACCAAATATTATTATGGAAAAGATGTGCTCAAAATGTCTCAATTACAAGGCTCATCTGAGCCGAAGATAAAACAGATTAGCTCCCTGCCATCTTAATTCATGTGTCACATTAAACACAAGTAAGTTTGTATGTTTGCATTTAGTGAGTGCAAGTTTCAATCACCTGAACAAATGCTGCACGAAACAACATACACTACCTACCTAAGTGCTACGGAGCGGGTGAAAAAGTGATTATTTAGCCCAAATCATTGTTTTGTCTAGCAGCTTTAATTTCTGGAGCGTGTGAGTGTGCTGTTTGTTGCTGCAACACCCGAAAGCACCGCTGCAGGTGTGAGCCAACTCTGCCTTCCCGTCCATTCCCAGAACTTCTGGGAGCTGCCGCCAACTCTGCCTGCGGGCATCCCCTGACACCCACACGTCTCAGACGGGGTCGAGGGTGTTTTGTGGCTTTCCATCACATCAGAGACTCTGGCGTTTAATCAGGAGGCGACGCCATTAGTATTCAGACCGCAAAATCCCAACCCCCCGCCTGGCTTCCCCAGAACAGCCCAACAGTTTTAGAGCGCAGGGCCCCACGCTGCCGGACGCACTACGGTGGAAGGGCTCGGGAGTTCCCGGGGGGCGACCGCGGTAGGCAGGGCAGGGCACGGCCCGGGGGCGGCTCCCGACATGGGCACGGCCAAGGCAGGGCGCGGGTGGCTGCGGGGGCACAGCCCCGAGCTGGGTGACCCGCTCCGCAGGTTCGGGCCGCCCCCCGCGGAAGGCCGCTCGTCCCACAGCGGGGCCGGAGCAGGCCGCGGGCCCGAGTTCCCCCGGCACGGGCTGCCCCGGCCCAGCACTCCCCGCCCCGGCACTCACCGCTCCACCGCCGCCGCCGCTGCACTTCCGGCACGGGGCCGGCTCTGCGCCTGCGCTGCCGCACTAGCGCTGCGCGGGGCGGGACTGGGAGTCGCGGCGTCGGGGAACGTCCTGCGCTGGGAGGGCCGCGCGGAGATTGTCCCCTGGCTCCTGTGCGCAGCACGGCTCCCAGGGTCACACCCTGTGCCTGAGAGCGTTGTCCAAACGCTTCTTGAACTCTGTCAGGTTTGGTGCTGTGACCACTTCCCGGGGGAGTCTGTTCCAGTGGTCAGCCAACCTCTGGGTTAAGAACCTTTTTCAAATATCCAGCCAACCCTCCCCGACACAACTTCAGGCCATCCCTCGAGTCCTGTCACTGTCACCACAGAGCAGAGATCAGTGCCTGCCCCTCTGTTTCCCCTTGTGAGGAAGCTGTAGGTCTCAGTGGGGTCTCCCCTCAGTGCCCTCTTCTCCAGGCTGAACAAGCCAAGTGACCTCAGCTGCTCCTCATACGGCTTCCCCGCCAAAGCCCTTCACCACATTTGTAGCCCTCCTTTGGACTGCTAATAGCTTTACATCGTTCAACTTCAGACTAAATATTTTATTTCTTAGATTTCATAGTTAAGAAATTGATCCAAGAAGGTGTGATGTTGTTCATGGGCCATGTTGCAGCCATGCTGGTGTCTCATGGTGATGCTCCATGTGTTAATCAATGGAAATCTGGGGGGAAACTCGCAGCCCACACTACACAAAACTGGGGCGTGTGTCTTTCAGGGAAAGAAAAGTCTGCAGCTTGTCATCAAGGCCAAGGGGCCGATCCCTTGGCTCCTGGTATGGGCCCACCATTGCAGTCCCCAGATAGGGGATGAGCTTGCAGTGCTCCACGAACTGCACCAGCTTCTTCCTGTACATCTGCTTCACGGGCTCTGAGCTCTGGGGGTTGTATGCTGTAAGAAGTTAAACAGCATGTTAGTGTCCCCTGTCAACATTGTGGAATTACATTACAGAATTTTTCAAAGAGACCAACTCTACCCCTGATGTTGTTACCTGTGGTACAGATAAACCTTCTGCAGGCCGTGCCCATTGGTGCCAAACCAAAAAATCAAGTCTAGTATTTCAGAAAGTTTCCAACTCCAAAGGGTAATGATGCTTGGAAAGATCAGGCTCTTGTAAACAAAGACAGCAAACATGCTCATCTGCTGTCAATTTCCCATTCATCAGGCTGTGAGGGGCTGGTGAAAGTCCAGGCAGTGACAAATCTGGGTAGTGCAGCACATACCCTAAAGTGGCACAGCCTGGGGATAGCACAGGCCTGGTGTGGGTGGTGCCAGGCCACTGTTTCCTTGGCACGGCTGTCCTGTGACCTAAATGCTCTGCCCATAGCAAGTGAAGAGCTGATCAACAGTTCAGAGGAAGAAGGAGGGTTTCTCTCTGCCCTAAGCCCTATTTTACATTGATATTGTGTGACAATCCTCAGAGTACACTTTATTATTTTAATTGTTATCCTGTGGCAAGGAGGAAGGAGTGACAGCCAAATTGTAACCACTTTTTTCCTGTAGACAGTGCTTTATATCTCATTACAAAAACAGGACAGCATGAAGAACTATGCTGTGAAAGGCTTCAGCCCACTAGCTTTAAATTGCTGACAGCTGCATTTAACAGCTTCTGAGAGATTTTTCAAGAATACGTCCTCTTACAGGAGTCAAGCCTGAAGGGCACCCAATCACTCAGTCAGAAGTAAAACTCTCTGCATTTATGGTTGATCACCTGTTCCTTCTCAGATACTGAAAGCAATCCAGTTTGTGAGAAAAGCTGAAGGAGCAACTAAACTACTGGTTTTTGTCCCCTATTTAAATGTGAGATTAGAGAGTGACATCAGTTGAAGATGAGAAGGTCTTACTTCAGATAGGATGAAATAAATTTCCAGGGGACCACAATGTGAAGTACTGTGATAAAATTTTTGATCAAGGATGGCATGACTACTCTGAAGAGATGCACAATAATAAACAATGCAGTATTTGCAACAAATCACAGAATCACAGAATGCGTCAGGCTGGGAGGTACCACAGTGGGTCATCTGGTCCAACCTCCCTGCTCAAGAAGGGTCATCCTAGAGCACGTGGCATAGGTTTGTGTCTAGACCATTCTGGAGTATCTCCAGTGAGGGAGACTCTACAACCTTCCAGAGCAACCTGTTAAGTGCATGGTCACCTGCACAGTAAGAAGTTCTTCATGTTCAGGTGATATATCAGTGTACAGGAATGCTGGATCTTAGAGTTGGGAGCAGTTCTACCTGGTGTTAGAAGAAAACTTGTTTTCCTGGATTCCTATGGTCAAACTGTTCGGCACTGCATGAGCAGAAGAGATTTGTGCACTTGCATAACGTTTTTGGTTCATCATCCAGTGCTATTAAGGATTTAATATTGTAGTATATGAACAAAGCATTTCCTAGAGTGGGAATCAGCGTGTTGGCAAAGCTGTGCTAACAATAGAATGAAAACAAACTTTGTGGATAGAACAAACTACAGTGTAAAACAGTTGGGTGTCTTAAGAACTGTACGTTTATTCAGGGGTTCACCATGTGCCTACCCTGTTCTGTGGTCTTCCTTCACAAAGTTATGCTAGCAAAAATCTGTTATAGTTCAAGAAAAATTCTGGAGGGCTCTGAAAACTGCATGAGGAAACACAGGATGTGAAGGACTTTTAACAAATAACAAAGATTGGTATTATCTAAAAGACTAAGTAAAAATGTAAAATACAAAAGACAAAATAAAGTTCACCCAGTGAACAGGTAGGCTTATATAAGATAAAACTGGTGGCTTGAAAGAAATGTCAGTCTTGCTCCAGAAATCCCCAGCAGTATTGGAAACCAAAACTACAGCAGAGCTGCAAACAAGGATGTTGAAACTGAGAAAGCTGCCACTATTTAAGCTGATTGAAGACTATTAACGATTACTATCTGCAACTGGTATCTTGAATTAAAAAAAAACAAACAAAATTCTAAAAAATAGCAACTATGAACACAGGAGACAAAACTAGAGCAACTTTCCTCAGTGCATGACTAGTCATAACCTCTGGTAGCTCCATGAGAAGTTTTACTTTATCATTATCCTTTGGGCTGAGCACAAACACCTAATTTTAATTTTGGACTGTTTATCTTTGTTATGGAAAAGTAAGGTTGCTTGAACGTTTGATTAAATTTAAAAGTTACAACTAGTCAACACATTACTCCAAATCACACTAATATTCAGATCTTCATAGATAATTTCACAAATAGGCAGACTGATAAATAACATTTAAATTCTCTATGTTAAAAACTAAAAAATCTAATTGAATCTGCGTGAGTAGTTATTCTTTTTTACTGGATTACTTAGTCTATCGGTACTGAACTCATGCAAAAGAAGGGTTTTTTTTTAAATGGCAGGTGTTCCATGTGCACTTAAGCTGTTCTTCAATACAATTAGACCTTTCATATGCGTGTTTAGCCTATGTGTTGTTGGAGGTGTGTATGATCATAAAGTTGTCTTTGGGGTACCTGCAATGCAAAGTTTCTTACTAAGTTTTATTTGGCCACCTGATGCCGTTGAAGAAAGGCACCTAAACTATGCCTCAGATAGTATTTCGGCAGCCTTTTGATACAGTAATTTAAGACAATTTTAAAGACAATTCAGGTTGCCTATGACTAGTTTAAAATGTAGTACCACCTAGAATATAATTTTTTACTTCTTGTTTGAAAACTCCAACAGTTCCTGTTAGAAATGTTTTCAAGGCCATCAGGTTGTTGTTGATAAAGCATCATCAAAGTCTTGTGATTTGTGAGGGATCTCTTACCTGTCTACCTGTTCTATTAACCTTACTTTCCTCCTTGGTCCTTACACATTTTCAAGAAACTTGGCAGTGTGTACTTAGATCAGTACATAATAGTGTTTTTCCATGTTGGACATAAGAAAATTACACCAATTGGCTATCAATGTTGTATCAGATGATTTATATAATTTATATTATTAATCAGTTTTATAGCATATTGTTTTATACACTACCTTTTAAATGGAAGGAGACAAAAAGCAGAGCAGTTTCTTTTACACTTAGGAATGGAAACTTTGGCTTAAGGCTGCCTACTTCATGCAGAGCTTTTATTAGAGAAGTTGCTACTCCCTAAAGAAAGAAATCAGTTTTAGAAGACCATTACAGAAATCTTGAACAAAAATATATTGAAAGCTTTATCCTGTTGTCATGCAGATCTAGCAATATAGGATGATACCTTAAGATTGTAAATAGTAAAAGATAACAAGTAGTATAAAATAGGCAGGGCAGTGACCATGAATCATTTTTTATTTATTCATGTGTCAAAATGTAACAAACTATCATTAGATTGTTTCAGATAAGCTTGTGTCTATTCTGGTGTTAAAAATCAACCAAACAGGTAATCTTACAAGATGTGATAAAAAACTAAGTCAGAAAAATCCATCATATAATACTGCAGTTTATTATCTCCCTCTGATGGACTTGCATTTTTCCATTAAAGATACAAATATTTATTATTTTAAAGCTTTTAAAAATTCCTCTCAATTATAAGTATAATATAATCCCATTGATAAACATAAGATTCATATTGCAGTAAAAATTAAGTAAACTGAGTGGGATATACTATACATCACAAAATCAGGTTTTAAAATGGAAAAGCAAAAACTGGCCTGTTCAAGGTATCCAGCCAAAGGAAGTGCAGTTAGTAGCATTGGCTCCTTTTTTGGAGGGAGTTTATGGGGAAGCTTCAGATTCCAGTACTTCTCTGGTAACCTAACCAGATAAAAGTAAGCACTTCTAAGATGTATAAACCATGACATGATTGAAGATTAAAATGCAATTGGTATATTCACCTCATAAACTTCTGAAGTTTTTCTTCACTTTCAAAAATATATATTTTATCTTGATATTTTGCTGCATACTCAATATTGCCAGGCACCAAAGCTTCATATCTGAAGAGATGGAGCAAGAACATCTATTCATTCCACAGAAATGTAAAACATAGTTTGTGGGGTGTAAATTCATGAGCTACTGGGAGCCTTCTGGTAATATAATAAGAATAGGAAAACCAAAAAAGTAGCAAATGGATCGTCCAAGTTTCCACTACATGACTCACAGTTACAAGGCTTAAAATCTGAGAGAGTTTCTGCCTCAAAATCTGCTTAATAAGGAGTTTTTATAGTGCTTCTTTAGAGCTCCTCCATTTAAAATGCCCATCATAGTTATTCAGGAGACTAAGAAGGGACAACATAGAATTGGCTATTACGGTTCTATTTTGGTGAGAAGTTCTTGCACATTGAGGAAATCAGTGGGACTTTATAGTGGAGCTTTATGGATCCCTTGCAAAAAGCATAATAGCTAGTTTTGCATCTACTACAGTTTCATGAGATTTCCTTGAACCATTGAAGGCTTATCATGAAGGGAATTCAAACTGTATCTGTCTCTCTTCATCATGAAAGACAGCAAGCCAACACAGATCCTTGAAGAACCTGTAGCCATATAAGTTTTAAAATTTTATTTATTTTAGATTGCGTTTATATTGTTTTCCAAACCCACAGGCAATTGTAATTGCTTTTCCTGTCCAAACTCTGAACACTATTAAAAAGTATTTTGAAAGTGTTTCCTCACTAATGTGTTAATGTAGGACACATAGTCTGTAATTCAGATTATTAAAACTTCAGTCGCATACCTTTGTTTTCCATCTAGGTAAGTGACTGGACAGTATCCCTGCATTTCAGCCCTTAGAGGGAACGAGGCCTTCACTTCTGCCACAGTCAGTTTCTTTGGTAGCATATGTGGGGGTGGGAGAGCGTGAGGTGCCAGTGATGACACATAAACTTCTGGTGTGATCAAGAATTTCTGTAGAAAAGAAAACATTTTAATAATTAAAGAAGCACTGTAAGACAGTTAGTCAAACTCCAGAGGACTGGCTCACACAATTTAGATACTTATTTCTTCTACAACACAACAGTGTGTTGGCACTGCTGCTGCTCTTGGGTAAATACTTTCTTTTCCAACCCACTCTCAGTTGAAGTCATCACTATCCACCTACCACCCATCAATATCCATTGCTATCATTAGCCACTCTCTACATCCAGTCTCCCCAAAACAGATGGAGAAAGGACATTAGTGGTTTAAAACTAATGTTTGATCTGTAACAAGTTGTAAGAAGAGCTTTGGTTTAATTGACTCTGTGCTGCATTTTGTCTACCTAGATGTTTGACAGCAGAAGAATACAGAACAAAAGCTTGAACACTAAGGACAGCAGTCTAATTCAGATTGCATATTACTTATTTCTGTGTAGAATGAAAGAATCTAAGCAACAATGTTCCCTCTTCCCATAATCCCCAACTGAGCTGCTTTTTGACACTTACATCTAGTTCTTCCTGTGAAGCCATTTTGTAATAGCGTCCTTCAAATTCTGCAGCAAACTGCAATGAGGAGGTTACAGAGCAGTCAACCAATTCACCCTTCTCTCCAAGGCTGACGGGACAGTACTGTCCAAACTCCCCCAGACGTTCCTGCAGTTCTTTGGGAGTGATACATAAATCAGCAATGCTGGCTGCTTTTCCTATTAATAAGAGCAAATAATGATAATGTTTTATTTATGAAAGACATATAAATATTAAACAATTCTAGTCAGAAATGTTACAGTTTAGAAGGTAATTCATAATTTGGAAGTGATATGAAATAATGAGAACTAAAATAGCAATTTTTAATAGATTGATAATGAAATGAAGTTGCAACTCATTTTAGCAATTAATTTTAATAAAATTTTTGTAGCAGTTAAGAAATATAATAATTATTAATGATGTGGATTATTCTGTATGCTTAACTTATTAGTCTATTTTCCCTAGGATGGTTTTATTTTTTCTCTTGTTTTCTCTTGTTTTACTCTTTTCATAGAATTATAGAATCAGCTGGGTTGGAAGAGACCTCTGAGATCAACAAGTCCAACCCTTGATCCAACCCTACTGTGATTCCTAGATCATGGCACTGAGTGCCACATCCAGTCGCACCTTAAGAACCTCCAGGAACAGTGAATCCACCACCTCTCTGGGAGGCCATTCCAATACCTAATTACTCTCTCTGTAAAAAATTTCTTCCTAATATCTAACCTAAACCTCCCCTGGCAGAGCTTAAGCCCATGCCCTCTTGTCCTATTGTTACTAGGGAACATTTCAGCTATTATTTTATTTCATTAGTGAAAAAGAGAACAAAGTGTGATGAAAGCCTCCCCTTTATGCATCCACATCGTGCAAATGCTACAGTCTATCTGCATGAAATATATCCAAAATCTTGAATGTCATCTCAAACCTGAACTATTTAAAAAGTGTATTTTTCAAGCTTGAGATGAAAAACTTAAATGTATTTTGATATTTTTGATTGTGGCTCTGGTTTTTAAGAAGGGTGCAACACAGAGCTGTAAAAGTTAAAACCAAAAGGTGGATATAAGATAAGGAAGTCTGTTTGCCCTTCAGAGGAATTCTAGTTAAATAGTACAGACATGTTTAAAAGGCATATTTAATCCTGACCAATGCTGACACACAAAAAGTAAAGTGGGAACTGTGTCATTTTAGACTGAACTGGTTTTCTTCCCAAAGCACAGAAATTAACTCAGATGGTGTATTTTAATTAGCATCTTCTGTCTCCTCTCTTTCTCCACTAACACTAAAGTGAAGTTGCAAGTCATAGTTCCCGCTGTATAATTTGGGATAGCTGATGTGGTTTATCACCCACTGTTGTGGAATCTACCGTGGACTCTGACTTTTTCCATCAGATTTCTGTTACCCTGTTCTTTGGAGGATGGCCATAGAGTACTCTGTAGTTGGTTTTGTCTTCACTTTCAAGAGATCTCTTCAAGATCTCTGCAGATATGAGATCAAAGAATGTGAGGGTATGTATGTGCTCAAGAATTAGCTTCCTCCAAAGAAAGCTGAAATGCTCATATGACAATGCATCTTCTTAAAGAAACAAATATTATTCTGGGAAACCTTTTACCTTCTTTTTTTCTTTCCAGGTATATCTGGATTTGTTTAACAACCACTTGAACTTCCTGTGTAACTTTGTTCCAGACTTTCCACTTGCTCTGGATGGCATCAATCACGCACCAGTTCTGACGCTCTTTCATATAGTAAGTCTTAATTTCATCAATGTGCTGTTTATAGCAGGAAATTTTAATGGCTAGAATCTGTGAGCTGTTATGTTCAGGACAGGGAGGGCTGAAGACAGTGAAAAATAACACTCATTTAAATATGAAGATTAGATACTTTCATTGAATTTCAGGTGTAAATTCTAGAGTTCACTCTTAAGTTTTTTACAGAATTCTGCTTGTTTGACACTGTAGAATGTATTTGAGAAATACAAATTTCTTATTAAGAATATCACCAGTTACATGTGAAAAGCAGCATACTTATGATTAGACAGTCATGTTCAGAAAAAAAGAACAAAACCTTTTCTATTTATGTCCAAAATACAACTCAAGAACAATCTTGTAAAGGATTTGGAATGTATCAACACATATTAACTGACACACACTACAAATGCACCATTTAATGGTACTCTGATATTGCACATTTGATTTGCATTTAAGTGTATGAAATGTAATTAGTTTGGTATTTAAAATTAAGTTTAAAGTAAATACTTTCAAAAAGACATCGTTAATTTAATTTTTTTGCAATGCAAATTCTCTTTAGTCTCTCAGTAAACAATTTAGCATTATACTGATTACTTGATAAAAAGAAAGAGACAAAATGAAAGAGACATGCAATAATACTCCAAGCTATCTGGAACTTCTTAGAAACACTTCCTCTAATGAGAACCAGGTTCTTATACAATTTAATTTTAAGGTGAATGTTCTGTTCTTTTTCATTCTCTGCTTATAAACTACTTACTGCTCTTCCTCAAAAACAACCAGCAGCTCTTTAAACAGAATATTTACCTCTTCAGAAAAACAAAGGGAGTGAGCTGAATTGAAAGGTTTAGATGAGTAACTCATGAATTCTATATGTTACTAAACTACGCATTATTTCCATATTTTAAAAAGAATTCTAATTAAGACTTAAAAGACAGCTTAGTAAATAAAGTATCAGTTTCTGATAATAATTGAATTAAATTGAAAAAGAATTTTCAGCTGCAGAGAGAACTGGTAACATTTCTCACATACAATTTCATTAAACCAGTTTAAATCAGCAGTAGATGAACAGCATTGCCCATTTGTGATTTCAGTCACAAATTGAGTGATCTGGCCAGAGCATGCCACAAATATCTTATGTCTCTGTTTCTGGTCTATGGAAATCAAAGCATTAGAATGTGGAGGGACTGGTTCCCATGTCTTTTCATGTGTGGAGTTCCCTGACAGCTGAATTATGCTGCAGCATAGATATAGCCTCTCTGGGTATAGCACTGAGGCACATAATTGGAGAAATTACAATATCATGTAGAAAAAAGGATTTCTGTCAGGGAGTGTCACTACCTATTTGTGCTTTCCTTTTCCAACAGTGCTCTTCTGAACACTTCCTTTGTATCCATTTCTAATTCAAAGATTTTCACTGGAATTATCTTCACTGATTCCAAGAGGTTTGCTTGTTTTCTTGTTAGAGGATATCCATCAATTACAACTCTGCATACAAACAGAAGCAGAAAAACAGTTTTCCTAAAAAGTGAGCTTCTAATCAACCATTAAGACTATGTATATTCCTAGTACATTTTCCATGGAGAGAAAAGTCTACACCCCTGCCATGAAGTTATTGCTGCTCTGACTTAACAGACAGTCTTCACTCCTAAAAATTTAAAATCAATTTAAAAAATCAAGTAGGTAGAATAAGAAATAGTAAAGAGAAAAGGAAATGCACAAAGGGAAAAAGGTAAGTGGATGGCTGTGACTTATAAAAAAGGTGGACTTTCAAATTCTGACACATCAATCATTCAGAAACATAATTTTAACTATGAGAAATCTCCACATGGATTGGAAGGAGCAGTTTTCAACGTTGCAAGTAAAATGATTTACTAGTGTACTTGAAGAGTTTTTTAATCATATTGAAGAAGAAATGCTTTTCACATATTAGGCAATACTAGAACAAAATATACTGAAACAATATTCCAGTATTTAACATGAAAGAAAAGTTGAAAGAATTCTGATTTCAACCTCAAATAATTTTCAGAGATTATTCCAGAATTGCCTTTCCCTGTAACAATTCTTTTTGGGTAAAGGAGCTGAGTGTCATAAAATCATGCTCATAAAGCTGTTTAATATGTCCAGTTTTGAGGGTGTTTCGGTGATGGAGAAAGAGCCCAGGGAATCAGGATCACACACGAACGAGGTTATAAGACTCCCTGGTTTCAATTCCTCCTTAATAACTTCAGTTGTTAACAAAACCAGAATAAAACTTGAGTACTGAACCAGTCTGCATGATCAAAGGGAATCAGATGTGTCCAAGCTGGTTCTGCAACAAAATGGTAGTTCTCAAAGGACAATAGAAAATATTGGCTTATTGACTGGGAAAAAAGGTAACTTTCATAAAGCATATTACTTGGATTGACTGGAATATACTTACTTGAAAATTGCAGAAAATTATGCTTCAGTCTCATTTCCCAGAGTAATGTGAAGAATATAATTTTGTACAGATTATTTTCTTTATGCAGAAACCACTGATGTGTTTTATTGAACTGGTTTAACAGTGATAACATGGGAATCCATGCCTATGAAGGGACTGGCATGTCTGGAAGAAACCCTTCAAACCTAAACAAGACTTACCCGGTGGTATTACACACATGGTTTAGCAGAGCCACATCTAGAGCCTGGACAGTCAGTTCATCAGGTACGGTCAGTCCTTCGTGAAGGTGCTCCTTTATCTTAAGTGCCAGCTCACTTTCTGGCTGATCATCCATCACCAGCCGTATGGCATCTCCCATGGACAGACGCAGTAATCCATACACACTTGCAAGCTTCTTGGCAACTGCAAAACATTTTGATTTCAACTCACAACTTTTAGCGTAAGCAGCATCACAACCTGGCAGCCTATTTAAGTATATCCTGAGTCTCAGAAGCTAAGCTCCTTTCCACTGGTCATTTCCACTGCATAATCTTGGCAAGTGTGTACCTAACCCTGCTTAGGCCCCTGTAGGGCCCAGACCTTCCATATGCACAGAGCATGCTCAGTGCACTAACGCTGCTCAATTCAGCACAAACCGTAGCAGCAACAGTCAAAATTATTATAAAATGTCTTAGAAAACTTGCTTGCACTGCTGCCCCTTTTACAGAACAGCCCAGCGGTCAGATCACTTATTCATAAAATGGGAAATATGGCTAAAATTTTCTCCTAAATATGATTTGAACCCATGTCTTCTTTTTCTAACATCCTAGTCTAATTATTAAACTATGGTGTAGGGTGAATTTTCACTTCCTCCAGCTAAAGGCAGAGATGTGGATTGACAGAAGCATGGAAGAACGAGAGGAGAGAAAGATGGAGATCTTGGGGGTTTTTTAATCTAGAAATTTGGCAACAGACTGGGGAATGGGGAGTTTGGAGTCCTAGTCCTTGATCCTATTAATATTTTTCCATTATACATTAGATCATATTGACTGAAAGAAATAAGAAACAATTAGAAAATAATCCTAAATAATACAAGGAGTATAAATAGTGCAAGTCCAATTTTTCTAAGTGCAAGTCCAGGTCACTAACACCTTAAGAACCCAGGATAAAATTCAGATGGACAATGTGTAAGTATCTGACTGTCAAATGAGACACTAGAGAATGTAACTAAAAGAATTTATGCCCAGCAGGTTAAAGCAGGAAAACCAACAATATTAATGGCTTATGATTTTTCAATAGTAATGACAAATACAGCTTCAGTCATCAAATAAGATTTTGCTTTACAGATAAATGGCTTGTACCTGTAGTCTTTCCAGATTTTGGCGGTCCCACAATTGCAATTTTAACTGGTGCAGCTGGTTTAGGTTTTGGCTGACGAATATATTTGATGGGATTTGTCATAAATGTTTCTTTATTTTCTTTACTTGAAAAGAAATAAATATATTGTCGATGGATTACAGGAAAGACTGCGTTTCCATTGCTTTGGTGTGGCCTAATTACATCTCCTTTGCTTAGCTGTAGTGTATACAAAATGGGAATCAGTTCATTAGGTTTGACAAAGCCTCTTCTCTCTCTGTCCCAGAGAAGTGCCTTTATAGGCAAGTATAGAAGTACAAACCATATGAAACAAACCATCAAAGCATTCTGAAATTCGTACATACGGACATAATACTTTGTCCAAGTCTGAGAAAATTCCATATATACACAATTATTGTACAAAAAAAATGAAATAAACATTGAAGACAGAATACTCACTATTTCCAGTAGGTGGTACCGTAACACTTTATGTCCGTCAAAATCGTAGTCAGAGAGTATTAACATAATACCTTTTTTAATTTACAGATTATAAAGAAAATAATTTTACTCCTCAGTGAATTAAACCTGCTTACCTGCCTGACAGCAGAAGATACACTGAGAATATTGTATTCAGCAGAAGTCATGTACAAATGAAGAAAATGTAAAAAGATATCAATACTGACATTACGGTCAAGTATAAAAGCACAACAAGGTAAGCCAAAAATTTTTTGTAAAATACATAGACCACCAATTAAATGTTTTCAAACACACCAAGACAGCCCATTAGAAAGTCTGTAGTGTTGATGGATCATTGTCAGAAATGGGCATTGCCGTAATGCTAAATAAATTCCCAGCGCCGCTGTTCTCTATGGAAGAACATAGTCATGTCCCTGTTGCAGGCCTTGAAAAAACTGCCTTAAAGTGACAATAAAAGATGTTTTAAAATAAAAAGCTGACATCTGTAGAAAAAAATGCCCAGACCAGATGGCATTCACCCTGCAGTTCCTAAAGGGACTCAGAAGTGAAATTGTTACTGAGAAATGTGTAACATTGGCCTTCCTTCAAGAAAAAAGGAAGATGGAGAAAGTTCTCATTTTTTACAAAGGCCTCAAGGATTGATCCTGGCAAGTACAGTACAGTAAATCTGACTCTGTATTGACTAAATTGAAATGTATTAAGGAAAGTAGGTATATTCAGACATATCAAATAATGGGGGAGAGCCAACTCAGCTTCTTGTGGAGGAAAATCATGCCTCACAAATCTATTACTATTCTTTGAAGGAGTCAATAAAGTTGATCTGATTATTAAAGTAAGAGATGGGACTGTTCTACTGTGTGGAGTTGCCTTGCCAGACTCTTCTTGTGTTCTTAGGTTCCTATTCCTGCATGAAGTCATTTCAGGGTGCTTGCCCTCAACTTATGAGATGTCATGAGTCTGTTCTACTGCAAAGCTACTTCCATTGCTCCCTCAGCTCATCATTTTTATTTTCTGCTTATCTTATCAGTCACATAACTACTTCCCTACTCCCCCGATTTAATCTAAAAGTAATTGGCATATATTCTTATCTTCTTTCTATGCCAAAACTTCCAGTCTGTAATCAATTTCATGATTTCTATTATATCCTAAAATACCCTCAAAATTATCCTATTTCCCTTTCATTATTATCAGATCATACATTTTCACTGTCAGCACACCACTCTGATTTTATCTAATAGCTTCCTATGACTTCTTTCTTCTAACTGAATTGTACTTTTTGGTTGACAAAAAACACTATATAGAATAAATGAATGAATTGGAGAAATGGAATGACAAAGATGTAGTGAAATCTGATAGAACAAAATGCAAGGACTAGAGTGTAGGGACTGAGTAGAATTAAACACATAAAATGTGGTTCAGTAGTTGGAAATGACAGAGGAGTAGGAATATCTGCTTCTATTAATATGTCCCTAGATTATTAGATGCCAATTTGATGCAGCCATGAAAAAATTGAAAATTCTGATTCGAACATTAAAGAAAGACAAACATGATCTGGAAGAGGTGAAGACCCAACATGATGACAATACAAAAGACAATAAAAGTTGCTTGATTAATTGGCATAATAAAATAAAGGCCAAAGTATGTTTCTCTTAGGGCTTTTCTGCTTTCTGTATGTTGTTCACTGGGCTTTTTTTTTATTAAATCCTATTTTCTATTTTCAATTTATTTGCAAACCAACCTGCTTTTATTTCTTGCATTAAACAAAAAAATTGCCTGCTAACATTTCACTTCCTACCTATAAAACTGTATCAGCCCCCTTTTGGGGATGAACATGAAGATTTTCTAACTTCAACTTTGCAGATCTCTGGTAAAATGCTATGGAAATATATTTGTTGCTCTTCAAAATTTGTGAATTTTGACAAGAATTTTTTCTGATGAATTACATACATCTAACAGTTTTTGGTTTACTTTTTCGCCACTGCTAGGGTTGGTGGCCACTTGTGCTTGTGGCTTCTTAGAAATTTACACTCCAAATCCTTTCAGTTTGTTTTCACCACTTCTGGAAGGCTTTAAGACCTTCTGTGGTGTACTGTGCTTTGTGTACCATTAAGAGATAGACATTTCTTTCTGATTCAATGCCACATTTAATTGTGTCACCAATGATAGTGTAACAAATTTTATGAAATGTCTCTCAGCCTTAAATTAGCTACAACACTGAAAAGACTAACACCTTTTATTATCAATGCTTGCTTTATTCAGTGGTATAATTTTGATTCAGTCGTTTTCATTCAATATTTCTGTTATTAATTGCTCCTGTCTGATAAAATATTTAAATGTAAAATATATTTTTAAAAAGTGTTGCCTTTTAAAAATATTCCTCATTTGTTTAAGAACATTACCTTGATTGGATCCCACTGACCGAAAAAACTTGGAAATTTATATGAGAGAAATAGCATCTTCTCTGCAAGTGGCAAACTTATTGGGTAACACTTCTCAAAAATGCTTTCACGGTTTTCTGTTAGAGATTTCAGCTTGCTATATACTTGGTAGCATACGACGCGAGGCTTCCGTCCTCCATTGATTTCAATTGCTGGTATTAATAATTGTTCAAGTTCTTCCTGGTTATGAAAACGTAATTAAATATTAGAGTCATAAACACAATCAGATTTTAATGAAGACTGACAGCAAGATTTTCTGTGGACTGTCAAGGATTTCTTGGGCATGTTCTCAATCATCATAAATCAGCAACATTTGATTTGAGATGAGAATTGGTCTTCCTGACTACTGAGGTTTAAACTACCCAGTACCCAGTCTATATTAAGTATCGCACAGTTACAATATTATAGTATTATGTGCTTTTGTAAACTTTCTCTCTGGTCAGTGGATAGAGTCTGAATCATAATTAATTTCTTTCTGAAGTAAGATACTTTGTAAACAAATGTCACCCATCTACTTACTGACTTAGATGTAGCATTATCTTTGCAGACATCTAACATTAGATGAGGTTACCTCACCATATGTATGTAACTGATTTCAAGAAAATTATGTTACTAGGAACTGTATTAAAAATAGAGCTGTCTAGTAAGAATTTTGTCTCAAAAATTATTTTGAAATACTGTTCATATATTTATAACTCTCTAGTTTGGTTGCCTGCATCAACTGACCTATCAAAAAGGAAATAAGGACACCAAGACTAGGTAGGCTTGCCCAAACATTTCCTTTTTCCCCCCTACAATATTAGTCATATAAATTATATACTCTTTAAAGTCTGTGCCTTCTCAGTACAGCCTTGATCTTCACATATTTAGATCATGAGTACAGCAGCACAATTGTTTAAGCACTATATCTTTTACGTGACATACTGAAAATTCTTCTTGCATCAGGTGATCATATAATTTAACAAAATTAGCAATGGTGTTAGTACTTTTACACTTTGTAATCTCTCTACTTCTGAATCAAACTTTTCTGCAATTTCATTTTGTATGCGTTCAACAGCATCTTCTTCATCTTCTTCTTCTTCATCTTCTTCCAAAAACTCTTCTTTGAGTATAGCTTCAATGTCTTCATTTTCATTCTCATCTTCCTCCTCCTCCTCAGTGGCTTCATAATCCCCCTTATTTGCTAAAGCCTATAAAGGCAAAATATTTTGTTGTTTCATGTCTATGATACAAATGCTTTGAAGGAACATAGAGCATTCTTGTCTCTTTTTTAATTAATCATTAATTAAAAAAGCCCTCGTTTTGGGGTATTCTTTATCATAAGAAAAAATCTAGTAGATCCTAGAATCTTATTTCAGAAGAAAATACAGGGGTATTGCATAGTGCATACAGTGAAGCATTGCACCAGTTCCAAGAGTGCTTAAAAAAAAACTGAAAAGCTACCCGGCAGTTTTGATAAGAGGAGTATTTTTTTCCTACATGGTATTGTAGTTTGACAGGACTTTGTTTTAAATAAGCATGTTTGCTGAGAGTGTAGTTGACGGAATTTCATGGGCAGTCAAGTAGTACATTAATGCATTTATAAATGTACTATGTAATTGACTTCAGGCAGAAATCCTGGTACAGTTCTGTTCTGGATTAACCATAGTTTTGACAGGGTGTTTAAGGCACGTGCCTAATTCCAATTAGTGGGGCTAATCTTATGCTTAAAAATACATTATACACATTCATAAGTATTTTGCTGACTTGGAGCACATATTGAGAATTCTTTTAAAACTGTTTTTAGTCTTCAGGAATCAAGAGTTTCTAAAACAATTCAAACATCATATCAAATTATTTTTGAAAGTAGAATCTTCTCACAGTTGATCACATTTTTACTATTCTACATTGTGCTGAAGTCTGTGACTAAAAGCTCTAGAAATTTCTAAGGTATGAATGCAAACACTTCTATCTAAATTTTTTCTTATTGGCTTGTTTTCTTACCTCCTGCTTTTTTTGTTTTTGTTCTGCTAAAAGTTCTTCCCTTCTTCTAGCAATCTTCTCATTCTGTGAGTGAAAAAAGATGCTAATCAAAGCTCTCTGATAATTGGTAATGTGGGCTATAATGAACATTGCTCTTTCCACCTTGAAATTCTGTTTCCATTTGGTTCTAATGTTAAAAAATACTACCTTCAGTTTGAAATTTTGCAGATCAGATATACATCTCTACTAGGGAAACATGTAAGTTAGTTTTAGAAAAAACTAATTTGTCAACTTCTGAGATTGAGATTAGAGAGGGTAAAAAAGACTGTGTTCTTATGACACAGAAAAGTAATATTTTTATTGGTAAACTACAGGGTTTCTAAACTTATAGGTGGTTTCTGTCATTTGGCAAAGCGGTGACTGAACACGGTATTAAATGTATGCTGTTCCCTTTGACAGTTTAGGGATGTTAATGGTATTATATGAGTCTCATCCCAGATTTCATGGTCCTAACTTCTTGTGTGTTAGCTGCTCTGTAGTAACTTACATTTGGACCTTTTCTCATACATGCGAAGTACTTTATCTCACTTTTACAGAAAGTTAGGAACATTGAATGTATTACATGTGCCAATTGTAAATGTCTGCATAGAGGCTTCAGGTTACTTCAAGTAATTTGTAACCTGATTAATAGTAGACACAGTGTCATTTGAACGGGAGACTGTGCCGCCAGAACAGCACTGAGAATGTGGCTTACAGCTATTACATTTCTGTGCAGAGTATCATAGATGGAAACACGATCACACACATACACCACCTGTGAAGTCAGCCTCTGGGAGATGCTGATCAACTCAACAGCACATGCTCAGGGAATCTGGGATGCAACATTACAGTGCACAAGCTGTGTATGTGATATTTTATGGCCATATTCGCTCCCTCCATCTAGTTACCTTTTGTCCAGGACTTTCCAGATGTCAGCACAGCTACTTTTCTTGAGCTGCAGTATGCCTGAACTTCTTCATAAATTAATTGCACAGAGCAGAAAAGGAGCCCTAAATTATTTTCAGTTCCTATGCTAAGTGTGAGAAGGCTATGAATGTGTTGGACTTCGTCTCCTGGCTTCTGTATCTGTTACTCTGTGTGCTCTTCACAGCTTTGGGATTTTTAGAATCTGTGTTCAGACATATGCTGTTGAAATGACCAAGAGTAAAAAAAGATGTAGGACTGAAAACCTACCCTTATTTTTGCTTTTAGGTCCTTCAGCTTCTTTTTATATTCCTTTTTTTTCTGCCGTTTTTCTTTCCATTTTTTCAGACGTGGAGGAAAAAGTCGGTCAAGAATGTCACTGTCTTCTACTTCAATGTAAACTGCAGCATCAGGACAGAGTCCTCGTTCTCCCAAATATTTGACTTCATCTACAGTACGAGGGAAACCATCCAGTATAAAGCCTGTGGACCTAATTGGAAAATGAGATATTTATCATTACACAGTGTAGTTTAAAGTGCAACACAGTGAACATGTAATTATTTTGAAAAAAACCCCAAAGTCTCCTATATGAAATGCATATGTTAAAAGTAAAATTCAAAAAATACTTTCAGCTACTACCTCTTGACAATGTAAAACTGGTATTTCATTATGTATTTTAATTAGTGTACTCACAAATTAATTTCTTCTGATGTTTTAATGTGCAAAGCCTAATTATTTTAAAAGAACTTTAAAACTCCCAAATAAATTGTGTCCTCAGACTTGCTTGTGTCTAAGAATATATTTCTTATGTATTGCTCTGAAAAAAAAAGAACGTGCCTCAAACATTATTTTGGTAACAACTGCCAAAGCAAGCTTGCACCTGAAAATTTATGTTTCAGAAATGCCTGGCAATTTCTTCGCTAGTATAGGACGAGAAATTTGCCACTCAGCATGACTTAGATCTCTCTTCCTGCAGCTATTAAAACCAAGTCAGCTATGTCTGGAAAGCTCTATGGCTTGTTGGAGCTCTTATGATTTCAAATTAGATGAGGGGTGATGTAAGACTGAATGTTGTGTTGACAAGAAGTGAATATTGTTTTTTTATTACTTTAGACCTTATTAGGATACATTGGAAAACTGAAAAAAAAAAACAAAACAAAAAAACAAACCAAAGAAGCCACAAGGCGTGGAGGGAAGAACTGGTAGCCCTGGATGCTGTGGGAAAGAGGAGTATAACATATTATAGTATAGTCCAATGTAATGTATTGTAATGTGATATAATTATCACAACATTATGTGTAATGCTGAATAATTTTTTTGTCTTGGCACTTTCTTTTTTACCTAAAACTGATTCCCCTGTTTATACACTGTTTAGTGAATGTTGTCCCCTATCTGTGGTCTGACAGGATAAAATTTACATGAAAATATAAAAGGCTTGTTTACATATCTATCCTGTAAGCCCATGAATATCCCATTAATATTACCCAGTTATTTAGGAGATTTAATCCAATTTAAGTGTGCTAAGTACTTTTGTCCAGAACTGTGTATAGCATATGAGACATGATATTACTGGCAAAATATCAATCAAAACAGTACAACAAAACCAAGACTAGAGGTAGGTCATACCTCATAAAAAGTACAGGAGCATTGAAATAATCTCTGTGATAGTTATTTACAATTGTGGACAAAATAGATGATATACTTTCTAAGATCAAATAAAGAAAATCTAATTACAGTTACCGGAATGGCTCTTTCTTCCACCAGTCAAGAACAATGTTATCAAGGACTTCTGGAGGCAGTTCCTTACTATCCATTAGATTTGCTTTGATTGCTTCTTCCTCATTGGTTAACACTTCTTCCTTTATGTAAAGAAAATAAAACAAGAAATTAAAAACATACTCCAAGAGAACAAATAAACAAACAAACAAAAACCAGAAAGAAATAAATATCTATTTGACACATTTATTGCTTTTTTTGGGTAAGTAAGGACTGTCTTCATTTGACTTAAACCTACAGAAACTAACTCATTTGCCACATTTCACCATACTGCATTACACATTTTAGGCAACTCTTGCTGTATGAGTTTTAACAAAACCTAAAACCAAGCACAACAGTTAAGTATTTAATTATACATATGCTCAATTCAGAGGAATAAAACCTGAAATGAGCAGTTTCTCTTAATTGCCTACAAGAAATTTTCCACTTAGTTATACATGTTCTCGTGCTGGAAGACTATCTGCACTACATCAGAATGTTTTTTCACCTTTTGAAAGCAACCCTTACGTTTTGATGCAATCCAAAAAATATGTTAAAGAAGGATTTGTAAGGTTATTAAGTACAGGCACAGGAACAGATACCAGAGAGATAGCATTGTTCTACAGAATAGTAGTAATATCAATGACTAGTCAAATGCAGAGCATTCAAATACCAAATCTAGCTATTAAAATCTTGTGAGAAACTGTTAGCTTTTTTTCCCAATATGTAACACTGTAAGATTGATCTGGCTGAGGATGCACTTCTCATAGAATGGCTTCCTGACTAAAACTGAATTAAAAAAGAAAGAAAAGATGGTATAAATTGATGGGTCTGGATTGGTTTACAAAAGTCATGATATCAAAACACACATTTTTATAAGTATAGTGAATAAAATAGAATATTAAAGTCAGAAAAGATCACTGTTCCT
>VWZG01001970.1:9122-24509 GCA_013396735.1 Grallaria varia
GAAGGTTTGGGAAGGGAAGGGAAGGTTTGGGAAGGTAAGGTTTGGGAAGGTTTGGGAAGAGAAGGGAAGGTTTGGGAAGGGAAGGTTTGGGAAGGGAAGGTTTGGGAAGGTTTGGGAAGGTTTGGGAAGGGAAGGGAGTGTTATTCCTACTGTGATATAGAGGTTATCGTGGTCCTTAAATCTCTTCTACTGAACCTAGCTTTGTATGGACTCAGAGAGCAAATTCATTCCTATGAGAAGGAACTGAAGACGAGGGTATTATTGAAGAAAAAGACTAAGAAAGAGAAAAAAGAAATTGCAATACTTCATAAAGCAAGCAGAAAATCAATCTGTTTGCGCAACTCTACCACCCATGTCCTTGGCCAGCCACTGCCCTGGGATCGGGGGGTTCTGTATGATTCAATTGGCCTTATTAGCAAAAATATGGACAAGTTTAACAGCTCATCTCCTCCAGCCTCAGGCAGGTGTACCTGAAAGCTGTAGGTAGCTTAACAATGTGATATTGCAAATGGGATCCAAAGTCACAGCACAGCTGCAGTTTATCTGCTCAGTAGTGCAGAGTTCCTACTGAAGATCTCCTGATGAAGAGCAGGATGTTTTCCACACACCTATCATGATGTTCTCAACAGGGTCTAGTGAGGATGTTCATGTAAACAGTTGTGTTATAGATGTGGATGAATTGCCATGAAATGAATTTGAAAAGAGCAGGAACTCACAGCAGACAGCTCACTTCACTGCTTCACTTCTGTTGAAGCAATGTCTGCTTTAACAATGATTCACTCTTTCTGCCACATGAGGGAAAAGCAACAGGTCAGTCCCAAGAGTTCAAAGCAAAGATGTTTGTTGAATGGGTCTGATCTTTACTTCCCTCCTCAGTTGCAACTGAGTGGTTTATGATGACACCAACACGGCAACAAACAGACAGAGTTTTAACTGTTCTTTTGTTTTCTAGATAGAAATCTTGCATACCTACCAGAAAGCAACTTACATTTTCAAACTACTAACAGTGTAGGTGGTTATCTAGTGGGGATTTTGCATCTAGACTTTGTGTGCAAAACTGTAGTAAACATAGTCTCTGTGTTGAGAGGTGGGTAGAAAACATGGGAGACTTACCATCATTCTAATTCTGTACATTTTTTCTGTATATGCCTCTGGCCAAAGGAAAGATGTCTGTCTTTCAGCCACGGTGTGTCACAGCCCAGGGCAGTGCCCGTCCCTGTGCTGGCACTGCTGAGGCACCTCCAGTGCTGGGGCAGGTCTGGGACCCTCACACAGGAGAGACACTGAGGGGCTGGAGCGTGTCCAGGGAAGGGAACGGAGCTGGGAAGGGGCTGAGGGAGCTGCTGGGGGGGCTCAGCCTGGAGAAAAGGAGGCTCAGGGGGGACCTTCTGGCTCTGCAACTCCCTGACAGGAGGGGGGAGCTGGAGTGGGTCTTGTTCTCTTCTCCCAGATAACAAGTGGCAAGAGAAGAGGGTATGGCCTCAAGTTGTGCCAGGGGAGGTTTAGGTTGGACGTTAGGGAAAATTTCTTCATGGAAGGGTTATCCAGTCTGGGAACAAGCTGCCCAGAGCAGGGAAGGAGTCTCCATCCCTGGAGGGATTTGAAAGTTGTGGTGCCTGGGCAGAGGGGTTAATGGAGGCTTGGCAGTGTTTGGTTTATGGTAGGACTTGATGACCTTAAATGTCTTTTCCAAACTAAGTGATTCTATAATTTGTTGGTTTGTGGCTGCAGTGTCTATCACCCTGAAAACATGAAGTCCTTCACTTTGATAAAAAATTGGTCTAAGATCTTTGAAGCTCTTTGAGCTGCTGAGCCCTCAGATCCAGAGCTGTCTCTCACTCCATTATCTGTGTTTCTGCATTCATGACCAAGGCTGAACCAAAAGAAGGAAGATAGACTACATTTACAATGGGATTAATGGAGATTTTAATGGATAATTTATGGCTGATCAAATGTATTCGAATAGGATGCTGAACCAAAATGTTCTAGCAGACATATTTAAATGAAAATAATAATGACAAAAACTTTCATTTCCATTTATAATCTACCTTTGCTTGACCTTAATTCAGTTAGTTTATGCAATATTCATAGCAGCAAAAAATCTTCCCTACATCTTTCTTAAATAGTTCCACTGTAAGCCTGAGTGGAAGGTAAAGGAAGTAGTAATAATGATTAGAGAGTTTTGAAACATTCATAGGGAAATTCAAAGGGGTCAGATTCTGATCTTTTTCCATCGCTCCAATTTTGTAAAATCGTTCTGGTTTGGCAGAACATACTGAGATAGATATATATCGACATATATATGTATGTATGTATGTCTATATCTATATATATATATAAAAAATTCCCATTCAGAAAATAATAAAACTTTCATTCTTGTCTCTGTTTTTTGAGCTTAAGCTAATCATGATCAGTTTTCACATCACAACATCATTAGAGTAACTCTAAGCACAAAATATTTTAGCTCATGGTAAAATCATAAAAAGTGTTCTAGGGTTAGAGAAATTACTAGTATGAAACTGCAGTTCATAAATATGGGTTTTCCTTTAAAAAAAATAAAATAGTGCCACATAAAGGCTACAGTCTGCTGTCTATTTATAAAGATATTGTAAACACTTTGTGTTATATAGAATCAAACTAAATTTTCCACTCTTGTTCTTGAACCTGTCACAATATTTTATAAATATCCTCAACTTTATTTAAATGATTGCAGCCTAGATGAAGTCTGTGAAAATGAGACAGTTTAGATAATTGAAAACCTGGCCTTGAGCTTTTGATTAACACCATATATTCTTCAGCAGACTTAATCTTTCCTGTACGGGTGTTTAGAGTGGGACTTTGACCACAATGTAGAGCATAGAATATCCTGAGTTGGAGGGGTCCCCCCAGGATCATCAAAGTCCAACTCCTGGCCCTGCACAGGTCAGCCCTGGCATGGACAACTGTATGAGGAGGAACCCATTTGGAAGGCAGATATTTTCCCCAGTGCTCTGTTTGCCACAGAAGAGGGTCAGTTCAAAATGGTGACAGTTGTTTGTTGACTCCAAGTGAGTCATCATGAGGTGTGGATACAGAGCTGAGAGTTTTATTCTCTCACCATTTTCCTGTGTTGTAAGCTGTACCATCTATCCATGAGTCTTCCGAAAACTTTGGTTTGCTTTAGACAGTAGAGGAAAAAAACCCAGGTGCTTCAAGGAAAATCAAATTTCTAAATTTAAATAAATAAATAAATAAATAAGAAGAAATTTGTGAAAATCAAGGAAAACTTTCAGAGTTATTGTCCTTTTCAGGCTAGAAGGAAACAGACCCCAATGACTTGTAGTTGGCATTCCCACATCCACACTGACACATGGTCATGTCGTGCCTTTTTTAACTGGGAATGCCAAGACTTGGCTGTTGCAGAGGGAAAGGAGCCTCAGGGAAAAGTGTGAGAAGCTTAATTATGAAAAGGCAGGGAAAATTTAGAGGATAATCTACCTGACTCCATAGGAAACTGGACTCATGCTGGTCATGAAAGAAGTAGTTGGCTGAAAGTTTCCGCAAGAGGAAAGAATAATCCTGCAGGTCCTGCTCCCCTGGGGGAGGCCAAGGAAGTTCCTGCCTGGCCTCCTACATCCCAGCCATCAGAGCCCTGGGAAAAAAGAGACTTTGTTTTGATTTTTGCAGATTTTTAATTAAATTGTTTATCATTCCACAGAAGATACGAAGAAGTGCACAGAGTGAGTTTTTTTTTTCTTATTCTTATTTATTTTTCTTCAGTGCTTCCTCCCCTGTGAGTAGTACCACTTCAAGTGAAATAAAATTTCCCCCTTGGTCAAACACGCTGGAATTTTGTTGGAAACAAAGCACTGAAGTTGTTTCCATGTGATTTCTTTCTTTCTAAATGGTTTGCCCATACACTTTAGGAAGGCAATCCCTTTCATGTTGCATAGCACATCCTCACTGGCAGCTACAGTGTGTGCACTTTATTAGAGCATTTTTTCCCCCTAGATATAATGGCACCAATTAAATTACCTTGCAGCCTGACCTTAATCTGGCAGGAATGATTATTCCATGAAACAGTTAGGGCTCTAATTGACATGAAGTGCCTGCAAAATATGTCTTTTGCAGCAGACCCTGTCAAAGTCACATTGATATGCTAATACCTATAGCTGGCAGAATCACTTCATAAAGAGAGACACTGAAAATTGAATTATTTCAATTTCAGTACCTAGGAATCTAGTGATCTGTCTGTATATGGAACTAAGTAGGTGCAGTACTTTATATGGGTAAACAGCTGTACTAGGGCGTTGCTATGGCAACTGCTTGACTCATGACAATTGTGTTAGTGATGAAGTCATTAGTGGTGTGAAATGTACTTTGAGGTTGTCAAGTGTACACTCCAGGAATATTTCAACAGTATTAGTGGAGCCTTTTCATTTGCATAATTTAGGCTTTCACATGTGATCTCGTTACGGTGCAGGGAAATGCCATGCGATGTCCATGGCATGGCTGTGCTCAGCACACAGGATTGCACTGGTGTGGCTCTGCAGCAAAAAGCAATTGGTCCCTGCACGCAGAATAAAACTCTCTCTATAACAGAACCTTCCTTTACTTCATTTTTTTCTTACTTGGCTGGTTTATTTGGTTCTTTTACACTAAAATATTGGTTTGAGGTGTAGCACTCTTCAAAGAATGAACTGCTTAATCTTTTATGGTGCTGAGTTGACTTTGATAGTCTGGACCTCTGTTTCTTTTCACTACAATAGCTCTGAATTTACCCCAGAGAAAGCACAACTAGGTTCAGGATCATAGGGAGCTGCTTTTTCCTCATCTTAGTTTTTCACTATTTATCACAGTTAGTGTGATTTCCTATGCTATAAACCTGAATGATGAATCCTAGGACTTTCCTTGGGGTTATATGTCCTTTCTTCTAGTTCTAAGTATTTCAGACTATGAAAAGTTCTTTTTTTTTTTTTTTTACCAGCAGGGAGATATAAAGAAGACCTTAACAGAGTTTTGGCAAGCTGTCTGAAGGGACTCCTCTAGTTCTCCTGTACCCTCTGGCAGTAGGGTGGCTGGTAGTACTGCAGTGTTTATTCCTTTACATGTTCTGCCCTTCTTCTGGGCTGTCCCTGAGCAGGCAGGCAGGGAGCGGGGACAGATTGCAGATCCGCACCCTGGAAGGGCATCCCTCTGCCATGGCAGTCACTTATCAGGCCAATTTCCAAAGAAATATAAAGGATTCCTGGGTGATGTAACCTCAGAAGATGCTCAGACACTGGAACAGGCTCCTCAGGGCAGTGGTCATGGCTCCGAGCCTGGCAGAGTGCAAGAAATGTTTGGCCAGTGCTTTCAGGGATATGATGAGATTCTTGAGCTTGTCCTTTTCAGGGACAGGAACTGGACTCAATAATCCTTTCAACCCAGAATATTCTCTAGTTCTATAAATCTATGAATTAAAAAGAAATAAAAAATAAATAAAAAAAAATTAAAGGGGAAAGAGCACCTATTTAGTCTGCGTGCACACTTGTAAGTATACACACACACAGATGCAGAAGGTGTCACCAGTAGCAGGAGATCAATGCAAGAACTCAAGATTGTCACCAAGATAAGTTAACAGCCTGCTAATACCAGACCTTGTGAGCTGATCTTATTTCTCTGCAGTGTCTGATCTACTGAAATGCAATCTAATGCTGTATGTTCACTCTATATGTTCAGCTTAATACTGTATAATCACCAGCCTCTTATGTATTAATTACAGCTTAGCTTTACAATTGGGATGAGCAGAAAAGTAAGCATGAAATCAAAGCTGGATTTGATTAGCATACTTTGACAGGATCTTTACTAGTCAAGGATATCTTTAATATTGTGTTTAAAGTGTGTGCATCTGTGTGTGAGGTGG
Source organism: Grallaria varia (assembly GCA_013396735.1). Classification (NCBI taxonomy): domain Eukaryota; kingdom Metazoa; phylum Chordata; class Aves; order Passeriformes; family Formicariidae; genus Grallaria; species Grallaria varia. Next base: position 15,007 of record VWZG01001970.1, read on the forward strand.
TGGAAGAGACATTTCAGTAGGCTCTGGTAGCATAATAACAAACTATTGCAAATCATTACCAGTTTGAAGAGATTTGAGCTATTAGAAGAGTTCAATGGCCCTCTGAATCAACATGTTTTCCTGTCCAGTGTCCTCCCTTGCACCTGAGTAAAGAGGAAAAATCTCTTTTTCTCCTTGGAAACAGATATTATTTCTTTTAATGATGACAGAAAATTCATCTTACTTCTTTCTGAAAATTCAAGATGATCTATTGCTGTGGGTAGGCTAATGGAAAAGCGAATAGGATAAGCAGATGAGACTTTTGTAGTATGACACAACCAGTCCATGCTAACGAGAGTATACATCAAACTTCATGTTTAAATCCTCCATTTCTTTCAAACCTGGTTCATGAAGCCATATTTCACACTTTCTTTGTTGTTTCATTGTCTGTTTTGTTTTGATTTTTTCCCTAACCCGCTGACCCTTGAGAAGTTTAATGCCTTGGACCAGCCAGGATAGAAGATTTTGCATAACTGATCTCCAAATTAATTTTCTTCCATTGCAATATGGGAAAGCTGAAAATATCCTCAGAAAGTTGGCTGGAGAAATTAAATATATCTTCATAGTAAACCAGGAACAAAAAAGGTATCATTTAGGCATTATTCTTTCCATGATTCCTCCATATGCTTTCTGTAAGAATTTTTTTATTTTCTTTTATTAGCAGGAACAACAATAGCAACAACACAGAGAGAAATCCTGGAGTTAGTCTTCAGGGTCCAAACCAATACAGGCATTTAGATGGATTTAAGGCCCTGAACTAGGTAGTTTAGGTACAGGATGGCCACACATCAGCCCTACAGGCAGTTTAACCTTGAGAACTTGTCAGTGAGGGGATATGTGGTTTACAGGGAACTGCTGTGAACAACCAAGCTCCAAATCCACTGTCACTGGAAGGAGATTCTAGCAGTCCATGGTGCCTGCATGCTCACACAGACAGGGAATGCCTCAAAGCTATCCAGACCCTGTCATTAGGATAAAGTTCTCAGGAGACTGAACAGGCACTTGGTTGGCCCAAAATTGGCTGTGAACAGTATTTAACTTCTGTGTATTTGAAATTGCAATGGATAAGCTTTAGGCCATGGATTGATTAATAGTTTATGTCTGAGTTCTCACTGGTCCCAGAAAAGTTTTCATCATGGAAGACTGCACATGTAATAGAAAACTCCTACTTAGGTCTCAAAGTCTTGGAGACAAGAACATCCCCACTTTCACTGCTTGTGCAGTGGCTCTGTATTCATGGCTTCAGTTGGATGCTGAAGTCCATTGCCATCATTTAGGGATAAAACTGATTTATTTCTTTTTGGATTCACAATCTGAATTAAAGAATTATAAGGAGGAAAAATTAAAAAGGTAGGTTTGAACACCTTCTACTGTTCATCTGGCCTTTCAGATGGATTGAGTAAGATGTCAGGGGATGTTTTCCATCACGGAATCCTGTGATATGTTCCTCCTTATGCAGGCACATTGGGACCTGCTGCAGGTTCTTGAAGGCAGAGATTCACCCTTAAAGTTACATTTTTTGCCTTAGAGACATAACTGCTGCACCCGGCCAAAGCATTTCTTGCTTTCTGTATTGGAACTCGGTGGCAAAGGGTATTTAGATACTCCATCTCTCCCCTATTCCAGCTATAACTGGCATTTCTTGCAAAATCTTTACACCATTTTAATTCATTCTTGCTCATACGCTGATGTTTTTCAGGTCATTTTGAGTCTGGCTTTGGTTTAGCAAAGCAACAAACGAGTGCTCAGCAAAGAGGAGAGACGATGTGTAAAGGGGAGAGAGGCTGTGTTGTGATGGACAAATAAGGGAAGCACTCCAAACTAAAGACTTCAGGCAGGTATGAAATGACACGTCTAGCAGGCTTTTTCAGGCTTTCCCGTCATTGAAAACCTGATGGGTGAGTGGAAGTGAGCAGAGAGAAGCTTGATCATCTTTGTTCAATCCTCCAGAGGAAAGCTTCCCGCAGCACTGATGTGTTGTGGGTTTTTTTTTTTCCTCCCTAGAAGAAGCAGCAGCAGAATGTTAACAAGGTTCATTTTCCATTCCCAACAACAAGGAAGCGACCTTTGCCCACTTCCCTGGCTGTTTGTGTTCTTGATGCTGATAGAGCCAGATTTTCATAAGACAGACCTGGGAAATTTTCATGGCAGCCACACCGTTGCAAACCAATTAGCAAGCCAGCTTGATAGGGTAAGGTTGTGGAGATGCCCATGGCTGCTTTAATAAAGTTTCTTGTGTATCAGTATGATACTATTGATTTTTCTCCCTTTGGACAAAGAGACTAAAGTTCAAGCTCTGTAGCAGATAAAGTGAAAACCGTGGAGATTCCATTGCATGTATACTAATTTAACCTTTTGAAAGGAAAAAAAAATATAATATGCAGGGTTCCTTTTGCTTCTGTACACACTATTTAACATTAATGCAAATAAAACTGTGGCTGTGCTGATGATTCTGCTGGCTTAAAGGTCACCGTGGGTTAGAAATCGAGTCACCAGCAGAGCACTAGGCACTTCGCAGAGAAACATAGGAAAACATGACTCCCACACTCAGAGGTAGACAGGGCAGATATCAGAGGCAAAGGGATGTGGGAAGAGCAAAAGTAACCAAATTGAGGGCCCCTGTGGAAGTTGCTGCTGCTCCATGAGTTTCTGCCCATCAACTGAGCCAGGACAGATATCGTGTGGACTCTGAGCCCACTGAGAGCTGAATTTCAGCCATTCTGCCACCTTCTTGCCTTAAAACTCTTCCTTGGAGAGATTCAGCACTTGGCTGCAAGAATGGTATTACAAGGAGAGTGATCCCAGCTGGACAGGGCAGAGAGACTGCATCATGCCATTGCCGTTTAATTGATTGTTTGATTTTACTGGAAAACAAGTGGAATTTGGCACTAGCTGAGCAGGGGAGGGGAGAGCAGAAGAGACACCCTGAAATATTGCAAAAGCTGGCCCTTGTTTCTGTTTCTGGGCTCCTGGGTCAGCTCTGTGTAGATTCATTTTCTGCCCATCCATAGTTACACCAAGCCCAAACACTTAAAAGTCATGAGCCAGACTCCACAGGTTTTGAGAAAAGTGGAGAGAAAAATAACAAGGGATTTTATTTTTCTTTCCTTCTGTGGGATTGGGTGTTTTAAGGAAGGCTTTTGCCTTTATCTTTAATCTCCTTTCATGAACACGAAATCTATAATATAATTCAAAGAGAAAGAAAGAAGACTTGGGAGCTTTGCTGTGATGTAGTGTTTTCCTGAGAGTTTGTGGGCTCCCTCACAAAATAAGCTGAACCGTAAACCACATTTGCCTTCATTTTTCAGCTGTAGGAATCCAAAGGAATAAAAGAAAAACCAAAACAAAACAATAAAAAAAACTTTCTTTGGACAACCAGAAATATTTTTCTTAATGCAATCCATTTATTTTTTTATCCTGCTGTCTGAAAACTCACTTGCCTGAGCTCTTTTCCAAAGAACTGAATTAATCCTCTGTTATAATGAGTGTTCCAGTAGGTAACTGGCTGGCAAAGGGCCAGTTTTACAATCTACAATGTACAGAATGTATTGCTTAATGCCATTAATAATAATCGTGAACTCGGTGGATTTTGGTAATTCCTATAATATATTGTTTCCATAAACAAAAGTAAAATTTCCAGCTGCTGGATAATCCTGCTCTATATATTTCATTCTACTTTGTGGCTGTTTGCTGAGGATTACTTTCTCAAATTTTGAGCATGAAATGCCTCTCAGTGTGAATAAACCCGTAAATTTGTATTGAACATAGTCTTGCATTTGCCTCTTGCTGCTTTAAGTTCAGAATGGTCAAAGGGAGTAAATTGGTTCCATTGACTTCATTTTACCTGTGTTGAGAAGAACAAAGTGAGAAGCATCTTCTACCCTGTCCCCAGTCTCTGCTTTTGATGGGAGGCCGCCATTTACAAAAGGCTGTGGAGGCCCCTTTCATTTCTTTTATGAGATGGAGAGAAGGATTTTATAGCCCGTGGCATTTTGGTGAAAGGATTGTGCACTCCTTGTGTCTCTGCAATGAACCATGGTACTCTGGGAATACAGGGAAAACAGAGAGGTGTCATTTATTCCACCTCCATGTAGAATGGAGTATGAGAGCTGCTTGTCCATCTGAAATCTGAGGAAAATACAGTATTCACTATTTTGAAACAGCAAACTGTATGCCATCTGTATGTAAACCTATGTAGGCAGTATACTTATTTACTGCACTCCTGTGCTGAGGATACATGAGCTGGCAGAAAGGTTGCTTATTTTATATTTTAGTGACCTCGCTGGTGAGATACCATATGAAATGGGATATCAGACATACCTCACTCATTTGTTCTTTTGGTTTACAAGCACATCTGATCTCCAAAGACAACAAGGAATCAGATTGCCTGGCACAGGATGAGCTCTCAGAGTAGAATGGAATGCTGTCCAGCTCAACTTTGTTCTTTGCCTTGAACTTAATTGCCTTGAAGAGAAAGCACCTGTATCTGTCAAGAACAGAGAGGAAGGAAATTTCCTGCCTATCACCTTGAATTTGACACTATGCACAGAAATAAGTTTAGTTTTTAGCAATACTCCTCCATGCTGGAACACATTCTGAGGTGGGGTGGTTGATCTGCTAAACTGATCCAAAGAAAGCTCAGAAGGCTCCAGTGAAATCCAGGGTATCCTGAAATGGTATTGGGAGCTCTTTATTGTTGAGGCTTCTCCCTTCCTCCTTTTCCAAGCATGGCATAAACATTCTACAGACGTTCCTGGATTGTTAAAACACACATAAAGCTCCGCTTGGACCACCTACAAAGGGGAAAAGGAAGTGCTTGGAGTTGAAAGAGATGAAAATGGCTATGGTTCTTCATAAACATAAACTTGTGGTGGCATCTGCTGTCTGCTGATATTGCCATAGTTAACAAACTGAGAGGGTGCACAAAGACAGTGCAAACCCACGAAGACAGAACTCACGTCTCAACCTCCCACCCAGCAACCATGACACGAACAACCATTTACCCAGAGCACCACCTTTTGGTGCAGGTGCTGTTTGCAATCAATATGACAGCACCATCCCCCTGTGAGAGATGAAACAGGAGACAGGTAGAATTTCTCCACTGTCACAGTATTCAGCTATGTAGAACAGGCATTTGTCTGTAACGAAGGTGAGTGCACCAACATTCAGAGGGTCTGGGCTCACTGCTGGTTAGTCCTTACTGGATAGTGATGTTTAGACCCTAGGACAGAAATTAAAAGGTGTTCTCATCACCCTGCACGAGCGTCAGGTTGTTGATGGGTGTGCCGAGAGAGGGCTCACCAGGAGCCATACATCCTTCCAATGACCTGAGAAGTCAGCACAAAGGCAGGCAAGGGCCAAAGAGTGGTGTAGAAGGACACTCGAGATTGATAAAAGTGTATCAGTGATCCATCAACCACCTTGTGCAAACAGTTGCTGTGAGATGTTTGTCCTTTTGCTGGCGGGGTTACTTTGACTAGCAGCAAATTCATCTGGAGTCTCAAATCACTGAGAGCTTAAGGGAAAGCTAAGGCAGGTTTGCTTTTAGCAGTGCATACATGACTTATCTGCGCTGCAAAGCAAATATTGTCTGGGCTGGCTCATGTCTCCTTGGTCTGCTACAAACACAGACAGGTCATTTTGGAAATACAAGAGAATGTATTTTATATTCCTGGATTCTCCTCTTCCATAGTCCACAAGTGATGGGGGCTAGGGGGGGGAAGTCTGCCGATAATAGGGAAATAATAATGGTGATATCAACTAGAGATGGTGAAATTCAACTTATTAGTTCCATTTATATTATTGCCTTTTATTGTACAAGTTTCTGAAAGTCAAAAAATCAAGATAGAAAGCAGTTTAACTTTTCAAGTCATAAGAAAGAGCATAGATATATAGATAGTTTAGTCATTTTGTCAAGACAAAAAGGCTTCCTGGATTGGAGAGAATAATCCTTCAGGAGCTGCAGTTTTGAGAGACACAGGGACACAGGTGATGTGTGAGTTTTGCAGAGATGGTGCTGTTGAAGTATTTTCAGTCGGGTGGTGCTTTACTCTGCAAGATTTGGTGCAGTATTCCATAATAAATCCTCCATGTTATACCCCAACATGCAAGATCACAGAGAATAAAACTAAGCAAAATGGAAACAGGAAGCAAGAAAAAAAAAGAAAACAACAAAACCAAACAAACAAACACAAACAAAACAAAACAAAACAAAACCCATGCCCCTTTCCCAAAATTTGTCTAGTGTCTGAACATTTGTGGGACTGAATTATTCTGCTGAGCTCAAAAGTAAATTTCTTGGCATGTCCTGGACAGCTTTTTTGGTCTTTCAGTTTTTCCAGGCCAAGTTTGGAAGCCACCTTTGAATTCTTCTGACTGTTCCTAGGACTGAGCATGTTGGATGGGGGAAGCAGCATAGGAATGAGAAAGGTACCACACTGCCTGCAGTGAGGCAAAGCTGGTAACTCAGAAATCATGGAATGGTTTGGATTGGGAGGGACATTAAAGATCGTCTAGTTCCAGCCCCTCTGCCATGGGCTTGGTTCCTTCCTTTGAAATTGCATGAGCCAAACCACTTTCTCTGTGTCTTTCTAAAGTTTCCCTTTTCAGTCCTGAAAATAAACACACTAGAGTATCTTGAAAGATTTTAGTGTTGTAAAGCATTGCTATGTCTCACAAGAAATTCCTTGTGAATTTATTCCTTCTCTCTTACCAGTCAAATTCCTTTGTCTATACCAAGGTCTGACTTCGCCTGTGCCCTTTAAATCTGCTCAAACCATGAGCCAGAGGGGTGTCCAGTGAACACTTAACGAGGAATGTCCTATCATTGGACAGGACACCTACATCTTGCCTCTTTTGGTATGAGATTAATATTAGTGTGTTTATCTCTTTTATCACTGGCACTGTGTTTTGCAACTGAACATGCTGTGCAGAAGGGAGAAATCCCTAGGCAGGCATTACATCCTGAAAAACAGAGGAAGCACAGACTTCTCTGTATCAAGAGCGTGTATAAATCATGGGAACCCACATGAAATTAAACGTCTGACCTCTATACAGTTCAGATACACAGTTTCCAGGCCCTGCCAATCCACCAAGATGGATTTCTGAGCTGTCACTCGAGTCCTTTGAAAATAACCTCTTTGACAGTTAAAACGAATTGGCAGAAGAGATATATGGGGAGTGTAGCTCACAGATTGATGAGGTATTTGAAAGGGAGCAGGTTACACGTGTAGGTTACTTATAATGCCCTGAAACTCTGTGGCCAACTCTGTGCCTTAGTAGGGTGTACAAGATTTGGGGATTGCTTTTTTCATATGGAAAAGCCCCAAACTGTAGCACTAATTATGCAGATGTGATGACGAAGTGATGTAAGACTGAACTCCATAAGAAGATAACAAGAGAGAATGCAAGTTTCCCTTTTCCTCAGAGAATTCCTGCCTTATTTAGCTGTCAATGCAAATTCTGTCCACTTTCTCTTAGGTATCTTTGACTCAACATGACAAATTTGTTTGGTTTGGTTTTTTGGTTGTTCGCTTTTTTTGGTTTTTTGTGGACTTTTTTAATATTCTAAAATTAAATTAACTTTTATTTTTAAAATAGAAAAAAACCCCCACCAACAAACCAAAACCCAACAAAACCACCATGAGTCCCTTCATACTTCAAGGAGAAACTGATGCCCAGGAAGTCCCACCTGAACACAAGGAAGAACTTTTTTCCCGTGCAGTGACCAAACACTGGAACGGATTGCCCAGAGAGGGTGTGTAGTCTCACTGGAGATATTCCAGAACCACCTGGAAACAATCCTGTGCTGTGTGCTCTGGGATGACCCTGCTGGAGCAGGGAAGTTGGAGCAGATGAGCCCACTGGTGGTCCCTTCCAATATTGCCCATTCTGGGATTCTGTGAAAACTCAAAACTTGACCTGGGGAAAAAAAAAAACCAAAACAAAACCTGTATTAGGATGGAAGTTCTTGTGCCAGTCTTGCCTTCAGTGTAGGGCTGACATGATTTTACCTCTTGCTTTTCAGAACTCTAAGGCAGTTCTCATTCTGACTTTTGCATGTACAAGATTTGTAGGAGTGGGAAACCACACCCTCCAGGAGAAGCAGGATCCAGTCCTGCCTCCTGCAGTGGACCAACAGTTTAGGTTTCTATTAATGCTTTGGATTCATGAATTCTGTCTTGCCACGTGCAGGAAATCTACGACTAGGGACGCAAAGCTCTTTTGGGGTACAAAGCAAATGGAACAGTGCAAATGGTCTACATGGTAATGGGGCCCCAAAGCATTTGTTTTCTGTCCTGGGGCTCTTCTCTCTTCAGGACAGTTTCAGGATAGTTCTGGTTATTTCCAAAGCCTTGCATGGGATCACCTCAAGCTGCTTGAGTTACAACCTCAGCTTGAGTATTCACACCCATGAAAAATGCAGCTGTCAACTTGAAGCATACAGCTGCATGGAAAACAATTTTCCCCTCCTGTGAAAATGTGAATATAAAAGGATTTTTTTCCTGCAAAAATGAAGATAAAAGTCAATCCAGGGATATTTTCATGGACTGAAAATTTCAAAATTGTATTTCAGCACAGGTCAGCCTGAACATTACTTTCTATTGATTTAGTTTTACATTTTCCACTTTTGATAATATTGCCCTTTCTAAAAATTTAACTATAATAATGTTCTTTCTAGTCAAGAAAGAAAGAGGAAAAAAACAAAAAACAAAACAAAACAAAAAAGCCAGAAAATATATCTCAAGTTGAAACTCAGACTTGTGTGGGCCAGGGAGAAAGCTTTCCTGATAGATGCCTAAGCCTGAACTCCCTTACAGAAGGAATCAGGTCAACCTCAGTGTTTGGAAACTAAAGATCAAATGTCCCCTTTTCTCTGGTCATTGGTCTGTTGGTGAGTGTTGTGAGGTCTTCGGGGGAAGGATCTTTCCCTGCTTGTGTACGAGGCCTGATAGAAAGGAGGTGGGCACAAACAGACACATCCTCTGGCTTCTCCTTCCCAAAATTCTGTACTTTTGGGAGAAAGAGAAACCAGAGGGCAAATAACAGGAGTAGAAGAGAAGAACCCAAGGTCAAAGGAAATTAGCTTAGGGTTTCACCCTATGTTTCCATACAAATCTCCAAACCCTCAAGGCATCAAGGTAATGTTCATTAACTCCCACATCACACGCGGAAAATGAGGCACATGTTTAGTCCCTATCATGTATGACTAGGACCAAGGAATAAGGCATTCCAGCTGCAGGGACTTTTAATCTGTGACTGCCTTGCCAAAACAGTTCAAATATTTTTGGACAAGAGTAATAAAATCAGTTTTTGTTTAATACACTCCTATATTCCTCCTCCTTGCAAAAGATTTCTTCTATCATTTGGGGTAATTTCTTTTTAGTCAATTCCTCAGTTGTCTTCTTTCTTCTCTCTAAGGACTTATTAATATCTCCACCCTTTGTTGGTCTTGGGTAGAGCTG
>VWZG01001970.1:24530-49653 GCA_013396735.1 Grallaria varia
GGAAATAATCTGATTTTTTTTCCCTCTAAAACCAGAAAAACTGCCTTGAATCTGAATAAATATTGGTGCTTTTTCCCCTAAAAAACCTTTTCTTTCTGTCTGACATTTTTTGAGTTTGAGTTAGGTTTGAGATGCTTTTTTTTCATTCCACTAAATAAATCTAATTACTTTGCTTGGCTTGACTCAAGCTATTTTATTTTTCATCCTGATTTTTCCCCAAATCCATAATTTGTCTGGTTTCTGTTATGGGTTTGTAGGAGGAAAGAAGGATGCCAGGTTGGCAACTGGACAACATCAAATGTCTGAGCTCAGACACCTTCTCCTCGAGGTCTTTTCTTTGGAATCCTTTTCTGCCCAGTCACACTAACAAGTTAAAAGAAATAGTGACCACTGTCTCATTTTGAATGTCTCTGTGGTTTTGTGGATTTGGTGGCATTTGGGGGGATTGCAGTTCTCAATAAGCTTTTTTCAACAAATTAATTGCAGTATAAGGGGAATAGATGACTCTTCTTTCCCCCTCACTGTCAAATGCCTCCTTTACCTTATTATTGTTTCAAAGCTCTAAAGCATAAAACTGCATTTTTATGTTTCCAAATGACCTTCAAAATTCAAAACAAGGCTGGCTTCCGCTCAGCTGCAATATTTTGGATCATTAATTTCACTAGAGATATTCCAGTTTGTAATTTCATTAAGTTTCAGAGCATAACCACTCTTAATACTGTGCTTCTAAATAGGATGGGCTGTATGTTCAACTGGCACGTATCAGCACAGCCTCAGTGACTCTGCCACAGTACTGTACACCACTAAGATCATGGGGGTATGATCTTTCTCTGTGTTTGGTTTCAGCCACTGCTTGACACCCACAAATAATTTTTCCTGTGACACACATTAAATGCGTCTAAGAGTTGATTAAGGTATTTTTGGTAGGAAAGACCAGATGGTCTAGTGGATGGCGTGTTGTTATTACCCTTCTTTGTCAGAATCGATTTGCAGAGCACTGGACACATAAAAACACTTTAGAGATGATGGTGGGATCCTATGACACAATGTGTTTGCTCCACTGGTCTGCATGACTGTGCAAGGACTGCCCAGGGAATCCACCTTTCAGTGGGACGTAACGAGCTACGCCATGAACTCATTTTGCTTTCTGGGTTATCCCTACACAACCTAAAGATTTCTAAAACCTACAGCATCTTATAGACTCTGGCCACCTCAGAGGTTTCCCACAAGAGGTGAAAAACTGAGGGATGCTGGATGTGAGAGATTTCTGAAAAGAGAGGGGGGAAAAGTTCAAAGCAAGGATTTGGATGAGCGACTCCTGCATTTGCGGTGAATGTCCTAATCAGAGGTTGCAGGGCATGTGGAGGGCTGGCCTTTCATCCTCTCATCTGCTGGAACCTTTGTGCTGTGTTTCAATAGAGGAATTGAGCCAGGGAGAGGCTGAATGACTCCGTGCCCTGGCAGTTCAATGCCGTCTGCGAGCCAGTCCCAGCGCCCGTGATTAACTATTTATACAACATAGAACAGCACCCGCAGCGGAAAGCTGGAGAGCTGTGGAGGAGGGACCGAGTGTCTCACCACCAGGCAACCCACAGAGCATCATAATTAATTCACTGACCTGGGATACGCAAGTTCAAATTGTCAGCAGCAGAAAAGGAAATTGAATCGGACTTTTCACAGCATAGGTAAATATCCCAGCCCTTGGCCATGAGGTGATGGAAGGCCATGCCTGTTGCCTACAGTTGTGCTTGCTGGAATTAACCTTATCCCTGCAGTGTTCAATGAACTTGAATAAAACCAATGGATTAGGGCAAAAAATGTTAATTCTGACAGGGTAAAAAAGCTTTGCCTCACTATAAATTTCTTCAGCCCCGATCCAAAGTATTGATTCCAGTCAGGATTTCTACACAATGTTTCTGTCTATGCTAAATCTGGTATTTCTGAGCATTAATAAAACTGATTTTTTCAGCCTATTACACCCCTGGACCTGATTGCTGAAAAAAAACCAAACCTACAGAAATGAGCATTCTTGATTCTGCCAACAGATTTCTCATGAAGGTTATTCCTATGGAGTAGTCAAACAGAACATAGTTGATGGTTCCTGACTCTGATGGCTTTCACATAGAGATATTTTCCTAGAAGGGAGCTGTGTGGCCATAGAAACTTCGCTAAACTGATGAAACTGGCCATTTTCACCTCACGAACCATTATCTCCCTTTCAGGGCTGATGAATTCAAATGACACAAGAAAATTTCTCTCCTTTTCTCTGTTTACATCATCAAGTTTGGGCACATTCACTAACAGTGGTACCTCCTGACATGTGAAATGTCTTCTTTGCTTCTCAAGGTGCAGAGCTTTTCTTTACAGAAAACAGCAGATGAAACATTTCAAATTATGATTTTGTGTATTTACCGGGGTTTAGAAAGGGATTTCTTTTCATTCCAGGATCTTAAAACTTCTCCCAGATCCCCACTTCAGGAACTGGTTACCAGTGAGGACACAAACAGTTAAAAATCTTCACTTTGGAACCCCCATGGGTAGGCAGGTTTGTGTGTTGGGCTTAAAAAGCTTCCACAGAGGTTAAGATTTCATGCTGGCCATAGTCTGCAATGATGAAGAGTTTACAATTAAAGCTGATGAGCTGGAAAATAAGGAACAAATTCAAAACTACTTTGTCTGAAGAGAGTCTGAAATTATGACAATGTTTAGCACCCAGTGTCTCATTCCTCTTACGAGAACTGATCTTGGGTTCATCTTAAATTCTGCAAGGAGATTAACTTAAAGCAGTTTTAAATTTTTTAGTTTTTTTTTCTAAAGCTGAATGTCTGTGTCTATAACCAGGCTGCTTATAGACAAGAACAATTGTGTAGGCAGACAGTTTGCAAAATAAACCGAAATTCTAAGGTGGAAGAATTTGCTGTAATTAAGAAACATATTTTGATATTTCAAAACACAAGTGAAATTTTCAGCTTACACCAACATTTGCTAGACTAATAGGAACACAGAAATATTGTCTGCAAGAGAATCGAAGAAAAATTAGAACAGAACTGGGTCAGGTAGAACCTGATTCTGCAAAATCAGTGACAGTACAGCGGGCTGAATTGCTGAACTGTAGAATTCCTTTCTTGCCAACCCCTCTAGTAATTTTCTCTCTGAGTAATTCCCCTCTGTCTGTACCACTGGTAGTTTCTGCTTTGATATTTAAGAGGGATGAATTCAGATATATGCCCAGCACATTACAGGGTCTCTGGGAAGCCATGACCAACAGTCTGCAACTCATCATTGCTAAGAGGTGTGCATGTCACTAGTTCTCTAGACTTGATGAGTGAGCTCTCAAGAAGATATAACTTTTCCCTGACTCAAAACATTTAAGGCTTTTACTGCCTTTTTGTTTTGTTTTGTTTGTTTTGTGTTTTTTTTGGGCTAGGTGTTTGCAGAGCCCCTAGTTTGGGGGTATCTTAAATTAACACACTCTTCATCCCTTAAATGAAAGTCACTGCATGTAGAAAGGGTCTGACTGAAGAGGAAGGTGTTTCAAGGACCCCAGAAGTGAAACACCTCCAGCCTAGAAGCCATCACATTGTATTAACAGGTGATGGTGTAGAGCTAAGTTGTGCTGGAGGGGATGGCACAGCTCTGCCAGCAGGTGATTTTTCAGCTGGAGCTGTGCCATACCCACCTGCGCTCAGTGTGCATGAAGTCACCTCACTTTTTTTGCCCTCTGACCAGGTGAATGTTCTAACAAAGTGTAGAATTATTTCAGTCTGCTGAAATTAAAGGGACTGGGGAAAAGCCTTGTGGAAAAACAGTAGGGTCTCTGTGTTAAAAACGGCATGTATGAAGGAAAACACAGTCGTAAGGAGCCTACAGGTAACTTAGAAAATCAGATTTGTATGTGCCTACAGATCCAGACCACTAAATTTAGCCTTGATCACTATAGATGTCTCACATAGCTCACTACATAAACTTTACTTCATAAAGGGAAATATCTGAAACATGTTTGAGTTTTGCCTTACAGCAGCAAGAATTTCCTGTATCTTATTACACTGTAACTTCTTACAGTCTTGCTCCATCTCTCTTGAGCACATATTCAAGGGAATTCTCACCAATAACACTTCATTTTCTCCACTAGAAATAACTGTCCATTTTGCAAACTATTAGATCATACTTGTTATTCCACAACTTCAGCCTGTGATCAGCTACTGCCTGTGGGTCATCTCTGCCTCAGTCTCTCCAATGGGCTCTCCAGTTATCAGAATACCAAAATTTTGAGGTACTTGCCCTCAGGATTCATGATTTTCACCCTGCTGTCGAATGATATAGCATGATGGAAACATAGAATGGTTTGGGTTGCAAGGGACTTTTAAGATCATGGAGTTCCAATCCTCCCTGCCATTGACAGGGATACCTGCCACTTGACCAGGTTGCTCCAAGTCCTGTCCAACCTGGCTTTGAACACTTCCAGGGATGGGGCAGACGCAACATCGATATGATATGATATGATATGATATGATATATGATATGATATGATATGATATGATATGATATGATATGATATGATATGATATGATATGATTGATATGATATACATGATATGTGGTATATGGTGTACGATATATGATATATATGATATGCGATATGATACAATATTCCTCTCACTCAAGGTTCCAAGCTCATGTCATATCTGTAACACTTTCTGATGTACAGAGAAACAGAATGCAGTCCAATAGCACTGTCACTCTGCAGAATAATTCAACTTTCACTGCTACCCCTTGCTGATGGTTCTTTAGTAATTTCCTCTCCCACCCAATGATTCTCCACTTTCACAAATATGCCACATTTTGTATCAGGTAGCACTTCATCACATGTTGTAAAAATATCCAAGCAAGCTGCACTTTTCACATCTCTTTTGCCTAGAAAATCAGTTAATTACATTTGTCTGACAAAAGCCAGGCAGTTGTTGGAACAGTCTGGCACTATTTGTTTTGTGAGCACATTTTTACCATGTGAGTTTCCAAACCACCTGAAAACTGGGCTTTTGGCATGAGGAAGAAGATAATTTATTTAAGGCAATGCCAAAAGTGCTGGCTTTTTACAGAATATCATAAAGAAGGTTTTTTGTATGGGGCTTTGGGCAATGTGGTCTAGTGCCCATGGTGGGGCATTGAAACAAGATGATCCTTCAGGTCCCTTCCAATCCAAGTTATGGTTCTAGAAATGCTTCTGATTGAAAAAAATATTTCTGATAGAGATTATGACATCAACAAAATTCCAGTAAATCTGTTGCTGTTGGTTTGCTTGTTTCTGGTTTAATAGAAAGTTAAATATATTTTCTGATCACAAAAATTGTCTGAGTGTTTGTGATAACAAGTAAGAAACCACGTCCTCTTTCTCTTCTGGTTTTTCTCTGGTTATGTCCATTCAGACATTTAATTAGTGTAGCATATTGGATCTGTTCTCAGTTGCTTTCTGCAGTGGTTGGCCATTTACATGTGTACACAGTGGGTGTTAAACAGCCCAGCTCTGATGTGCTGTATTTCTGCAGTGACCTTTCACAAGTGTGAATGATTATACAAGACACCAGAGACCGGTCAATTGACCCTTCTTTGTACAACAGGCATGATAGAAGCTGGTATGTGTTTGAGTGGCCTCCTAAAGGAAAATGTCAGGACAGCATGAAACAGAGTGTTTTGCAGTGTCAGAATTTCAGCTCTACTCTGCTTTTAAGGTCTGTTTTAGGCTCCTGCATCTGTACACATGACCACAAAACTGCCATATGAAAGTAAACAAACTGAAAGCAACCAGGTTAGCACAGCATAAACAGTTGAACAAGATGATTGTTGTAACTTTGAAATGAAATATTCTCTTCTATCCATTCCATTCCATTCCATTCCAATTCTGTAAGCAGACACTGAACAACACCCCAGGTGGCTTTGCTCTCATTTTACAGCACAAGATGAATGGGATAGGCAAATGTATCACAGAATCACAGAGTCACAGAACAATTTGGGTTGGAAAGGACCTCAAAGCTCTTCTACTCCCAACTCCCTGACATGGGCAGGGACACCTTCCACTAGACCAGGTTCATCAGAGCCTCAACCAACCTGGCCTTTGACTCTTCCAGGGACAGGACAGTCACAGCTTCTCTGTCCAACCTGTGCCAGGGCCTCACCACCCTCACAAGGAAGAAGCTTTTTCCTAATATCTAACCTAAACCTACTCTCTTTCAGTTTGAACACATTTCCCCTTGTCCTGTCACTCAAGGCTCTTGTAAATAGTCTCTCGCAATCTTTCCTGTAAGTTTTTTCCAGGTACTATTATGTGACTTCAAAAACCTTTTCTCCAGGCTGAACAATCCCATTTCTTTCAGCCTTTCCTCACAGGAGAAGTGCTCTATCTCTCTAATCGCCTTGGTGACTTCCTCTGGACTCACTCCAAGAGGCTGATGCTCTCCCTGTTCTGGGGATCCCACATGATGTACTAACTTAGCAGATACTGCCTGGATCTGGTGCGAGTCCAGAAGATTAATTAGGAACCTCAAATTGTGGACCTTGTGCTTGTCTCTGACTATCTTGTATCCCACTGGGGCTTCAGAAGCTTAGAAGGGAAAGGTATTAATATCAGCAACAATAAATGTGATTAACCGTAAGGAAAGCACTTTGTATGGGCAGAGCAGTGCTGCTTAAATAATTCCAGAGGGATAAGCTTGTATAATCTTGTATTTCCCATTTATCCTAAGGTATTCCTAGCTTTTCCTTTGCCTAACATAGACTTTGGTGCTGTACTTGAGAATACAGATTTTGTAGCTGAGAATACAGATTTTGGAATCTGTAATGGAATGAATCAACCCTCTGCTGGATGTGTCTTGAGCTCATACAGCCTTCCTCATCTTACTGTTTTAATCTTCTACGCTGTCTGTTTATGTCATCTACCATAAGACAAATATGACTGTTCATTACAACAGGTGAGCATAAAGTAGAGATAGCTCAGAGCTGGTCAAGTAGGGACGATACTGAATGAGGATCCCCTGATCTTTCCCATGTGCCTACAAAACTAATAGATGTATAATTGTCCTTGCCTCAAAAACATGAACGTTCTCCATTGCAGAGAATGCTTTTTTTTCAGACTATAAACTCTGGCAGATGGATTTGTTTTCTTCTCAAGAGCTCCCTAAAAGATTTCTTGACAAACTGATCTCAAGATTTAGTTTGGGGAGAAAGACAGAAACATGTTGCTTAGTTTGGAACTTTCATGAAAGTGTTTATATAGTCCTGCTCAGCCTAACTAGGCTGGTGGTAAAGATTGTCAGTAGATAAGGTTGTAATTGAGGGGTAAACTAGGAATGCTGTCTAATATCATCTGTTTATATCTGTAATTCAAAATAACTCCTAAAAGTCACCACGATTCACAAGATGTTTCTCTTCTGTTTCTAAAGCAGCTGGTCCATTTCAGTAACTACTTCAAAATTATTTGAGAAGGAGGGAGGTGGGTCACTCTTGTGCTGTGCTTAGGGGTTTTTTTGGTTGTTTTTTTTTTTCACCTCTTGCTTGTTACCATTTTGTTTGTCTGTTCTTACCTGTCCTGCTTTCAGACTCAATGCCAGTCATGCAACAAGCTTGGTTTAGACAGTTCACACTTTCCAGAATGACCCACAGTATTTTAGGGGTTTTTTCATTCTATTGCTTATGGATCTCATCTGGACATTGACCATTCATCTCTGTCTTTCTTCAAACTCTCTTATTTTGTCATTCAGGGCACTGCTGACTGCTGCTGCCCAAAATGTTTGCCATACCTTTTGGTCCTAAAGAAATTTATAGTCAGTGAAGGCTGGATTCTGCAGTAGGGTTTTGCTCCTTGTTCCTTCAGGTAATGAGGAAAAGCACTACTGACTTCATAGAATTCTCCCTTAATTTTCATCCTGATGTGAAATACTAATTAATTAGTGTAACATTTCCAAATTAATTTAGAAACACCAACTCTTGCTTGATTTCATTTTATCTGAATGAATCATTTGCTTAAGAAACCAGCCAAGGTAGTCTTGGAACTGAATATGGAATATTGCTTAATTAGGGTGCTGAGGGATCTTTTCATCAGCTTTCTTTGCTTTTTTTAGTTTTGCCCCAAGCACTATGTTTTCAGCCCAGAACATAGATATTTTTCTGGGTTAAACACTTGAGTTTTTAATGACAGCAACAACTACATATACCCTTACTATTTGAGCTCGGAATCTTGCTTCATTTACACCATTTAACCTTAATTTGGGGTTTTTGAGTTTTTTATGGTTCTGCCTTACAGAAGGCATATTCTGTGTGAGTCAGGCAGAGGTTATTTTACCAAACAGTTACTGTCAGCTATCACCAGCGTTAAGAAAACTGTGGTTTCATTTGTATTCCACCATGGAAGACAAAATATTTGAAGTTCTGAAATTGTATATAGTTTTAGCTTTTGATTAGGTGAATGAATAACTTGATAGAAACACTGGTAAAAGATTTTGAGACCTTGGCATGCCTCCAGACTGAGGATGAATCTCAGTTTCTTGACTATGTTATGGTTTCAGTAATGAGATACTTCGAACAAGAATAGTCTGGAATGTGATTTTTTTTGGAGGAGGGGAGAAAGATGAGTTTTGTGTAAAAGCAAAAATTTTTCAGGATCTCTCCTGAATAAAATCTAACCACTAATTTTCTTCCCCCATCACTACACGTCAGAAGGTGTGACCACACAGGGGTATTTGAAAGGCAATTTGATACAATGGAAAAACATATAAAATATCTTCTACATTTATCAGTTTATTGTGCTTTCTGGTGTCTTTGGAACTCTTCATGGACTGCTGTCTTTGGTTTCTTCTGTAGTTCTGTTGCAAGGACAGATTTATCTGTTCTTTATGAACTCCAGAGGTCATTTCTAACCCTAATGATTCTGTGACTCTGTGATTCTTTCAATCATTCATTGCAAATCACATATTCTCCACTTGGGCTGGTCTAGTTCCTTCTTCATCCTCTTGCTGCTTTGAAGGTCATTTATACCTGAGGCAGTTGTTGCAGAAGCCAGGTAAGAGACAGAAGGGCACTTCCAGGCTGCACTTGACTCCTGCTCTCATGAAGTTCCAGAGGAACTAGTAGCCACAAGATGTTTATGGAGGTTGAATAAACTTGGACAAGCTTTAAGGAGAAGGTCACTCTGCTTCTTATTATTGTCTGAATATGACTATAAGTAGACAAAAACTTGCAGTACCCATGCTCTGCTGTTACACAGTCTCTTACTGTCTCCTTTTAGTGAAAGTGGATTTTTTTATCTGTTCCCCCCTTAGCAGGGACTCAACACAGAGCAGAGCAGCAGTGGAGAAGCCCTGACAGCAGATCTGCAGCCCTGAAGCAGCACTAAGTAGCCCTGAAGACAGTGACTCTTTGTGACTGAGACAAAATGTTCAACCTCCCTCTTTGCTGTCTTCAGGTCTCACACAGAATTTCAATTGAGGGTTTAATATTTTGCTATCCACTAGTATTTGGGATGCCAGACATATCCTATGCATTCAGAATAGTAAGTTAAAATCAGCTGTTTCATGAATGACATTTTAATGGAAGCCACAACCACTATTGGTATCTTACCCTGACAGCATCTTTAGCTTCATGAAGTTATTCATACATACCAATTTTACTAATCTCAGTCTCATTCTGAGTCAACAGTGTGAAGAAACTTCTGTTAACTGCAGCAGAGGTAGAGTTGTACTGAAGTTGGCTCAGTCTGACCATAGAAGCTCTTGTCTGTGTGTGTGCATGAGGTATCAGAGAAGCAACATCCCTGAGTAACTTGCAGGTGTTAGATTCCCTCCATAGCAAGTGAAAGGATTAGAAGAAGGAATTTTTTATTCATCCAAACACACAGGGCTTAGACATGGACATCTGAGGGATATCCAAAGACCAACTTCAGTCTGTTAAAGCTAAAATCTTTTGTCTTTCCTGTAGGGAACACACACAGTCCCAGAACAGCTGTGCCTGGAAAGGATCTCTGGTGATCATCTAGTCCAATTCCTTGCTCATTCAGGGTCAGCCACAGCAGGATGCTCAGGGTTGTATCCAGTCAGGTTTTGAGCAACTCCAGGGATGGAGTGCCTGGGATTGTTTCTCCCTAGGGCAGGAATTGCCCCTTCCCTTTTTAAGCTTTGTTGGATTCTTGTAGACCCATTTCTTCCAGGAAAAATGTAGTCCCATTTTCACACAGGAGCAGCACACCCATCCAGTGTCTCAGCCTCCCAGTCTGGTACCTTCTCCAGACTTTCTGCGTCCCATTGCTCAGTGCATCAGTGAAGATGTTAAATAGTACTGGCCCCAGGATAACCACCTCTCTATCCCAGGGGTACCTGGTTTCTGGACTTTGTGCTGCTGATTGCAACAACAGGCAGCAACAAAGTCTTGCAGAAGGTAATTCAGAGCTGACATCTTGAGGGAGCATTTTCTGGGACAGCACAGAACACCCTGAAAAGTGATGGCAACATCAACAAGGCTCCTGCAGAGACTGCCATAACATTTTGACCAATTTAAACAGCATTTTGCTCCAATAAAGAGAAATCCCAAAGGGAAAAGGTACACATGCACTCAGTCCTGAAGCCGTGGTAGCTCCTGTGCCCAGCAACAGGTCCTGAGGGCAGCTGGGAACCTGAGGTTGAGGGTCGGCGGTATATCTTAAGACAAGACCAGTACCTCTTCACTTTCCATTGAGATCAAGATCAAGAGTGAAAGATGCTGTTACCCTTCAGTTGTTGTAAAATATATAGTAACACTATATCACTAAGAAACTTATCCCTTCCCAAAAAACAGGTGAAAAAAATGTTAAAGTAAACTTTTCATGCTGAGCTGGACACATTAAGGGGAAAAAAACCAAACCAAAACAAAACATGGGGGTTTTTTCTTCAAAAACACTCAATTTCTATTAGCTTTTAACTAAAGGAGCATCATTTAATTTTGGGATGCTCATTATTTTTCTTCATATGTTCAAAAATGAAAATTAAAGTGTGTCAAAGAACCTTCCAGAACTTTTGCAGGAGGAAACAACTGTAATGAGGAAAAATGTAATTGTCTAGCTTTTGGTGAAGCCATTTGTCATGCTGTCTATTGTGCCACAGTGTCGAACCCTCATCAGCAGAGTGCCATCAGGACCAGTCACACAGCCACACCACGGTGCCCTCTGCAGAGCCCTCCTACCCTCCAGCCCAACCACACTCCCAACCAAATTTCTGTCCTGTGCAAATCTGCTGAGTGTGCACACAAGCCCCTCATCCAGATCGTCAATAAAGATATTAAACAGGGCTGGCCCCAGTACTGAGCCCTGGGGAACACCACTAGTGACCTCCTTGCAGCGGAGAGAGGGGTGTGGGCTCCGTGGTGCAGTGCACGTCGGGACCCCTCACTTCTTCACTGCACTCAGGCACATATAAATAATCATTTTTCATTTTTGCCTCATCTTCATTCCCCCCAGAAAGTAAATATTCCTTGCCTTATTCTCCCATGACTCATTCACAAACCTTCCCACTTCTAAACTACTTTATTTTGTCTTGTCTCATACTTGTTTATCTTGGGTGCAATCCTAACCTCACTGAAGTCAGTGGCAAAACTCCCATTGAATGAAACAGAGCCAAGATTTCTTCTTTTGTCTTGATTAGATTGTGGGTGTGTTTGCCTTGAATATACTTAATCTTGTCCTGGTTGGATTGTAGCTTTTGGACAAGAGCCACGCAGCATCTCTGTGCTTTAAGCAGTGTAAAAGCATTTGCTGTTCTATGAGTCTTAGAGGATAATAATTAGCATGAAGGATTTACTGCAGCAGCTCAGGAAGGTGTGGATGGAGGCAAATAAAGGAAATCAAACATAGGTTTCCATGTTTCAGAGCCAATACTTTATTTAAAATGAAGGCAGAGACCACAGAGAAGAAAACATTGCTCCTGTGATTTGAGGCTCAGGGCTTACAGAGCACATCCGCAGGGTTACAGTGCACTGCAACAGCTATTGCAGGGAAATGCTGATGCCACAAAAAGCAAAAAAGGACGGGGTGACTGCAGCGCAATAATAACTCAGACAGGCTTAGTGAGAGGGAAAAGCAGCTTCCGTGCCAACAACCCAGAGCTTCTGCTGTTCCAACAGCAGAGGAGAAAATGCTGGTTGGCAGCCGCAGGCAAAATAAAACAAAACAGCCCACTAAAAAGGCACAGGGCAGGAGGTCTGTGCTCAGCTCAGCCTCCTTGCAGCACATGTGCCTGGAGCTGTGCAGCCAGCAGAGGCAGCCCTGGCAGGCATTGTGGTGCTGGTCACTCCTGCACCACGCAGGGTCCAGACCCTCATCATCCCTCCTGGCCACCTCTGCCCCCAGCATGAGGGCAGAGGTATCTTTTCCCCATTCTTCATTTGTCTGGGGTCAGGACTGCCTTTGCAAAGCTTTCTTTCACTGCAGGGAGTGACTCCCAAAAAGATAAGCACTTCTTCCATTGCCAAAACCATCCTCCAGGGAAAAAGTAGAAATTTGTTTTTTTGAGGACTCAGAAGAGCAATTGGAAGGGAACCATGGGATGGGTGGAATAGCTGAAAACATCTATTCTGTTTCTGTGTGTAAAGATCTGTAAACTTCATAAACCAAAAGGCTACAGAGGGTTCTGCTGCCAACAGCTGACAAATCAGGTCCTCTGCAGTAAGCAGCTTTAGAGTGGGCAGGCCCTGGCACAGATTGCCCATAAAAGCTGTGGATGCCCCATCCCTGGAAGGGTCTGAGGCCAGGCTGGATAGGGCTTGGGGCAAGCAGGTCCAGTGAAAGGTACATTGCAGGGGTGGTTGGAACTGGATGAGTTTTAAGGTCCCTGCCAATCCAAACCATTCTGTGATTCTATGAGACATTTGATAGTGCAGTTTGGAAGGCTGCACTGCAGTTAGGAATTTCTTACTAACATCATCTTCTATTTTCCTGGTAGTAAAAAAAAGAAAACAAAAACAAACAAAAAAGCTAACAAACAAACAACAACAACAACAACAACAAAACAAAACAAAACAAAAACAACAAACAACCCACAACCAAACAAAAATACAGTCGACAAATTCAGGTAGTCTATTACAAAACTAAGTACCAATTGGATATTTTTTTTGCGCAAGGTTTAAAAATTAGCAAGAAAGTATAGCCCGTTTAAAAAAGAGTTACCAAATGTGGAACATGGAGGGGGAAGATAAACAAAAACTAAAATATGATCTTTTGATTGAGATACCCGGGGTTGCAATACATTGGAGCATGTTTCAACACAGTAACCTGATATATATTTACTAAATTGTTTGGCACATTCAGCATGTCCCCAGGGAACTGTTGGAGGGAACTAGCAGTACATTTTTCACTCTTTCCCTGTGCATTAGCAGACATAAGGTCACACTAGTATAGCAAAGATGGGTGCAGCCTCAGGCTCATTAGCTCTCAGCAAGCGAGCCAGATGAAGCAGCGTGGTGTTTTCCTTTCATCATTCAAGCTTGAAAGGAAACTGTCGGCAGCCACTTGCTCTTAAAACAATGAAAATTTAGGTGACAGCAATCTCATTAGCTGAAAGGTAGCATTCGGTGGAGATGAAGATTTCTAGGTAAAGATTTCCCTCTTCTGCAACACACATGCATGAACTTATAAGCAAACCGTGTCCTTTGAATGCAAAAATCCGTGTATGAGAAAAGCAAATAGGGCTTGTTAAATTGCAGCAGCCACTGTGCACCAGTGAATTATATTTCTTGCAGGAAAATCAATGTCTGGATGACTGGCTTCCTTTCAGAATAATGCATACATGGTAGATGTATATACATATTTACAGAGCAGCAGCTTAATCTGTAACCTTTGCCACAGGATTGACACTCCCTGCAGAAGCTTTCTTTGTCTTGCACAAACCAGAAACCAGAAAATGCAAAGGGCTATAAATACTGCTATTCTCAGAGTTTTCCAGGCTTCAGACATGATACATGCCTTGCTTGACAATTAAATACCTTTTGCATTCCAATTACTGTATGTGAAAGTCTATTGACGATGTTTTATTGGTAGTATTTCATCACTGTAAGCTTTTAAGCTGAGTGGAGCTGTATGCTTATGTGGATTTCCTGAAGTCCAGGAGATCTAGGCTTGAAGACATATTTACACTCAAATTTTTATTTTCTCTCTGCTTCAGTTAAAAACTGACCTTACAGAGGGATGTTTTCCTGATTGTGTTCTGTGGGAAGGGGGAACCTGATGGTCTTAATGATCAATTTTGAAATTCCCTGGTGGAGACATGAGAATGGTTTGTATTTTTCTTTGTGATGGTGGTGTTCCAAGGTGCCGGCAAACACTGGAAGAAAAACACTTGCTCCAGTCCAGCTGTCAGATACGAAGAGGCTGATTACTACAAGTATAAAAAGCTACTAGATGTCAAGCTTCCAGTAAAAATTTGTGGCATGTCACTCCCTAGGAGTGTTTTGAAAATCGTAGATGTAAAGGGTTAGGTTTGCCCTTCAAGTTTACATTTCAGCTTCTAATATATTTTCTTAGACTACCTCCCACTCACAGCATTAACTTCCCTTTAATGACTCCCTGCCTCAACTGTTGCCTTCCCACGTTTTAAGATCTTCCTGATTCCTATCTCTCCTCAGCTCCATAGGGCACGTTCTCTCTCCAGGAAGCAGGAATCCAGTCATCCCTATTACTGCTGTTGCAATAGTGCTGACTAGCCCAAATTGCCCATCACTGCTGCCAGGATAGGGTCTCCCAAAACTTATCCCATGGCCCAGCTGCCGGGAACTTCCTGCCTGTGATCCAGTAGGGAACTCCAATGGGATGGTCTCCAAACCCCTCGTGGATGATCTTCATTCCTCTTCTGGTCACCTCTCAACCCTTCAATTTCTGACAAGGCATGAAGGGCTTGATTTTACCCTCCGAGCCATCTTCTTTTCCCCAGCCCACAATGAATTCTCTCCCTGTTGCTGTCTCATGCTCTTATGTTCATCTTATAAAATGCTGAGGTTCAAACCAGCTGGATTCTCTCTCTCAACCTTTTCTTTGCATTGGGACTTTTCCCAGTTTGGACCAAAAGCTCTGTGACTTTTTCCTCTTTTCTTTTTCTTTTTTTATTTCCTTTTTTCTTTTTTTTTTTCCTTTTTTCTTTTTTTTCCTTAGTTTGTTTATGAACTGTATCAGAAATAATATACCAGTGTATAAAATAGCCTTCATGGTCTTTTCATATAAACAATAACCAGCTTGGACAAAGCTTGCAACAAGGGAAAGTAGGTCAAAACAATGTGACTAAATCATTCCAAAACAATCATTGGAAAGAATCAAATTCACACCCACAGGGTTTATGTGAACAGATTCAAACTTGCCAGGGCTTTGGCACCTATTGCCATCTCTGGCACTTCAGGGCAGGATTCACCAAAACTTTATGAGTCAAGGAAACAAAACAAAGAAGTCCAAAGCTTAGAAAACAGTTTTCATCTGTTCTTTTAAGAAAATGTTATTTGAACTTCAGAGCAATTTACATTAATTTTTTACCAGGTTGAGACAGTTTTCCCCAGTTTATAAGTTTCTCCAGGGAAGGGCTAAGCCTAGAACTGTCAGGACATGGTGGCCCAGGGGATCCACCAACCCTAGGACTGATGGCTGGTCCTCTGCTGGGCAAGATTTTGTCTTCATTTTCTCTTAATTAAGCCTCAAGAGCAAAGAATGAAATGTTCCTAAACCACACCGTGTGGCTGTGGATCAGCTAGTTACTGATTTCACAGAGGCTGGTGTAGTATTTCAAAGTTGTCCATCTTTTCATTATGAAGCTTTTTTCATTTATAGTAGACATGAGTCTGGCCCTAAAAAAAATCGAAGTAATTGAAAAAACAAGAAGAAGAATTTAAAAGGAAAAAAAAAGTCTTATTCCCAATTCCTTCCACCAAATTTGAGCCATTTGTATGATGATTTGGAACCAAACTTTGTGGTTGGCACCATTTTCTGCAATGAGAAAAAAGTAAATCTTGGATGCAAATACTCCTACACATAGGAAAGTCTGAATCTGGAAATGTGTGACTTGTCCTAAATTTACACTGCACCTTTTCTCGGGACATCTCTGTTGCTTTACTGGTGGCAACTGCGGAGCACCTCAGAGTGGCAGCAGCCAGCAGGCAGGGAAACTGAGGCAAATTATTTAAAAGCAGAATAAGGCATGAAAAGAAGACTTTAGTGATCTAAAATTCCCCTCACTAGAGAAGATAGAGGGAATCCAATCTGCTTCATTTCTTCATCAAGCCCACGGTGTTCACAGAGTTCATGCCAACAGCTGGCATATTCCAACCATCTTTTTCACCTTTTAAAAGAACTGATGAAGATGCCACTTCACAAAACCCACTTCTCTAGACTCTGCACTTTTCCCAGATGAAATATTTTCCACTCGAAGTAATAAAAAGAAGTGAGAAAAAATATTAAAAAAAAAAAAAAAGTGTTGTTGGCAATAAAAAGAAGTGAGAAAAAATATTAAAAAAAAAAAAAAGTGTTGTTGGCTTTTTTTTTTGGTTTTGGGGTTTTTTTTGTTGTTGCAGGTTTTTTGTGTGTGTGGTTCATTTGGGGGTTTTGTTTTTTGGTTTTTTTTTTTTAAGGAAAGAGGGGGTAAAAAGCTACAGATCTTCTGTGAAACCCACCCTGTATTTCATATTTCTCCAGTGAGGCTCACATTCTTTTATTCAGATTCCAAAAGTAGAGATAATTTGTTCCAAATGTTTTCAAAAGCAATCAGCAGCATCAACTTACATTCTTTCCAGGGTTGGGAGAAAACTGTGAAATCTTCTAAATGCTAATAGAGGAGTGAGTGAGGGGGGGAGGAATGATGGAGAAGGGGAGATGGAAGAAAGGGAGGGGGGAAAATGAGGAGAAAGAAGGAGGGGAAGAAAGAAAAAGAGAAAAAATGCATAAAGGAATATGCTGATGATCTATTTGCTTATATTGTTACAGTTATGACTCCTTGAACAGACCTGGAGAGACTTAGCACTTGCCAGCTGTGTGTTTCCATTGGCAAGGTAGCTTGCAGCTCTTAGCATGATATTATGTAGCAGAATATGATTGAGAAATAGGCCATAAAATCATATATTTATTGCAAGACTGTCAGTGAGATTTTTGCAGGGAAGCTCAGCGTATAACTCCCTGTGTGTTACATGTCTATTTTGCCTGCTAGAGATCCTTGCTGAACTGCTCATCAGTCATTGCGCAGGCATAGAAGTCTGGACAGCTGTTAGTCGTGCAAATAAAGGCAGAAATGCTGCAATTTGTCTTCCATTTAAGCCTATATGCAAGCCACAGCGTTGTTGAATGTCTGCCTGTAGGATGCAGTGTGGTCTGGAGCTGCTTCGGAGTGCAGTGAGCGCTCACTGCCTTTGCTGCCACTGGCTCTCTGTGTGGCCTCTGACAACTCATTTAATCCCTGGCTTCCCAAGCCTGTAAAGTAGGAACAGTAATTCTTGCAGTGTTTCCTGCACAGGGGCAAATGTAGGGATTCATCCTGTGCAGCTGGACAGGGACACATCACCACTGTGCCATTGACTTGCAAAGCTCCCAGCAAAATGCCGGGAGATGCTGGTCTGGTGACGGCCACCAGAGCCAAGTCTTCTCTCCACCTCCCTCCAAGCTCAAATCCAGTAGAAAATCCAACAGAGAGGCAAGCTCACCATCCTAGTGTTTCCGAGCTGGAGACATTTCTACAAGCCTCACAAAGGTCAAACATCTGCTACTTCTTTCCCTGGCCTCTGCCTGCCCTCCCAAGCCAGGCATGGTGCCACACACATAATCCATCCCCCTGGGATGGTCCCCACTAACTCAGAGCCACATCCCACACTGGCATGCCCCTGAGCACCCACGGCCAGTAAACAGACAGTAAAGGGGTAGTGGTTAGTGTTTAATGGGCACACATTAACTCTTAAGCTTTCAAAAGCTCTAATTAAGCCTGGCTTTCATTTGAAAAGCACCCGAAATGGAAGAGTAGGCCATTTGTTTTTACACAGCTGAGGAATGTGCATTTAACTGTCTCAGGAAGGAAAAAGAAATGAAAAACACTTGGAAAGCTGGTAAACTCAACCACCTGTACTTCTTCAGCTGACTGGAAAAGTTCCTCTTCCCACTGCGGAACAGCGTTTTGAACAGCTAGAAGAGTTGGCTAGTGTAAAATTTGAATTTAACACAATGCCCTTTGCTAAAAGCAGCAGGGCTTAGAGAGTTTTAACCAGCATTTTGTCACTGTCGACCCAGCGCCGACGAATTTATCCACTCTGTACTCGAGTACCATGATACATCTGGACCTCTGCATTCCTGCTTCTCAGAGGTCCAGATCCTAAATAAGACAAGACATCTAGACAAAGCTGTGCAAACTCAGATCCCTCTGACTAACTGTTTGGACAGATTTAACCATAAACAGTACCGTGGATTAATGCTAGTCATGCCAAATTGTTTTAATGCCTAAATGCTTTCTGCTCCATGCCCAAAACACTGCGGGTTTGTCTTCTGTCTGTTGCACCAGCCTCTGAGACTGGAGAAATGTATTTTGCGAGATGCTAAAGAGGCCTGGAAAACACCTGATTCTGATTTTAAATTGAGGGTGAACGTGGGGAAACGGTGCATGCAAGTGAGGAAAAAGTTTGTGAGACTTTTTTAGCACCCACACCAAAATGGTGCATTTACTTAAAAAAGTTTTAAAGTTAAAATATGGCAGTGATAAGAAAATGAGGAGCTTTTCATTTAAAAAGGATTTGAAAAAAAATGAAATTACTTAGTTTTCAGCAGCAAGTGGAATTATGGTGTTTGCTTAGAAAAAAAAAAAAAGAAGGAAAAGGTTGAAAAAAATGCTTATTTGTAGAAAACAAAAAATTAGATAAATTCAAGGAAAGCAAATACTTTCAATAAAAAGAAGCCATTTGATCATGTTACAGAAGGAAATCTTGAGATATGATCCTCCAGGTTGTAAAACATCCTTCATGGGAAGGAGTTGGGAACTAGGAGAACGAAACAAATGGATACTGAAATTAGACTCACTTTTTCCTTCCAGGATGCCTTCTTCCCTCTGAGGTGTTGGCAAGAATTTGAAAAGTAATTAAGCACTAGATTTACAACCTGGGTTAAAACAAAATAAAATAAAACCTTAACTTAAATTCAGCTATAAGTTTTTCTGCCGCCATTGCACATGCGAGCCTCTATACATGTTCTAGAGGCAAAATGCAAAAAGGTATTTTATCTGAACACATTAATTTCACACTATCCAAGTGAAAAACATGTAAGGACATTGAGATGCATCTCTGCATTTGGCCTGCTGTTTGCATATCCTGTGTAGAGACACCACCACAATACTGATGAGTTGTCACTGTCATCTGAGCCTGTGGTTTTCTAGCATCTTCCAGTGCAGGACCCACCAGTGCAAAGACTGCAGGGTTCCCAGAGTTAAGTCAGAGAGACTTGGAATGGGATACAGAAGACTACAGGGCATCCACTTTCCTGACAGTGACTTCTCAGTAGTCCAGAAAGCTCTCCCGGACTGTAGTTTTCATACCTGGTCTCCAGTGTGTTGCTCTTTGAGAGTATCTTTTTCTGGGTCTTCAGACCAGGTTGAGAGCTAGCTCATGCACTGAGTAGCAACATGCACTGAATAATCAGATTCTGGATGGTACAGTTTTTTCAAATTATTTTCTAGTCCCTCTATGTTTATCCCAAGTTTTGTTTCTGGAAGTTCTTTTCTAGTGTTCTTTCCTGCAGCCTCAGGTACTTTCTCAAACTAGTCAGAAAGGTAAAAACTTTTCCCAAACAGGAGCCTTCCCTGGAGAAACTGGTTCCTCCCAGTCCTGCTGGAGACAACGTTTACAATTACCTTTCCAATAACACCACCTGGAAGAGCATCAGACTTACTATGTTTTCACACCCAGGCCTCAATGTGACCATGAAATCAAAACAAGGCAATTTTTCCAACCACCTGTCAAGTTTCTCTTGGATTTCTGAATTAAGGAGATAATGCAAGACACGACAGCCTGATCTAACCACAGCTATGCTGTCTCGCAGCCGATGTTGAGAATGTCTCACAGATTTAACCACAACCAGAACTTCCTTTTGGGCAAGGGTTTTTTTCCCCAAGATCTTTTCTGTGGAAAGTTTTCTTCATATGGCACCATCATGCCAGGTCCACTGGACTTTGGCTACAGTCCCTAGGCATTGCTGTCTCTACGTTTTATTGAAAGTTTGGAAGCCAGGGGAGGAGGGCAAGGCAAAAACACTCACTAGGGTTCAACTCTGAGCTGAATGACACTCAACCCACAAAGAATTCCCTCTTCTCACACAGTCACAGCATCTGTATCACAGTTACAAAGGACCTTATGACACGCCACTAGTGAAGCTGCGCTGTGCTTCACCCTAATTTGCTTTAAACATTTAAGCAGGATGACCCT
Organism: Grallaria varia; assembly: GCA_013396735.1. NCBI lineage: Eukaryota > Metazoa > Chordata > Aves > Passeriformes > Formicariidae > Grallaria > Grallaria varia. The sequence continues at coordinate 44,963 of VWZG01001970.1, forward strand.
TAGCCATCATCCTACTGTGCAGTGCTCCTCACCTTTTTTAGGTTCCTCTTGCACATCCCTACACACATTTCCACAAGAACATTGCCCCAGCTATAGCATCCTGGCCAACATCAGTCCTGAAAATAAAGCAGATTCTAGAATTTCATCCTCTGTCTTCCAAAGAAAACCAGTTTCTGGTGCGTATTTTAGCCAGAAATGTGGTGAGATTCTGGGACTGATGGAAAGCTGATTCATACTGTGCTTATATCTTTCCCCAGGGACTTGTTCAATCTCCCCTTTTTCATACTGTGACATGATGGAATAGCTGTTCAACGTGTGCTACTGTGCTGATCTCCAGCTTGGTCAGAGTCATCTGAATTTTCATTGAGTCCAAGATCACAGCTCTAGAATTGAATTCAGAATTATTTTAGGACTAACTGCTGTGTTATTATTACTGTTATTGTTAATATTGTAGTTATTATTATTACTATTATTACTCCTCAAGGTGTTGAAGTCATGCTTTAGCTAGCTAGCCTCTTCAAAATACTTTTCTAAAGGTTGAATTTGTTGGCCACTTTCTTATGATGTTTGTGACACAGTTAATATGAAAATTATAGTCAAACTGAGTGCTTCTTCCTTTAGACAGGCTTCTGAAAGAACTCCAGAATCCAAATTTTCCCCCGCCTTTTCCTGTCCTCCGGTCAACTTTCTCCATCTGTGATGAATTTGGGCTCCATTTTCTCTCGAATCATGTGAAAATCAACTCTTACAGTTTGCCTGGTTATCCCTGTGTCCTTCACAGTTTTTTGCATCTATTAACAAAATTCCAAGGCTGGCCTTGCACTGCCCACATTGGAACACAGAGTCTTCTTCTCCCAAACCACATCTTCAGTTGGTGAACTGCAAATCTCACAAGCAGCTCCTTGGGCAGTGGTGAGGCTCTGTCCCTGTCCAGCCTTGGATTGATTGAAGCCTCTTTTGGTTGTGTCAGTATTTAATTAATTTTTTCCTCCAATCTCTAGTTTTCCAGTTGACCATTTCCCTCATTTAATAGACCAAAGTTCCTCCTGTCAGGCCCAGAATCTCCATGAGCCACATTAAATCCCTTTACTCAACACTCCCAAGCCATCCACGTGTTGCAATACACCATGATGACCCATTTCCATTGCAAGTATCCCCTTCTTCTTTGATTTATCTGCACCAAGAAACTCTCCAGGATCTTTGGTAAGCTCAGGAGCCTCCACTGGGCCCTTTTTCTTTTTTTTGCTGATCTTAATTTTTCACCTCCAGTAGAGCTCTGCCCTCTTTCAACCCTCTCTACTCTGGGGATGTGGAATTTGGGCATGCCAGGAGGACTAGTCTCCACAGGCTCTTCACGGGTTCAGCTGGGGTCTCCTTGGGTGTGCTCTGGCGAGATGAGGTGAGTCCTTGTCATCACATGCCAAAGGGATTCTACCAGATTTGGGTAATGCAGCTTTTTTCCTGGGGATACAGTGCTTCTGCACCAGTGAGGACAAGCTAATCCAGTTGGCTGCCTGCAAATGCCCTTGTCCCTTCCCCCTCTCTCTCGCACGCTTTATATCCAGTCTCCAAGTTTTTCACTTGTTCTACAAAATTAAACAGAAGCAAGAACTCCCAGGGAGTTTTTCCCTCAAAAATAATTGGCTTCTGTGTTACTCAGGCTGGGATAATCCAGCTTTTCTGTTCCAGGACTCTGTTGGTTAGAGACAATGTGGAAGATATATGTGCCCAGTCTTACCAAATCTTCCAACTAGCCCCGTTCCCCACCCACTGACTCATCCAGACATGCTGATCTGCATGCCTTTCATTTCTTTCAAAAGCTGATGTTCCCAGCTCCCTGAATTCATGCCACAGCACATCTCATGTAGGAACAGATCAGGCCATGACTTTCTCCATGTCCTCTGCTAGGCTGGGAGGCAACTTGCACCATCCTTATCTGTCTTTCCAGGTTAGGATAGGACCTCTAAGAGTGAGGTCCTGGGTCTGTTCAGACTTTTTATAGCTGTTGTCCTAGATAATATTTTATTCTCTCCAAATACAGCCCAACACTTAAGTCTTTCAGGGATGTTTCCAGATATTCTTTTAAAACCTTCTTGCTTCATCTTCTTCTGTCTTTGTTTTGGTTTTTGGTTTGGATTATCTGATCTGTAGGATCATTTCCATTATTTGTTCCAGTTTGGATCAAGAGGAATTATCAGTCTGCCGTTTCTCTCCCTGGGAACCAGATCCTGCTGCTGATATTAACATGACTCCTTATGTCATGAGCAATTAATCAGTATTTGGGGCCTCCAGGGTTTTTCTGTCAGGAGGGAGCATTGCTGCTATAGCCAAGCAATGGATGAGTGCCATTCTTTTCAGTCATAAAGAATATGTAAAAGAATGACTCATTTTCCTAAGCAGAGCAGGAGGTACCCAGAATGGTATCAGTGTTTCCAGGCATCCTTCTAGTAGGAACTTCATTTTCTGGGCAACATTGCACATGTTTTTCTCATCTCCTCTTCTTTCTGCAGCCTAAATAATTTCTGTCCAGTCTGCCCTCCTCACCAAAATTGCTACTGTTTTTAATTGCGTTTAGAAATTGAGGACAAAATCAAAGCCTTTGTTCTGAATATCCTGCTTTTCTGGGACGTTTTAGTACTGTCTGTGGCATCGACATTTTTTACTGCTGTATGTTATTAACCATAACTGCAATTTATCAAAGATATTTTTTTAAATCCCTGTACTTTCATTATTCTCTATTAACTGACATCCCTGAAAAACTTCCAAAGTATCTGGGTGAAGTACTAAATCATCTGATTTAGTTACGTTTCCACCTGCCTCAAGTATCCTGGGTAATGGAGTGTTTTTCGTTGTACAGCCATTTTACTGCGATTCCACTGTAATTACACTAAGAATATATTTTTAAATGTCTGTAATTACCATGAAGTGTATGACTGGCATTATTAGCTCTCTGTTCTTAATGGAACAGAATTTAACCTGGAGCTGTACTAGAATTATTCTGACAATTTTTGTAGCTGTTGTGTATGTATTAACGCAAAATAAAACTTCTAAATAATTGTAGTGCAAGGTAAGTTGTGTATTGAGATTCCAAAAATAAAATTCTTTAATCACAAAAATCCATGCGCAAATGACATAATTGCCCCTAAATTTTTTTTTATGACAAATGTATTTGTCAAACTCTTTTATATCAAAGTAGTGACAGAGTAGTGCAATAAATCTGAAATATGGATGACCTTCCTTTTAATATGAATTTGTAGTAATTATAGACATAAAAAGTGGAACCATTTCATAATTACATAGGACATATGACGAGACCGCAGTTGAGTAATTATACTCTAGTTTTTTCTTGTATTTGGACCTCTCTGTAGCCACTGGTTTTGTAATGAGACCTGCGTTCAAGAGTGAAGATGAGAGGCAATAAAATATACTGTAACCTAAAGCAAATCAAGCATGGCTTTAAAATTATAGAAGACCAAGTCAACACTCCATTATTTTTTGCTCTGGCATAGTGTCTCTGATGTTGATGGAGATGAATGGGTGTAAAATTGAGTTGACAGACTGGATATCAAGATTTTCAAAATATGCTTAGGAGGCTTCAAGTGTTTCCTACTTTTGGTCCACACAGCTAAGAGCAGCCTTTTCTCATGGCCAAGAACTGGTCACTGACAGCACTGATACAGCCTTTATCTAACTATCACAGCCAATAAATTCCCAGGCAAACCCAGAATTGGAAAAATGGAAGAAAACTCAAAAAATAATGAGGACAGAAGCATTATTAGCCAGTCTCACTTGAACTGGAATAAAGTTGTGTTCAGGCTTGGTCTGAGATAAGGGCAAGTGGCTGAGAATAATTTTTCTTGTGAAAGCTCTGTTTTAATGGTTGAAATAGTCATTCCTATTTATGCTTCTTTTCATGTTCTAAAATATAACAGCCTATAAAATAAGCAGCAGGTGACCAAAAAGAGAGATACAGTGGACATGCAGGAGAACTCAAAATGAAGCATAAATGCACATCTTTTATAGAGCTTTATGGATTTTTATTTTTTTTTTTTTTTTTTTTTTTTAAAAAATGGGTTTTTTTTTGAAAAGTGTTTCATTAGAGCAAAAAATGGAGAAGTGTGAAGAGGAGACCCATACCAGATAAAGGGAAGCTCGTGAGATCTACTGTGTGAGAATGTCCTAGATAATGACTGACAGCTGAGAGGTTTTTGGTCTCACTTTCATTTTAATGGCATCCTCCAGTGATATGCACTGGATTTCAAGCCTTTGTTGCACCGTCAGCTCCTGTGATGATCCACAGACTATGGGCATTTGACAGGTCTTTAATAAACAGTTTGCTGCTGGGATGAATTGAAGTTCAGTTGGATCCAGCCTGAGTTCAGCAGAACAGACAGGGCTGTTAACTCACCTTTATGATACAAAAGGAAAAAAAGAGAAGGAAGTGGGGAAAAATCCAGCCTAGGACACCTGCAATTTTTTCAGACATTAATTATGAGATCTTATTTTTGCAGAGGATGATAATGGAGTAGCAAGCTACAGTAACACATTTGTGTTCCAAGAAAACTGCAGATGAGAGCGCTAGAACACACCTTTTTTCTTTTTTTTTTTTTCCCTTGGTTTATAATCTACTTGTAATTGACTAGAAACTCTCCAGCAGAATTCAGATTGTTGACTTTTTTTTTTTTTGTTTG